>NSJW01000743.1:0-600000 GCA_019955255.1 Castanospermum australe
AAATTGAAAAGAGGAATTCCATTTATGTATGGTTCTTCCATTTTTTCGTAATTCCTGAATCAGTAAATGTGTTAGAATTCATTTTAATTAACCAAGTTTAGTGATATATTACTCATGTCATTTTTAGATAGCAGAAATGATTGACAAAACAATAATTTTTGGGGTATTAAAAAATTATTACTATTTTTTAAACATTTGATTTCTATTTAGCACTAAAAAATCAATATAACCTTACTCTTTCAAAATCAATCCTTATCAGTTATTTCAGGGAATTTATGTAAGGTTCAATTGAATTTTCAAAAGTGTATGGGTTCCGGTTGCCTCAATTGATGAAAACCTCCTTGTGTTCTATACGTGTGAAAGCTAGAGACTCAGTAGAATTGTGGTACATTAAAAAAAACAATGGATTTTTCAAATGTGTTACAACAGGACGTTTATTAAATGCCATTTCAAATTGTCACTTGGATTTTTAACATACACCCTCAATCACAGAAAAAACAGAAGCAACCCCACCGCTACGAGACTTGGTGGCTTAAACTTATCGTCTCATTTGCTTTCTTCCACAAAAGCCAATACCTAAAAACTCCTTTGTCTGATACTTCTCCCTTACCATGGATACTCTGTCAAGCTCTGTTTCAACCCTCAAAGTCCCAGCCCTCCCACCTACCCATCGTGAATTCTATCAGTTTAAAAGCGCTCCCTATGCAGCCGCCAACCGTCCTCCACAACCACAAGCCCATGTCTCCTCCACTTCCATACCCCATCTGGTCCCCAAAACCAAGCCTTTCTCCCACAAGGGTTCTTCTTCTCTGGTCTTCTCCTCCTCTAAGACCTTACCTCTCAACCCATCTTCTCCAATCTTCCATCGAAAGCCCGTGACTGGTTATGCTGCAGCAGTCATAGACGTGGCTCAGAGCAACAATTCCCTCCACTTGGTTCAGAAGGATGTTCAGAGGCTCTTGAAATTTCTCCAACATGTGAACTTTCAATCGGCTTTGGTTCCTTCGAGGGTCGAGGAGCTGAAGGGACAAGCTATGAGGCAAGTGGTGGAGCAGGGGAACTTTCATAGGCATCTGGTGGCTTTGTTGAAGATGCTGCTTAAGAAGAACAAGGTGGGAATTGTGCAGGAAGTGTTGGAGGAGTTCGAGAGGATTTACGATGAGCTTTGTGGAACTCAAGTGGTCTTGGTTTCATCTGAAACAGAGATGGGGGAAGACGAACTGTTTGGGATTGCCAAGAGAGTGCAGCAACTTAGTGGGGCTGTGAGGGTGAAGGTCAAGAATTTGGTTCACGAGAGTTTGCCCTCTTTTGCTGAGTGAAAATCACCTTCAAATCAAGAAAAATGTTGGTCAGAGTCTTAGATGAAAGCTCTTTTTGTATTGTATTTGATTTTTTCATGTAATTGCTGCATCACTCCTGTGAAGTGAAGACTATTAATTTTAGTTGCCGAAACTTCAATTCAGTACTATTTTGCCTATTTTTTAGCTTTCTTTGCGCAAAAAGCTTCCGTTGCCGGGAATCGAACCCGGGTCTCTCGGGTGAGAGCCGAGTATCCTAACCGACTAGACTACAACGGAATGTTGAAGAAGAATAAAATATACTCTATTAATAACTGAGTACAGTGCTGAGAAAGCTAGCATTATATCTCTTTGGTTGCTTTTAAGTGGTGCCAGAAAACGATGACAATGAAATATGAATCATAATATTAGATAACCATGATATATGAATCATAATATAAAAAAAAATTTAATTTTAATACACTATATAAAAAGTTTAATATATTATTAATTACATATTATTAAATTATTTAATTAAAATAATAATTATTTAAAAACAAACATATAATATAAATTAAATAATATAAAAAATTTTTATATAAAAATAAAAATAAATTTATATAAAATGTGTAATGATTTATATTCTCTTAGTATCTATAAAGTCAAAATAATATAATAATTAAATTAACGTCAGATACTGTTTCCAAAATTTATTAGAATCTCTTACTATTTTACCAAAAGCCTAGAGGAGAAAGGTAATTAAACTTGGTTACCTTAGGGACTATATATAACCACTCCTTGGGAGAAGGTATTTACTATTTTTCCGATATGGGACTTAGAAGTAGAACAATATTAGACTTTTTTCTCTGATGTGGGACTTAAAAGTAAAATAACATTATACTTCTTTCTCAAATGTGAGATTTAAATAACAAACCTCTTTTTTTTTTTTGTAAAACTTATCCCAATTATTCTCTTTCACTTTTTTTTTTCCTTTAAAGCTTTTTTTTTTTTTGGTATTGTTACATATAGTTTTTAATCATTATTTAAATTCTATTAAATGGAAGGGTTTACCTATGGCTATTGGGTTTAATTATAATATTAGCATGTGACACTATATCACATAGGTAGGGTGTTATATTACCTTTAGCGCCAGTCTCAGAGACAGCATTATTGGCATCACAGGATAAGGGAAGCTGAGGTTGTGGTGGGTCAGTGGCGTGGTGGTGGGTCACGTTGGTGGGGGTGGTTATGGCGGGGGTACTAGTGGATTTGTGAAGTGATAGGAAAATTTTTGTGAAGTTAGGGTTGTAATTGAGAGATAAGTAAAAGGGCATTTTAGGCATTTTATTTTTTGTAGAAAGAAAAATAGAATTTTAGTAAATATTCTTAACTAGATGAGTTAACTGGGTCTTTTTGTAGGTTTTAGAAATTGTGAAAGGTTTATTAAAGAGTAGGTAAATAGAAGGAGATGTTAGACTAATTTACTCTAAATATGGTGTGAAGAAATGGAATCCCATTCCAAATTTTATTTTGCAAATTAGAGCATCCTGTATTTGTTAATGAAAAAAATGTGGAATAAAATTACTATTTCGAATCTTATTTCACAAATTTGTGGATTCCCATTCCTTCAAATAGGTGAGATTAAGATTCCATATTTTTATGGAGTAGTAAAACACATTTCTTAGCTATTATACTCTTTATAAATTTTCAAAATGATTAGTTTCATCCTTGCATAATCTAACAAACCCTAATCCAATAATTCAATCTAACCCCAACTCAATTCTCGTTATTCTATCTTAATTTAAAAATTAATCTTTGTCTAATATTTGTTGATAAATATTTGTTAGCTTATGGTGGTGCAATTTTTAGTATTTTATATACTTTGACCTTGGAAGTTTTTTTTGTCATGATGTAATTTTTGTTTCAATATTTTATATACTTCCCTTTTAATAATTTTATATTTTGTTGTGTTTTATACACTATTTGGAATGTGGCCTTCCTCTAATTAGCTTGTAGATTTGAAAAAAGAAACATAAAAGGAGTAGATAAATAAATAATAAAAGAAAAAGAGAAAACGTGGATAGAAAGAAAAATCTTTACATTAAGGTATATGTAGAAAGCATATATGTTGAATCCACGTATAGAGTATGAGAGCACAATCATTAACAGATGTAATATGAGGAAGAATATAAACAAATAATATTATTAAGAATGAGGTTATTGTTGAACTTTTAAAATTGATGAAAAAAATGTTATCAAAATTTTTGTTAAGAAGTTAAAAAGTTAATCTCCATGTTATTCCTTCTTTTTTCTTGGGCCGCTTGGCCCTGTTAGTTTACCCAAAAAAAAGTTAATATAGGATATTATTTAAAAAAAAGCACATTTATTTTCCTTTTTCTCATTAAGAGTAATTACATCATTTATATTAATTAGGATTCTATTTCATATTGTATTCCGCCGTATCAAACTGTAAAATTGGAAAAGGATTCACATTCTAATTTACCAATTCACATTTTTATTTTTATGGAATTCCATTCTTTATACCAAATGTAATGTAAATATATTGCATTATATATCATGATGTGCATATGAATTAAAATTCGAGGAGATATTCCAATTATGTAAAAAGTTGAGAACAAGTGTATGGACATGTACTTTGACAAATAGGTAAATGATGAGTTATATTTATATTTCTTGACAATCTTCTTCAAAATTTATATAACTTAATCAATCATTTTTTAAGAGGGAGAATTTGATATCCTTTAGAATACATGGAAGGATGAACAATCACCTGCATCACTTCGTCCAATTGATAGCAAGATTAGAAAAAATGTAATTCATAGTTTGTTATAAAAAAAATCATCAATTCAATATATATCATTGATATTGTTTTTATATATTTCATAATGTTAACTACGCAGTCTCTAAAATCCTAATATCTTAATAGAAAATCCTCTAATTCCATGGCCAATGAGAAACAAAGAGATAAAATACTAAATTACATAAAATATGAAAACATAATAGCTAATACTACCTACCTCTTGGACCAGAAGGATGGTTACTACTTCCCTTGAAAGGTTTTTTGGAAAGCTCCTTAGCTCCTCTTCGATTTTGCCTTCTACCACTCAAGCTAATATCAAAGATTTCCCCCTCATGCAACCACTTCTTCCCCCCGGCTTCCCTCCCTTCGTCTCCTCCTCTATTCTCTTTTTTTTTTCTAGCTTTTTTTTTAATTGAGTGCAGAGAGTTAGTTTTCTTATAAGTTGTTGCTGTGACTTAACCAAGAACAAAAAGTGGGGGTTAGGTTAGATCTAATCTAAGTTAGTTTAATTACATCATATATATAATAAACTTTAATTAATTAGGTATTAAAATTAATGCTTAAACAAAATAGATGAAGTACCAATCAATGAGAAAGATCTAAGACTTTTGATTTCACCTTGTTAGTCCTTTTACTACCTTAATCAATTCGCATTCATGTTCTTCAATTCTAAATTTCAAGATCCAATCTCCTAAGTTATTTAATACTTCCTTTCGAGCAGATATTAAAACTATCCGTAAACCGAACTAACCTATCTTCTTCAAGTATAGATTAAATCAATATTAAGAATGCATTAGTATTTATGAGAGATTGTTAAACGATCTATATAAATCATGCACAATAGACAATGGACATGGTTTATGGAATTCAATTCAAGACACTTACACATAAACCTTTCAGTCTCATCTATATCATCTAATCATCTAAATTGGTGATCAAGCAATTAGAAGTATTAAGAATGGAATTGAATTCAAATTCAAAAGATAAGAAACATGCAATTGAATTAAATAAGATAACAAAACTTCTAACTTGGGTTCATCTAAACCCTAAAATAAAGAACTTAGAACATTATTGAGAATGAAATAACACAAAAACAAATATTCAAAACTAAAACTCAGAAGTAAGAACTCAACCCCTAAACTACTATCTCCTTACTCCTTTTATAACCTTTAGACAACCGGGAACTAGTTACAAGTTGTCAGGGCCTCCAAAGACTTACGTCAAATTGTGACAGATTTTTGTACTTGAAATTGGCAGAATTAAGGAAAGTGATCAACATAAGATTTGTAGATATGTCGCTTAGCTTTCCAACAGCTCCAGAATCATGTTAATTGAATCTCTAGAGTGAGAGTTATGCCCAAAATACTGCAATAGGTTTGACAACAAAAGTTTTCCTATATAGCCCTTTGACTAAATTTTCTTTTCTCCTTCTTTATTGACTTCCCTTGATTGATTTTCCTAATTTGCATGTAGAATCAATTCCAAATCAACTTACATATAATAAAGCATAAATTCAAATCAATTAGAAGAGAATATCTAATAAATATCATAATAAAGAAATGAAATAAATGCACAAAATATGATTTATCATCATACATAATTTAATTACTAGGAAGGAGTAAAATAAAATAACCACACACATTTTACTTTAATTTTATTTTTTATTTTTTATTATTATTTTTAATTAAAAAAAGAGTGAGAATGTTACAATTCTTCCCTCTTTTTGGAAATTTTGTCCCCATAATTCATTTACCTTCTCACATTATCTTTGGGTTGGATTTATTGATGTCTTCTTTTAGTTCCCAAGTTTGCTTCTTCAGGTGATAAACCTTCCCAAACTACTTTTACCAAAGGAATTTCTCTCCCCTTAGTTGCTTGATACTGGTATCTATATTTTGTATTGGTTTTACTTTGTGAGTCAAGTTGTTTCTTACTTGCATTGAATCATTTTCTATGATGTGTGAGTGATCAAAACAATACTTTCTGAGTTAGGACACATGAAAAACATTACAAAGATTTGAGAGATTTGGAGGAAGTGCAATTTGATAGGCGACTACCCTATTCTTTTGAAAATCTAAAACGATCTAATGAATTTGGGGTATAACTTTTAAGATTTTAAGGTTTTACAAATCCCAGTAGTTGGAGTAACTTGAAGGATTACATGTTCTCCTTCTTCAAATTCTAGAGGCCTTCTCCTTTTCTCAGCATACTTTTCTGCCTACTTTGTGCAATGAGAAGTCTATCCTTAATAATATTAATCTTTTCTGAGGTTTACTAAACTAGTTATAGTCCTAACAAACTCTTAATAAACTAGTTATAGTCCTAACAAACTCTTTTCCCCTATTCCATACCAATACAGAGGTGATCTACATTTTCTGCCATATAGAGCTTCATATAGGGCCATTCCTATACTAGAGTAGTGACTATTGTTATAAACAAATTCTATCAATGGTAGATAATTATCCCAGCTTCCTTTAAACTCAAGTACACAGGCCCTAAGCATATCTTCCAAGGTTTGAATGATACTTTCAATTTGGCCATAAGTTTGGAGTTGGTATGCTATATTAAAGTGCAATTTAGTACCTAAGGCTTCTTGTAGAATTCTCCAAAATCTAGAAGTAAATATAAGGTCTCTATCAGAAATTATGCTTAAAGGTACTCAATGAAGTCTCACTATCTCCTTGATATATATTTAAGATAATTTATCTAAGAAGTAGTTGGCTTTGATGGGCAAGATGTGAGTAGACTTAGCCAATCTATCCACTATTACCCATGCAGCATCAAATTATAAAGGAGTCCTAGGCAATCCCATTACAAAATCCATGGAGATACTTTCCCATTTCCATTATGAGATTTCCAAGGGTTGCATTAATCCATTAGGTTTTTGGTGTTCTATTTTAATCCTTTGACAAATTAAACACTTGGCCACATACTTGACTATAACTAACTTCATTCCTGGCCATTAAAACATTTTTTCTTTTTGAGATCCTAATACATCTTGGTTGCACTAGGATGTAGAGTATATATGTGTGCCTCATATAAAATTTCTTCCCTTAATGTGTTATTAGGAGGTATACATAACCTTCCATCATATCGTATGATTCCCTCATTATCAATATTATAAGGTTTAAGGTTACCTATGGGCATCTGGTCCCTAAGGGATTTTAGGGTCTCATCTTCTTCTTGAGCAAGTTTTATCTTTTTCTTTAGGTCATGTTCTATTCTAAGCTTAGTGGCACACAAAAGTATGGTTGAAAGAGTTACTAAAATCTATAGGTCTCTAAAATGTTCTAGCAATTTTTTTTCCTCCATCATCATTGAAGATATGTGCAAGGATTTTTTACTTAATGTATCAGCCATTAAATGCTTTTTCTAGATGGTATTTAAGCTTAATTCTTTAATGCAAAAACCACTGCTACTAATTTAAGATCATGAGTTAGGTAATTTTCTTCATCTGATCTAAGTTATCTAGAAGTATAAGCCATAACTCTTCCTTGTTGCATTAACACATATCCTAAAACCTTTTCAAAAGCATCGCAATATACTACAAATTCTTGTTTAGGGTCAGGAATTTTCAAAACTGGTGTAAAAGCAAGTCTAGACTTTAATTTTTGAAAACTAGCTTCACACTTTTGATTCCATTCAAAGGGTTTGGTTTTTCCTGATTAATCTAGTCAACGATAGATTTGAGAAAATCCTTGCTAACCATGGAAAACTCCTGACCTCTATAACTATCTTAGATCTCTCCCAATGAACCATTGCTTCAACCTTACTAGGGTCCACTGCTATCCCCCCTTGTGTTATTACATGTCCCAAAAATTTGACTTCTTTTAATTAGAATTCACATTTATCTAGCTTGGCAAATAATTGTTTGTCTTTGAGAATTTGTAACACTATTCCAAGATGGTGTTCGTGATTTTCTTCAATCTTGGAACGAACAAGAATGTCATCTATGAAGACAACTACAAATTTATCCAAGTAAGGTCTAAAGATTCTATTCATCTAATCCACAAAAATGGCAGGGACATTAGTAAGTCCAAAGGGCATTATTACCCAAAGTTCATAGTGTCCATATCTTGTTCTGAAAGCGGTCTTAGGAATGTCTTTTGATTTTAGCCTTATTTGATGGTATCCTAACCTCAAGTCAATTTTTGAGAAAACTATGGCTCCTAAAAGTTGATCCATCAGATCATCTATCCTAGGGAGAGGATATTTATTTGTAATCATGGCTTTATTTAATTTTCTGAAATCTACACGCAGTCTTATAGTTCCATCTTTCTTCTTAACTGTAAGGACTAGGGCACTCCATGGTGACACACTAAGTCTGATGCATCCCTTACCTAATGAATCTTCTATCTAGTTCTTAAGCTCATTCAATTCCAAAGGGGACATTCTGTAAGGGGTTGACGAGATGGGACCAGTTCTAGGGACTAGGTCAATAAAGAATTCAGTTTTCCTTTTAGGTGGTAAACTCTCTATTTCATTGAGAAAAACTTTAGGGAAATCTCTAACTATTGGTATGTTTTCTATATCCTGTTCAGCCTCAGAATTTCAAAAAGATGAAATAAGAAATCCCTCAGCCCCATTTTGAAGACATTTTTCAACCTGAATGCAGTGAAAAGCATAGAATCAGACAGAGTTTGTTTCTGCATAGGATTTTCTTTAGGAAAATAACAAGCTTTTTGGAATAGTCTAAGATAATATCATTGTTTGACAACCAGTCTATCCCAATTATGATATCTATCCCAGTGAAAGGTAAACAAATAAGGGTTATAACTGGGAATTTTCCTTCAATTTGAATAGGATAATTTAGACAAGCTTGTGAGGTTGACACTCTTCCTCTTGTAGGAGTTAACACAACTAAATCAAAAGTTAAGGAAGGCATAGGTAATTTTAGCCTCCTCACACAATCATTATATACAAAAGAGTTAGTAGCTCCAGAAACAAAAAAAATCCAATTAAGAGTGTATTTTTGAGAAAACACTTATCTTATATCAAGCATGGAGAATGAGTTGCCTCCTCTTCGTTCAACGTGAATACTCTTCCTTTGGTTTTTGGCTTTGGTTCAGAATTTGTACCTGGTAATGTGACTAGGCTTTCCATATCTGAAGATGCATTCCATCCATAGAGACATGGTCTAGAGCCGAGATTTTTCACACTGCTTATAAACTGTTAAGGGAGTCTCAATTTTTATCTCTTTCCCTTTTCCTTCAAATTATCATTTTTCTTCAACATTTCTCCTTCCTTTTTTCTTTTGAAGTAATCTTGTCTCCCTTTCGCAAATTTTATTTCTAGAAAATTCTTTTTAATTATTCTGCATTTGTTTACCAGAGTGGCATATTCTTTTATTTTTAAAGTACCCATTTCTTCTTTGATTTCTGGTCTTAAGCCCCACTCAAACTTAGCAACTTTCCAATTATCATTATGATTATTTTTCAAATAAGAAGAAAATTTTGAGAGTTCCTCAAATTTAGCTACATACTGTTCTATGGTCATGCTACCATGTCTAAGCTGAATACACTCGACCTCTTTTTTTTTTTCACACTCTTAAGGAAATATTTATCAAAGAAAGTGGTTTGAAATACCCCTCAGGTGATTTGGGTTCCTTGCAATTCTAAAAATCTTTTAGCACCCTTCCACCACTGTTCTACCTCCTTTTCTAACATGTAAATAGCAAAAGTTACCTTTTGTTGATCAAAACACCTCATCACTTCAAAATTTTCTCTAATTGCATTACCCACCTTTCTACTATCATTGCAGCATAATCTCCATGGAAGGAGTGCCGCTTGATTTTTCTAAACTCAGACAATCCTTGAAAGTTAGGGTTTACTACTGGAACAAATTCTTCCTGACCTCCATTACTTGTACCCTGATTATTGTTATCCCTGTTTTGATGTTCTAGCATGTGTTGCAGTACTTTAGCAGTTGCTTCTGCTTGGGTTCTGAAGGCATTGGTTAAGCCTTCTATAGCCCCTATGACCCCAGCTAATGCATCAGCTGGAATGACTAAAGCTCTTCTTGGTGACATAATTTCTCCGCAAATACATAAACATCTCAATATTGAGTTGATCAATATCAATACCACACAATTACTATCTGAGAGGGAAATAATGAACAACCATGAAAATAAAAAACTCTATACCACATTCTTATAATTGCCTGGAAGGGATGTTCTAATACAAAAAAATGTGACACCTTAAATGAAAATCTTAAAAACTTAGTTTATTAAATATTAAAGGGTGATTTTGACTTAAAGCAACTATTCCTTTGTGTAAATAGACAGAAATTGGATATATATAATCTGTTAGATAAATTGAATCTAATAAATAAATGAAATGAACAAGCTATCACCTTGTATTATAAGGTTATATACTCATAAAGAGTCAAACATTTATACATATATTCACCACATCAGATTACATTGAAGTTTTTCCTAACTAATAAATACAAGATGGAGAGTCTAAAAAATTATGTAAAAAGATGTCCTTGTAAACATAAATTTTGTGTCATAAGAACATAATTGGAATCTTGAGAATTCATGGTTTTCACGTACATTAGGGTTAAATCAATATATGAATACTAACCTTTGTCCATGATGTGAAATAAACTTTTGATCTATGAAACCTTCTTGATTGTTGAATCTTTATTGGTCCCTTCCCCTTTCTTTCTTACGCTTTTCACTTCTTGATGGAAAAATAAAATCAGTGTATCCTTATGGGTAGAGACTGAATATATGGGGATTTCATTTGAAATTCAAAACCCATCAGTTATCGGTTTCTTTCAAATTTCAAAATCATCAGTTATCGATTTCTTTCGAATTTCAAAACCATCAGTTATCACCAGGATAACTTCCCACAACCATCAGAAAACCACTCACATCAAGTGGTTAACAAAGCCTTCCCAAAGCCAACCAAAATTACCGATTAGCCCTTCATTAAATCACACACATTTGCACATTTATCCTTTAAACATGAGTCATATATGAGTTATTTCTTACATTCTCCCACTTGTCTCATGTGATAAAGTGTCATTCTATGATTTAATGAAACATCAATCTTAATGCGCATATATAAGGCCAAAGGCTTTATATATAGGTTGTTCCATAAGTCATAATTAAGAATAAAACTAACAAGAGTCATAGCGGTTCTATATCATCAAATTGACATAGTTCCTTTCATGTAGTACTATATTAGCTTTTCTCCTTAACATGACACTTTAACGGGAAGTACACAATTATGTCCAACAATAATGTTTTCATTAGAGATAAATCCTATTTCCATCATCATCATTCATACATGCATGTATACATAAATTTGAAAAACAGGAAAAATTTCAGAAACTTATACATTAATAAGTTTAGAGTGTCAATGACCAATAATAATAATAATGTTTAGCATTCGCTAGCAGACATAATGCCCATACTATATACATGACCAGTAAATGTTTTGGGCAGTAATACCTTCGTCAAGAGATCAGCTATCATAAGATTGGGTGCTAATATGCTTTATTGACACTCTATGTTTCTGAACCTCTTCTTTAATGGCAAAGGTATTTCAATTCCATATGCTTAGCACCTTTAGAATACTTGTCGTTTTTTAGAAAAGAAGACTGCTACGGAATTGTCACAAAAAAATTTTCAGTGGCCTATCAATACTGTCGACCAGTCCAGGCCCTGAAATAAAATTCTGTAGCCATTTAGCCTGAACCATGGCCTCAAAGCATGCCACAAATTCAGTTTCCATAGTGGATGCAAGCAATTACAAACTGCTTTGCACTTTTCCATGATATAACTCCTCTAGCTAAAAGATATAAGTAGCCAAAAGTGGATTTTTTCTTATATATCCACACATCCGGCAAAAAGTCTGAATCTGAATATCCAATGACCTCAAGGCTGTTGGATTTCCTATAAGTAAGCATGTGATTCTTTGTTCCTTGCAAATATCTCAGAACTTTCTTTGCAATTTTTCAATGATCCATACCAGGATTACTCTGGTATCTTCCTAACATTCTAACTACAAAACTGATATCAGGCCTCGTATAAGTCTGAGCATACATTAAGCTACCAACGAGGGATGCACATGGAATTGCTTCCATTTCTTTCCATTCCAAATCATTCTTAGGACATAGCATGAGACTAAATTGTCTCCTTTCTGAATTGGAACCAGAGATGATAAGCACTTTTCCATTCTAAATCTCTCTAAAACTTTATTAATATATGCTTTCTGAGGCAAGCCTAACAATCCTTGTGATCTATTACGGAATATCTCTATCCCAATCACATAGGTTGCCTCACCCATATCTTTCATTTCAAAGTTACAAGAGATAAATATCTTAGTCTTACTCAGAAGACCAAGATTATTAGTTGCAAGTAAGATGTCATCAATATACAGAATTAAAAATATAAACTTGCTCCCACTGACCTTTAGATATATACACCGATCGACGGTGTTTTCTTTAAATCCAAAGGAAATAACGGTATCGTTAAACTTAAGGTACCATTGTTATGAAGCTTGTTTAAGTCCGTATATTGACTTCTTAAGTTTGCATACCATGTGCTCTTTTCCTTTTTCTATGAACCCCATTGGTTGGTCCATGTACACATCTTCCTCTAAATTCCCATTTAGAAAGGTAGTTTTCAGATCTATTTGGTGTAATTCTAAATCATAATGAGCGACCAATGCCATAATGATTCTCAAAGAATCCTTCTTGGAAATTGGTGAAAAGGTTTCCTTATGTCAATGCCATCTTTCTGAGTGAATCCTTTTGCAACTAGTCTGACCTTGTAACGTTCTAAATTACCATGAGAGTCACGTTTGGTCTTAAAGACCCATTTACATCCAACTCTCTTACAACCTTCTGGTAACTCAACAAGGTCCCAAACTTCATTCTGTTCCTTAGATTTCAACTCGTCTTTCATGGCATCTAACCATTTTTTTCACCATTATTACTATTCATGGCTTGTGAAAACGTAACTGGATCATCTTCCATTCCTAAGTCAAATTCAGACACTTGTAGATATACCACATAGTCATTAGAAATAGTGAATCTCCTTTCTCTTTGAGAACTGCTTAATGCTATTTGTTGTAGTTTTTCTACTATGGGCTCATTCGGTTCATTTACTATGACTTCATTTTGAATAGTGGGATCATTTATTTATTGTTCTTCATTATTATTAATTGGTACAACAACACGAGGAACAACAACCTTATTAGAGGCACAAATCAAGGGAACTTGTACTCTCAATTCTGGAATCTCCACTTTACGTGGTGTTTCACTCCCACTAACTTCACCATTCTCAATGAACCTAGCATTTATAGTTTCAATAATCCTTGTAGTATGATTAGGATAATAAAATTTATACCCTTTCAACTTTTCTTGTTAACTAATGAAATAATCACTGATTATTCTTGCATCCAGTTTCCTTTCATTGGGATTATAGTATCTAATTTCTGCCTGGCAACCCCAAACATGCAGGTGCCGTAGACTAGGTTTCCTTCAAGTCCACAGTTCAAAAGGAGTCTTTGGAATTGCCTTACTAGGAACCCTATCTAACACAAACATGGCAGATTTTAGAGCATAAGTTCGCAACGAAATAGGTAGAGAAGAATTACTTAACATACTCCTAACCATATCTAACAAAGTTCTATTACGCCTTTCTGACACACCATTTTGTTGTGGTGTACCTGACATTGTGTATTGAGCACATATGCCTCTCTTTTCAAGGATTTAGCAAATGGACCCAGATATTGTCCGCTTTCATCATACCTTCCATAATACTCTCTGCCCCTATCAGATCTGACAATTTTCACCTTTCTGTCTAATTGCCTTTCAACTTCATCAATGTAAAATCTCTAAAGCATTTACAACCTGAGATTTATCATGTAGCAAATAGACATAACCATAACGTGAATAATCATCAATGAAGGTGATAAAGTATCTTTCTTTATTGAAAGCGTCAACATCAAAAGGCCCATATACATCAGTGTGTATAATTCCAAGAAGTTGAGTGCTTCTTGTGGCTCCTTTCTTTGTATGTTTTTTGTTTGTTTACCTTTAATACAATCCACACATACATTCAGAGCAGTAAAATCTAAATTCGGAAGGATTTCATTCCTTACCAATCTTTCCATTCTTTCTTTGGAAATATGTCCCAAACGTTTATGTCACAAGTAAGCAGAATATTCATTCATTAAACTACGTTTAGTACCAACATTATGATGCAAGATCATAAGTGTTCCAGCATAAAGATTATCAAGACTCAACTTATATAATCCATCACATAATGTACCATTACCAATCAAGTGATTATGTTTGTACAAACTGAAACTACTACTATCAAATTTAAAAAAAGTATCCAGCTTTATCAAGTTTGGATATTGAAACTAAATTCCTAGATATACTAGGTACATAAAGAGTTTTACATAGGTCTAAATGATATCTACTGTCAAGAATCAAACGGCACGTCTCAACAGCTTCCACTGGAGCTTTCACTCTATTGCCCATAAAGACAAACTTTTCATTTGGCCTTGTGGTTTGGGTTGTAAGGAATCCCTGCATCGTATTAGAAACATGAGTTGTATATCCAGAATCAATCCACCAAGTATTATAAGGAACTTCAGCTAAGTTTGATTCAAAACATACATAAGCATTAGGCTTACCTTTCTTTTCAAACCAAGCCTTACGTGTCAGGCAATCCTTTTGGAAATGCCCAGTCTTTCTATAGAAATGGCATCTATTTCCATAAGGTTTCTTCTTGTGGATTTGAGAAGAGGAGGCCTCATTGATCTTTAGGGGTCCTCTTCCTTTCTTCTCAAGTTTCTTACCGCTTTTCTTTTCAGCTCCTTGATGCTTAACATAATTGATGGAATGAATTCCCTGATTCTTGAGTCTGGTTTCCTCTTAAACTAGTATACTGTGCAATTTATGCACATTCCATTTGTCTTTCATGATATTATAGTTCATTTGGAAAGGACCATACTCAGCCGGTAATGAGTTCAGGATGAACTGCATCAAGAAATTTTCATGCACATCCATCCCTAATGACTTCAGTCTTGCTACAATGTTTGTCATCTCAATAACATGCTTATGCATAGTACGAGAACGATCAAATTTCATGGAGGTCAGTGTACTCATTAGTGTCCCAGCAAGAGACTTATTAGCAGTTTGGGAGCGCTCTTCCACAAGCTTCATCATTTCTTTGGCACTTTCAGTTTGTGAAAGAGCTGACTTAATGTTGCTGGCAATGCTCATTTGCATGTACATCAGACTCAATCTGTTGGATTTTTTCCAGTTTTTATAATGGATCTTTTCCTCTTCAGTGCTTGTAGCAGTAATAGTACCAGGTTTCTCTTCTCTAAGATCCAAATCCAGATCCATTACCCCAAGTTAAAATTGGATTTGCTCACTCCATTCAAATAAGTTGAGTCCATTAAAAACTGTAACAGTTGAGAACAGCAAATGTGTAGCAACTGGTACTACAAGGAATAAAGTTTGAAAACATTAATACTTTGAGTTATACATACATACACATCAACATGCTTCACAGATTCAGATACATTTCATACAATGCATATTGATGTTCACCTTTGGGCAATTAATCAATATACAACATTCAATATAATGTTGCTAATAGGAATTTCACATAATTTAGCAATGATGTATACACTAACTAGAAACATTTATTATCTTTGGATATATAAATATAACTAATAGTATATTTACATCACCAACATTCATGCTCATTTATTATAAAGACAAGCAATCAACCTTTGAGTTGATCCTTAACTGTCTTATAGTAATGAACTTTAATTCACCCATAATAAAAATAATAATTTTCATATTATTTATAGCATCAAGATTATGGGTAATTGAAATATCATCATACTATTTGGAATTAAATTAACTCATAAAGATTTGACCACTTTGGTAGTTAACAAATATATCATACTTTAATTCCAAAATTTAAACATTTCATAAACAATTAGAGAATATAATATAATTTTTTTTAAATGCCTATTACATTAGATCATATGGCATAAAATAAAAAAAGACATAGAATCATGAATTGCCGAAGTGAAGCTTTAATTTTAAAACACAAGTTTTCGTCCACAAAAAACAAAGTGCACGTTCATGTGCTATTCCACACAAGGCATGGTATGATTCTTCATACGATAGTCATGTTAATTAGGTAAAAGCCATAAAACAAGGCATGGCATAAAAATATAGAAAAAACATAATTCTTGATTGAAACATAATTTGATCATCAAAAAGCCAGAAAGTATCACTATTGAAGTTAATATGCCATTAATTGATCCACACAATGCAACGGAATAATTTAATAAAAAATTCCTAATCTTGTAATTAGGGTTCATACACAAATCCCCAATCACCATTATTAGGATTCATATACAAATCCCTAATTTTTTATAATTAACGTTCATACATAAATCCCTAATATCAATTTTCATAGTTAGAGTTCATACATAAATTCTCAATTTTCATAATCAGGATTCATACATAAATTCTCAATTCATAAATCCCCGATTTTCATAATTAGGGTAACCACCATTAATGGAAAATCATGAATTCCTTAACTAAGCTTTGATACCACATGTAAACATAAATTTTGTGTCACAAGAACATAATTGAAATCTTGGGAATTTATGGTTTTCACATACATTAGGGTTAAATCAATATATGAGTACTAACCTTTGTCCATGATGCGGAATAAACTTTTGATCTACGAAACCTTCTTGATTGTTGAATCTTTATTGGTCCCTTCTCTTTTCTTTCTTATGCTTTTCACTTCTTAATGGAAAAATAAAATCAACGTATCCTTATGGGTAGAGACTAAATATATGGGGGTTTCATTTGAAATTCAAAACCATCAGTTATCGGTTTCTTTCAAATTTCAAAATTATCATTTATCACCAGGATAACTTCCCACAACTATCAGAAAACCACTCTCATCAAATGATTAACAAAGCCTTCCCAAAGCCAACCAAAATTATCAATTAGCCCTTCATTAAATCACACATATTTACATATTTATCCTTTAAATATGAGTCATATGTGAGTTATTTCTTATAGTCCTTGTTTAGATTCTTTAATTTCATATAATTAAAATGTTTCTTATTAATTAGAAATGGCTCAATCATAAAATTAGACCATAACTTCCCTTTAATAATATCATAGTTAGAATCGCACTACAATTTTATTCAACTAACATTCATATGCATCAAACTCAAGGGCAAAGTAGTGTTTATATTTTCATATTTTTACACCTAAACTCCAGGTGCACTGTTTACTTTAATGCCACATGCCTAGTATGTACATACACACATAAAAAAAAAAAAGCATTGTCATATGAAGAGATTAGAACTTTTTTTCCTCTTCATTAGATGGCATCCATTTCAAAGTTGGCTATTTATACTATTTACATATAAACACATCCATCTCAGTCAAAATAGTTAAACTTCATGTTCGTCGAGACTTTTACAAAATACTCTGCTTTTCAGACGAAGACCCAGATGTACTCAAGCTCAATGGCAATTGTTGTAGTCATCGTCGTTGATCGTTACACAAAACTTCCTCTGAAAACACCATGTTTAGCAAAAGGTGAGAACTAAGTCCTAGTAGGTAGTAAAGTGATAAAGAAAACATGTTTACCATGATGAGTCCAGCTGTATGAACTATAGAAAAGTTTAAAACAAGTCGGAAGACTTGGCTTTACAAAGAAGCACTTCTTGAGCACAAACATGAATAATTATCAAGAAGTAAATCCATACCATCCTGTAACCACTTGCATGTTTCACATAATATTGAAAGCTTTCACTTAATCAAGAATATTCCGAAACTTAGAATTTCACATCATGACAACAATCCAAGGATATAGTCACCTCATTTCTGAAGATCATTCCACTCAATGAACATAAACAATACTTTGAAAACAATCATACATGTTCAAGTGCAAAGCTTCACACATATGCCAAGCCAAGAATTTGGTCTATCAATCTATTATAGAACATTAATACTAATAAACAATTTACTGATTTAAGTGGCTTAATCTGTAGTTTCAGATTTTAAATTTCAAAAGTGCTTCATCTCATACATATCTTGGGTCTCATAGTCTCAAATTTACTCTAGCTCAAGTGTCATAAGAATTCAAAGTCCTTAGTAAAATCAAGGTCTCGTAGAGGGTTAATATCCTTGGTCCATGCATATGGTCACAATTTCAATAATCAAAATAATCATAATCTCCTTTGTTCATGGTCACAGTCTTGATAAAAGTTCAAGTTCAAGAATAAGTCCACAATATCATCATAGGTCTCAAGTGCACATAGCATCTCCAAGGATAGATTAGATTTTTTTAATTAAAGAAGAGAGTAAGAATGTTACACAGTCTATCGATTACAAATATACTATATTTTATGAAGAATCACAATATTAGCAAATAAAACTCAACTATGGAAGATGGTCAAAAAATAATTGTTGTATCAGGAGAATAATTGGTAAAATAAGATGACCATTCAAAATATGGAACCTACGTATTTTTGTTGATATGTCAGCACAATGTAATTTCTATGATATAATTTACATTATTTTGGTGGGCAAACAAATGGGACATAAAAAATAATGTACGCTTAATGGAATGGACTTATGCCACTTTCATGTTTAAGTAATATTAAATTTATTTCTTAACACCTACAAGAGACTTGAAGATGCAACACTAATAACTTGCCACTATATCCATAAGAGAAGGTAACTATTATTGAACATAAAAAAAAAAAAAACTCAAACATAAATGTAACTCAGTTCTTGATAGTATTAAACTGTAAATTAATATTTTGTTAAATAAGGAATTTCATGTAAAACAGTATATCTACATTCTCTGGGGTACCTATGTATATTTGGTTAGTGATTGGATTGGTTGCTATTTAGATGATGTCACATTTATATAGTTAGTTTTTCAAAACTCGTGAATTTATTGATGCTAAGATAAACAAAGAATTGAGAAGAATCGTTACAAGGTGAACAATTATTTTATTTAAGACTTTGATTTAATAAATTACAATTATAAATTCATTAGCTTACAAAACAATATTATTTTGACAAAATGAAGAACAAAAGAAGATGATCTCGAAAGATAATTTGAATTGGTCTCCCAATTAAAGAATGAATCAAGAAGGAAATAAATGATAGTTAAAATATTTTTAGATAGATATGTTCACAAAAATATATTGACCCAAAATAAAATTCACAAAAATTTAATATTTTTAATTCAGTGTGCATTTGACCCAAAAATGAATTTTTTCTTGACTCAATTTCCAATTCAACTTTTGCTCTGTTAACTCAAAATTTATCGCTCATTTTCACTCAAAATAAAATGTGTAAGCAAAATTTAAAAAAAAAAAAAAGAAATGGGGGAGATATTTTTGAAGGAGGGGAATCAGTTAGAAAAAAGGAGAGAAAAAGTGAGCACCTTCGGACGCATAGGGCAAATTCTCCCACCCTCACCTCTGCACTCCCAACATATTCCACCAGCACCAACTCACCTTTTTCATGGCACACACAACTCACAACTAAAAAGCTTATCAGCGCTCTGCACCCTCACAGCACTCTTCTCCAAGGTCACTAACTCCACCGGTGCCCATCGACATTGTCACGATACCGAAAATAAAAAAAAAAAGGGATAAGCTTTAAAACAAGAAGAAAAGGAAGAGAAAGATAAGGATTGTGATAATTATTATAAAAAAGAGAAAGAGAGAGTTTAAGTCCCACATGAGATAAAGAAGTTTAATGTTATTCTACTTTTAAATGTTATTCTACTTCTGAGTCCAACATCAGAAAAATAGTAATCCTCCTCTCCCCCCAAAGAATGGTTATATATAGATTTTAAGATAAATAAGTTTAATTGTCTTTTCCCTTTAGGTTCTTTGTAAAAGAATAAGAGGTTCTAAGTAAAAGAGTAAGAAGTTCTAATAAATTTTGGGAGTAGGATCTTATATTGATTCAAAGTTCGGGCTATTATGGCATAAGTTAGATAAGCAGATATCTTATTTAGTGACTTTTTCTTATGTTATTTATTTTATTAGGCAATTTTGGGTAGTAAATTTAGGCTTTGATATATAAAATTATTTATTTAAGAATTAAATTAGGTAAATTAATTGCCTATGATTGATACAAGGATTTTTGGTGTTTCTATGGATATAGAACGATACAGGAAACCTCCAGTTCACCAAAGAAAATTGTTAGAGTAAGACCAATTGGATATTGCTAGTACTGTGAGTGGTTTCTATATGCTATGCGTCTATTTAAAAATTTTGAAATATATTTCTATTATTGAATTTTGAATATAGTAGAGCTTTAGGGACTCTTAGGACAAGCAAACTTTTGAAAAACTCGTATATAATTTGTGAACACGGTTATAATAAACCATTGATTGAACTGAAAATTTTTGTCATCATGAAAAGTATTGATTTTTGGATTGTCATGTGTTTGGATTTATATCATAATGGTTTTAGACCATTGAATTGAAAATTTTGTAATTATGAAAAATATTAGCTTTTCAAATTTTCATAAGTATGAACATACATCAAAATGGTTTTATACCATTGATGGATATGGATATGGACATATGTTGTGTTAACAGAAGAAAAATTAAAAGTTTGATAAAGCTTGAGTTTTCTAATATTAGAAATCATTTTCTTGAATTAAGCTTATTTTTATAAATTTGATATTATTTATTTATGTTTATTGAAAATTAATTAATTTATTTTTAGAATATGCATTATTATATTTTGTAAATTGTTTTCTTGGAAGAAAATCATGTCAGAACACTGTGTCTAACAATAGTAAATGCTAGTCGTGGTACATCTAGGATATAAACTCTGCAGAGGATATGCTAACTCTGTGTCAAGTTGGTACACATGATTTAGTTATGGATTTGGAATGTGATGCTCATTTGTTCAAGCCTTAGGGCTTGACAGTTTGGTTAGCTTACCCCGCAAGCTATGTGCTTAATTTATTTTGGTTCTACCTAGTAAATTCTTTCATACTATTTATGTTTTCAGATTTTGATATATTGATAATGTTGGCCTATTGACTTACTATTTTTGAGATCTTTTTGACAGAAATTATTATGACCATAGCTTTGAACTGTTTTATTTTAGAAAATATTTTTTTTAAAGTTATCTTGTTATTTTTTTTATTTCTTAATAATTTTTCCTTATGCATACATATTCAGTATTTATTTTTAAATATTTTTTTATTAGAAAAACTCGTGCCTTCGTTTGTTTCGTTTCCAGTGTAGTAAATATTAACTGGTCACTAAGTTGTAAACTCACCCTAAATTACATGTTTTTTAGATACAGGTAATGAGATGAGATTGGTTATGGTTTAACTTTTCAGATTTGATCAAGGGAGTTCTTAGTTATTTGGTGAGCTCATCACATTATTTGTGTAGACAAGTTTTGTTTATGACTTTTAGAAGTGCTCCATTATTTCTACATGCAAGATCCATGTCAATTAGAGATTGAATTTATATTTGTTTTGAGTGAATTGTTGGTGATCAAAATTCACTTGTTTGATATCTTGTAAATCTGAACTTATAAAATATAAGTTTTGGAATAAAGTATTTCTGAGGCCTTATGGTGGCTATTTTGAATTGTGTGTTTAGAGTTATAGATTTGAGCTTATGTTGCTTGAGTGAGCCTATGGTAAGTTTATCATACACTGGTCATAGACCTCTAATTCGGGTCGTGACAAAGTTGGTATCAGAGCTTTAGGTTGTCCTTGTAAGTAATGGAGCAAGTGTCCTTTAGTAAAGTCACGATTATGATTATGAATTTGGTCATTTTCACAATTGAGGCACTGTGAAAGGCCTATTAAGATGTTTTTTCCTTCATTAGTTATCAGTTTATCATGTTCTTTCTGTTTTGATGTCATGATCAATATTGTTTATTTTGATCTTGTCTCTTTTGATGATCCTTCTAGTGGCATTGTGTCAAAAGTGAAGTTGTGGCATAAGTTAGTACGGGAATGTGATCAATAGTTAAGATGAATGTTTCAATCCTATTTATTGATCAATAAATGGGGTTGTATTGTAAGGGATAGCTTGGTAGAATACATACCTCTATTTGAGGGATTTATTGGTAACTATTAGGACATACGAAAATAGGATGTTGTTTGAGATATGATTTTGAAGGTTGTTTGTGTCAGTTAATCTGATTGAAATAAGGTTTTTGATGTTAGAAATTTTGGAAATATATAAGATATAGTGCATGGATAAAGATACATATTGTTACAGAACTTATTGACATGTGTATTCGGAATACAATATGAGTTTGAAGGTGCAAAGTTGGCTTAATGTTGATGAAAACCTACCTTGGGAAAAATATTGTTCAAAAGAGTAAGTAAGTACTAACGTATTAGTACTGAAATTCCAGTAAAAGTAGTAATGGATAACTAGATGAGGTCTCTAGAAGTTGGATAGACTTTTAGCAATGACTTAGAGGGAGATTTATTCTAAAGCCGTACTATTACATGGAGGCTTTATGAAAGCTGGTATTATTGACGATCAAGGAAAAGCATATTGGTACTGGAAGGAAAAATCGATGGACATTTACTAATACCTCTTAAACTAATAATATTGTATGTTAAGGAATTAAATTACAATTCAGTTATGTTGTTAAATATTTAAGAGATGTTTGATTGATTTTCAGTAAAATGATGGTTAATATGTGAGTAATTAAACCATGGCCTACCTTGAAATTTTGAGGTAAATTTTAGTTATGAAGTATGCTAATGTATGGTTCTATATTGAAGGCAAAGATAGGTCTAAGAATGATTGTAATGAGTTTGGGTACATTAGTTATCAGTGCAAGTTTATTGGTTATGTTTAGAGATGGTTTGAGCACAAAATAGTATTAGAAATTGACTACTGTTAGCATATGAAATTTTTAGGATTAAATTATGAAGTTTTATTACTTATGGGTTGAGATGCTAGGAAAGTCTCTATAAATTCAAAATCTAGCATTGTAGACAAGATTAGTGAAATAATTGGACAGATTGAGTAAATCTAAAAGTGGAATTATATGCTACTTCATTAGGTGGCAGTTGGGAAGTCTAAAAGGTTGAGTTTAAAGTTGAAACTCATACAAAATGTAAATAAGATAGGAGAGAACAATTTTATAAGTTTTCAAGACAAACAAGAAAAAAGTGATAGATTAGTTAAATAAGAGGATATGCTGGTATATGAAGTTTACAAATATACAAATATTGTTGGAAATATGAGGATTGAGTTTATAGTTAAATAGATTACTGTAAATAAAGAATATTAGTTAGAAGATCACAATTAAGAAATTTCATATTTAAGTATTGATTATGGCTTATGTTTAAGTGTTTGCAGTTAAAGGTATATGAATATATAGAGAAATATACGGCTTTCGGATGGGAGAGTGAAGCAATGACTATATTGTTGATATATAAGATTGTTTTGGAATGGTTTATAAGAAAAGGATTAAATGAAGCAAGATGGTAATATAATTTGGTTATATAGTGTTTAAGGCCATAAATGTTACCTATGAACGGTTTAGAAATATAAAGCTTAGAAACTTAATTGATTGAACTGAAAAGTTTAAAAGATAGTGATTGATATTGTTTGATATTTGAATAGTTTTGGGATTTTTGGCCATAAGGCATTGAAAAATATAAATTCTTAAGGTGAGTTTTGGATACATGGTGGCTATGTTTTTAAGTTTGGAAAATCTTGAAGATTTCAGTGAAATGGAAATAAGATATTTGAATGGATTATATTGTAAAACTGGTCCCTGATCTACAAGTAGTTTACTTGCTAACTTGTTAAAGTAAGCGAGAACACATTTAATTTGAAGAACTAGTGGGTTCCTTTTTGTTTGTACCCTTCGAGCTTTCTCGTCTAGTGATTGAAGATTTTCACACTTGGAAGTTTGGATACGCAGCTTTGATTTTTCATAAACCAATAACTAAAGTATTAGAGGGATTTTTGAAAGAAAATAAACCCAAAACAAGTAAGTAAGAAATAGGAGTTAAGTCATTCTATGACCCTGAAAAGGAAGGTTTTAGAAATGAGAAAAGTTGACTTTCGTTTTACTTAGCTAAAGGGTGAATATTGTTTAAGCTAAAGTTGTGAGGAGGATAAAATGTATACCGCCAATTCATATAGCTTTTGTTTATGGTATGAAAGAATTATACTTTAAGTTTTTGAAGTGAATTTGTTTATGGCTCTTAGGTTAAGTCCATATAGTATCAAAATATGAAACCATGAAATGATGGTACTGTTATGGAAGTGTTAGGAATTAATACTTAGCTCATATGATCAGAAAAAGTGAAAAGTAAAGTAAAGACCTATGATGTATTATTGTTGAGATACGAATTGCGTGTGCCAAGAATTGACATTTGAATTGAATGTTTTGCTTTAGGGTAATCCTAGTTTAGTCAATGTTGCATTAATGTCTTAATGGGTTATAAATGATAAGATTGAGAAAAGATCTCAGAGACCAAGTGACTACCAATTTGGTAATTAATTCTTTAAGGTCTAAGGTGAGACATTTTGTCTTAGCATGATATTTTAAAGGTTTTTGAGATTATTAAATGTTAGTGTGTACCCTAGATAATTAGATGGAAAAAAAAGTTTATAGGTAACAAATTATGAATGAGGATGTTGTAAAGTTTGTGTCTGTATGTTGGTGTGCTAACAAATACGGTAGAGCACTAAAAACTAGTAGGCTTGTTACATCAAACAACTAAACTCGAATGGAAGTATGAAAGAATACATATATATTTTTTTGTACCAGAGTTGCCGATGACCTAATGACTCATTTTGCGAAACTGTATAATGGTTAATGAAGTCTACACATGTCTTGTCTGTGAAAATCATTTTCACAGTGACTCAGTATGCGAAGCTCTATTTGGATGAAGTAGTATCTTCAACAAAAATAGTTTCTTTCATCTCTAATTAGAGATCTTACAGTTTTGAGAACCTATTTGGATTTGAGTACACTTTTCATCTTGAGGTTGACGGTCAGTAAGAGAAAACCATTTAGATCATATAGGATATGCTTCATACTTGTGTTTTAGACCTTGGCAAGAGTTGAGACCGATATTTACCTTTAATGAAATTCGCCTATAATTCAATTAACAGTCTAGTATTCAGATGACATCTTTCGAGGCCTTGTATGCGAAATGATGTAGATCACCGATTAGTTGGTTTAAGACTGACAAGTCTAAACTTGTGGGACCATATTTGATTTAAAAAGCTAATGAGAATGTTAGATTGATTTAAGATCGTTTGGTGACTGCTCAGAGTAGGTAGAAATCTTATTCAGATCGGAGACGTCATCCTTTGGAAATTGAGGTGGGAGACCATATGAAAGGTATCTTGAGGTTGAAGAAGAAGTGTGAATCAAGTCTAAGATTCATAGGACTATTTGAGATTCTTGAGAGTTGGGCAAATAACTTACCACTTAACCCTTCAACCTGATCTTTTGGAATTCACCCAATTTCTTACGTCTATACTTTGATAATATATTCATGACCCTTCTTATGTTATACAACATCAAACAGTTCAGCTTGATGAATGTCTCAACTACATAGAGCAACCAGCAGCCACAGTAGATACACAGGGGTGAAACATTTATGCTTTAAGGATATTACTTCAGTGAACGTTGTTTGAGGTGGGCTGTCAAGTGAAGGAGTGACTTGAGAACCTAAAGTGACAGCTATACATGAGAAACACCAGACCTATTCAGTAAATAATGTTAGTAGGAATTTCAAATTTGAAAACGAATTTATTTTAATGGGGGGAGAATGTCACGATACCAAAAAATAAAAAATAAAGGGATAAGCTTTAGAAAAAAAAAAGAAGATGAAGAGAAAGAGAAGGATTATGATAAGTATTACAAAAAAAAGAGAAAGAGATAGTTTAAGTCCCACATCAGATAAAAAAATCTAATGTTATTTCACTTCTAAATGTTATTCTACTTCTAAGTCCCACTTTGGAAAAATAATAAACCCCTTCCCCTTAGGAATGGTTATATATTGATCTTAAGGTAAACAAGTTTAATTGTCTTTCCCCTCTAGGCTCTTTATAAAAAAGTAAGAGGTTCTAGTAAATTTTGAGAGTAGGATCTAATGTTGATTTAGAGTTCGAGCTATTTTGGTGTAAGTTAAGTAAGTAGATATTTTATTAAATGACTTTTTTTTATGTTATTTATTTTTTACTAAACTACCATTTTGGTCCTCCAAAGATTCACTTGACATCAATTTGATTTTTCAAAGATATGTAATATCAAATTAGTCATCTAAAAATCTAAAGTGACATCAAAATAGTCATTCAAAGATATGAAATATTAAATTAGTCCTCAAAAGATTTAAAATGACATCAAAGTATTCTTTCCGAAGGACCATTTTGGAGGACTATTTTGATGTCACTTTAAATTTTTGAAAGACTAACTTGATGTTATGTATCTTTAAAGGATCAAATTGATGTCAAATATCTTTGAAAAATTAAATTAATGTATCTTTAAATGATCAATTTGATATCAAACATCATGAAAAATATTGATTTTTGGATTGTCATGTGTTTGGACTTATATCACAGTGGTTTTTGAACTATTGAATTGAAAATTTTATAATTATGAAAAATATTAGCTTTTCGAATTGTCATAAGTATGAACTTACATCAGAATGATTTTATACCATTAATGGATATGGATATGGACATCTGTTGTGTTAACAGAAGAAAAATTGAAAGTTTGATAAAGCTTAAGTTTTCTAATATTAGAAATCGTTTTCTTGAATTAAGCTTATTTTTATAAATTTGATATTATTTCTGTTTATTGAAAATTAATTAATTTATTTTTACAATATATATTATTATATTTTGTAAATTATTTTCTTGAAAGAAAACCAAGTCAGAATACTATGTCTAACAACAGTAAATGTTAGCATTTGTACACCTAGGATATAGACTCTGCAGAGGAGACGTTAATTCTATGTCAAGTTAGCACACAATAGTTGGTTATGGATTTCAAGTGTGATGCTCATTATTTCAAGCATTGGGCTTGAGATGCTAACTCTATGTCAAGTTAGTACACACGAGTCAGTTATGGATTTAGAGTGTGATACTCTGTTCAAGCCTTGGCACTTGACAGTTTGGTTAGCTTACCCCGCAAGCTTTGTAATCGGTTTGTTTTGGTTCTGCCTAGTGAATTCTTCCACACTATTTATGTTTTTATTGCTTACTTTAGATTTTGACATATTGATAATGTTGACCTATTGACTTACTATTTTTGAGATCTTTTTAATAGAAATTACTATGACCACAGCTTTGAACTGTTTTATTTTAAAAAAAAATGCTTTTTTAAAGTTATCTTGTTATTTTTTTTTATTTCTTAATAATTTTTCCTTGTACATACATATTCAATATCTATTTTTAAATATTTGTTTATTAAAAAAACTTCTGTCTTTGCTTGTTCTGTTTTTAGTGTAATAGATATCAACTGCTCACTGAGTTGTAAACTCACCTTAAATTACATATTTTTCAGATACAGGTAATGAGATGAGATTGATTATGGTTTAACTCCTCATATTTGATCGAGTGAGTTTTTAGTTATTTTGTGAGCTCATCACATTATTCGTATAAGCAAGTTTTGTTTATGATTTTGAATTTGGAAGCCTTATAAGCTGACTCTTAGATGTGCTCTATTATTTCTACAAACAAGATCCATGTCAATTAGAGATTTAATTTATATTTGTTTTTGAGTGAATTAGTGGTGATGAAAATTCACTTATCTGATATATTGTAAATATGAACTTATAAAGTATAAGTTTTAGAATAAAGTATTTTTGATACCCTATGGTAACTACTTTGAATTGTATGTTTAGAGTTATAGTTTTGAGGCTTCTATGGCCTGAATGAACTTACGATAAGCCTTTATCATACATCGATTATGGACTCCTTGATTGTGCTAAAGATCTTACCATTTTCAAAGTAATTGGAGTTACATGTATTTTTCCATTTCAATTCAAGAGTTCTTATGTGTTTCCATGCCCCTTCGAGACCCTGAAAAATGGACAAATTCCTTTTCTTAGAAACACATACAAGATTCGTCACCACAAAAAGAATAATGGTAATTAACTACTTCATTTACGAATTTCATATACAGACACAGCATCGTCCATTTTCAAGCACACCACAGGGGGAACTTGCACGAAGAGACCTTGCACAAGCAACTATAAGAGAGGGACAGTGAGTTTTGGGCATGCGCCTTCAGGAACCATCGGCACTAACATAGGATCAGTAGGAGGGGAACGAATTTGGGGATCTATTCCAGTGGGTAAATTCATAATCCTCCCTGGTACTTTTTCTCTTCCATTTTCGAATTATTTGAGGTGGTGAGCCTGTGTTCAATTTGTATTATTCAAGCATGTATATATCTTCTGTGGATTGAATGGATTATATATTCTTAAGTTGTTCTGTTCTAGGACTGACACTGACTTGTGTGAATTTTGGCCTTACCTTTCTCTTGGTTGGGTATGATTATTAGAAATTGATATGATTTAAAGGTTTTTGTGTTGAATCCATCAAGACTTAGAGACTGTGACTGGAATTTTCTCTCAATCTGGATATTTGATCTTGGGAATGGTTCATTTTGCGACATGTAGTTCATAACCCACAATCTGTTCGATAGGAACCCTGAACCAGAACCTACTCCCTACGTGCTGAGATGCTTGGTCTTCTTGATGGTTGAATTTATCTGTTGTTTTGGTGAAGCAGTTTAGTTTATGGAAATAATGGTGCTCCCACATTTAGGCACTACTCTCGCGGTGAAATTAGTGGCAATTTGGGTGAGGAAGGGTTTCTTTTCTTCCATGAATTTCTCTTCCCAGCCGAATTGGTTTACACCATAGAAACCCACGGTCAAAGCCGTTTTGTCTCCAAATCGAGTGCAGTTTCTAGCCAAAGGGATGGACTCATGAACTGCACATTTTCTTGTTTGGATCCAAGAGGCAAGAGGCTTCATGGAAGTTCCACCATAAGTGAGGCTCGTGTATTCTTCTGCAGTCCAAAATTTCTATTTAGTCTTGATTTATTTTATTTGACTTGTTTTAATTTTAATAGGTGGGTTATTTAAGTTCAATTCATTGTACTATCCTTATTTTAATTATTCAAGATTATAGTTTAATTTGTTTATTATATTAGTTTTCAGCCCTTATTTACTTGGCTTTCATTTAAACTCTGGTTTATTCTTGTTATTATATTTTGAGTTATCCTCCACTTGTCTGTCTCCCTAAATTAAGAAATGGAATTTGATTACTTCCCTGTTAGTAGATTCACGTGCTCACATTTTGGCATGATTGTTTTTCATATAAATATGTTTTATTGCTTTTTCTCTAAACCCATTTTATTATCTCAATTGCTTAAACAAATCTTTTTTGTTTAATTAAATAAATATTATTAGTTGTGATTTATGATTCTAATGAAGGAATATCTAAAGTTGGCTGTGATTGATAAATGCTTTATTCTCAAGTTAAATTTTTTTTTAGCCAATTATCTCAAATATAAATTTTTCTTTTAATAAAATAATCAAAGTCATCTTAGCCGTGATGGCTTGGTGACTTGAGACTTGAGAGTAATGTTTCCGGTCTTACGCTGAGTTTCATTTCTAAACTTAATAATTAATCTGAATTAACTGAGTTGTGACAACTTATTAACTTGGGAGATAAATCTGATCGGGGCCACGTTGCTATGATGGCTCTTCGGTCTTGAAATCATGTTGTCATGACGATGTTTTGATCTTAAAAATAATTTAGGATAACTAATAATTAATGTTGTTATAACGGCTCCTTGAATCATTAGTGATATAGAAATTGAGTTAATCTTAATACATCAACAAACAAATTTTTTTAATCAATTAACAAATTATTTTTATTTTTATCAATCATTAATCATTTAATTAAAATCCTTTAACTCAAAAATATTTTTTAAACGAATTATAAGACTTTGATTCTTTAATTGGAGATACGTAAGTACTTCAAATAAATCAACCTTATAAATATTTTTATTTATTTTATTATTTAATATTTTGTAAATATTTTAATTTAATCTAATTCGCCACTTGATATCTTGCAAATATTTTTTAACTTAATTCGTTGCTTGTTATTTTATGAATACTTTAATCGTTTCTCATTTTTTTATAAATATTTCAATTAAATTCATTATTAATCTTTTAATCTTTTATTTGATTTTACAGGATAAAATAAATATTTTAAAATTATTAATTTACACAATTAATTTTAAAATATAATAAAATAGTCAAATTACAAGTGATTTAGCAATTAAAAATTTCAGCTATATTAGCCATCAATTTAGTAACTAATATTGCGAGTAATTTTTTTCAAACAAAAGAATTAATAAAAATAATTTAATTTTCTATTGTAACAACATTTGTCAGCCATAGTTTTTGTAAATCATTATTTTTTTTTTTATTTTAGCAACCACTTTTTCAGTTGCTAAAAACTTTTGTAAATTATTATTCTTATTTTTAAATTATGGAGCAACCGAAATTTCGGTTGCCAAAATTTGAAATTAATTTTTTTTTATTTTTATTCTTTTTGAAAACTTATAATTGTAATATCAGTTGTTAATGTAAAAAAAAATTAAAAATCTTATTTTTTTTTGAGACAATAACGGTAAGAAATTTTTTTTAATTTTCTAATTTTTAAAATTTGTAAATTTTTTTTTATTTATTTAGCAACTGAAAGGAGCGGTTTCTACTATTTAAATTTTTACCAGTCAAATTTTTTAGACATCTAAATTGAAAACATTTAATATACAAAAGTTGGCTGTGATTGATAAATGCTTTATTCTCAAGTTAAATTTTTTTTTAGCCAATTATCTCAAATATAAATTTTTCTTTTAATAAAATAATCAAAGTCATCTTAGCCGTGATGGCTTGGTGACTTGAGACTTGAGAGTAATGTTTCCGGTCTTACGCTGAGTTTCATTTCTAAACTTAATAATTAATCTGAATTAACTGAGTTGTGACAACTTATTAACTTGGGAGATAAATCTGATCGGGGCCACGTTGCTATGATGGCTCTTCGGTCTTGAAATCATGTTGTCATGACGATGTTTTGATCTTAAAAATAATTTAGGATAACTAATAATTAATGTTGTTATAACGGCTCCTTGAATCATTAGTGATATAGAAATTGAGTTAATCTTAATACATCAACAAACAAATTTTTTTTAATCAATTAACAAATTATTTTTATTTTTATCAATCATTAATCATTTAATTAAAATCCTTTAACTCAAAAATATTTTTTAAACGAATTATAAGACTTTGATTCTTTAATTGGAGATACGTAAGTACTTCAAATAAATCAACCTTATAAATATTTTTATTTATTTTATTATTTAATATTTTGTAAATATTTTAATTTAATCTAATTCGCCACTTGATATCTTGCAAATATTTTTAACTTAATTCGTTGCTTGTTATTTTATGAATACTTTAATCGTTTCTCATTTTTTTATAAATATTTCAATTAAATTCATTATTAATCTTTTAATCTTTTATTTGATTTTACAGGATAAAATAAATATTTTAAAATTATTAATTTACACAATTAATTTTAAAATATAATAAAATAGTCAAATTACAAGTGATTTAGCAATTAAAAATTTCAGCTATATTAGCCATCAATTTAGTAACTAATATTGCGAGTAATTTTTTCAAACAAAAGAATTAATAAAAATAATTTAATTTTCTATTGTAACAACATTTGTCAGCCATAGTTTTTGTAAATCATTATTTTTTTTTTTATTTTAGCAACCACTTTTTCAGTTGCTAAAACTTTTGTAAATTATTATTCTTATTTTTAAATTATGGAGCAACCGAAATTTCGGTTGCCAAAATTTGAAATTAATTTTTTTTTATTTTATTCTTTTTGAAAACTTATAATTGTAATATCAGTTGTTAATGTAAAAAAAAATTAAAAATCTTATTTTTTTTGAGACAATAACGGTAAGAAATTTTTTTTAATTTTCTAATTTTTAAAATTTGTAAATTTTTTTTATTTATTTAGCAACTGAAAGGAGCGGTTTCTACTATTTAAATTTTTACCAGTCAAATTTTTTAGACATCTAAATTGAAAACATTTAATATACAAAAAAAAATTAAAAACATTTAACATCTAAAAAATTATTCCATCAGTTAATAAAATATATAAAAAATATATAAATATATACAATTAAGAAAAAGTATTAGAGTCAATTATCACCCAAACAAACCCTAACAATTTCGCCCATCTCCCTCTCCCTTTCCCTCTCCCTCTCATTAGAGCAGCTGCGCCGTTGTCCCATTTTGGTTCGCCTGTCCGACTTCCTCATCAAGGCAGCTTCGCAGTCGCCTGTTCGAGTCTCTCATCTGTGAGGACGCGGCTCTCTCGTCGCAGTTGTCTGCGTGCTCATCGGTGCGTCGTCGTCGTCGTCGTCGTCGTCGGTGCGTTGTTACCGGTGTGTCGTCGTTGGCGACCGTCTTTAGTGTGAAGGTGAGTTATTCAAAGGTTTCCCGAAGTCTCTATTTTTCAATTCTGACGGTGATTACGTGACTGAAGCTCTGTTTTGTCTTTTTTTTTTTTTTTAATTTCTTGGTTACCCAGAACCAGAAAATCATTGGCAGACTTAGTGAGCTCGACTTGCAATTTCTTACCTATGGTTTTCAGGTATGTTAGCTTAACGCCATTCGCCATTCTTACCTATAGGCTTTTGATAGAAACACCGTATAGCACAATTTATTTTTTCCAACTTCTAGTTTCCAACTAAGGTTTCAATATAAACATGTGACTCTTATAGACATATCTTAACAATAAGAGAAATATCTTATTTAAATCTAAGTGGGTTTTGTTTTTTCGTGTATGAAGGGGGTGTTTGTTTTTCCTTCAATTTACCCCTAAACTATTATTAGTGGTCATATCATACATGCTGAAAAACTTATGGAAAGTTGTAAATTGATGTTGGGTGCTTACTTTTTCACCTTTTATATTTTCACTCTTTAACTGTAATATCCAGCAGATTTATAATGGAAGATTATTTAACTTTTAGAGTTTGAAAATTTGTTATTAATTAATGGGGGATTAAATTGAGAATCCTTTTAAGGTTTAGTGATACAAATTGATCCAAAGATCATAAAATAAAATTAAAAATAAAATTGGGCTGTGACATTAGTGGTATCAGAGCCAAGGGTTGTAGAAAAACATGATTGCAGTGTGTAGGAAATGTGTTCAACATGGGTAGATTGTCCCATGCTAGAGAGTTTTAAACATAAATTCTCTTGGATATTTTGGATATAATCTAGTAAAATTAATAGTTTTGAGTCCCACTTAGGGATGCTATTGTATTGTTAGATGGAAATTGATTGAATGGTGTATTGTTAGTAAAATGCTACTAACTTTGTCAATGGCATGAATTTTTCTCTGGTTATGTTCTCTGAGTGGTATGGACTAGATTTAGACTAAGTGACCAGAATATGTGGTTGAATTATTCTACAGAGTTAATTTTTCTGAATTGGCTAGTTATACTAGTTGTTAATGATTTAACAAAAAAAAAAAAAATTCAGATTCTGTCCATGCTGGAAATAAGCTACTGTTTGACACTTCTAAACTCTTCCGTGATGGTTAATCTTTCCAAAAATTTTGGTACTTCAATTACTAATTGGCCCACTGGAAATGTTGCTAAAGAAGACTCAAATTTATAAGATAGTTAGTTGCTCAATCAAGGGATTCTTTATGTGATTGAGATTGAAATTTTAAGTTCTGTATTTAAATTTAGAGGTTATGTTACTGCCTTGTAAGTAGAGATTATTTGGGTAAAGTGACATTCTTTTATCTTGGATGAATTTTAATCTATAATTTGGACTTGTATTTCTTGAGGCTATGGTGGACTTGTGAGTTTGTGAAGGCCTGTACAGGACATAGTCCTCTTGATTTTTTTTTTTGGGATTATCTTGAACAACTATGATAATTATGGTGATTGGGATCAAAGTTGTGACTGAGATAGGTTTTGTATACAAACAGAATTTTAAATAAATAAATAAATACTTTAGAATTTCAGCAAATTAATGATCAAATTGTGTTAAGAGTGACATAAGTCAAGGATATGTGATGTACAAGCACATTGGTTATGAGTGTATCATTTATTCATTTTGGAAGCTTATACATTTTGCTAATTTAGGCAGATTAGTAAATGGGGTAAGATAGTACCATTCAAGATTCAAAAAGGAAACTTGTGTATGTCTAAAGTTGACTTTAATTAGTTGTTAACTATGGTAAAAAGGTTCAAATAGGTAACCAAATTATAAGAAACAGTTCAAGGTTAAATTTTCATCTATGAGTATTTTAAGTATATGATTACCAAGATTCTTGAAGTGAAATATTGAGTACAAAATGGTTTTAGAAGGGTTACGCAGGCTGCCTAAACTAATCTCAGTTTTGGACAATTTTGAGGTCAAGGTCAGATGATTAATCAACTGATTTTGTTTTGGGGGTGGGATTTGACTATGCGAATAGTTAATATATTAGGACTACAATCAAGAAAGTTTGGAATATTTTATTAGATTTAGAAGTAGATTTGTTGAAGGGTAGAGTGGCATATTAGCTATAATAGGTGTAATGGATTGCAATAATTACAAAGAAATTTCTGGTTAGTGACAGTAAAACATAAAGGTGGATTAATATTAGTTAAGGTGTGTAATACCTCGTATTTATTTATTTTGGTCTTCTTTTTATTTTAAGTAGGATTCATCTTATAAGATGAATATTGGAATTTCTTAATTGATTAATTTAAAGATACTTCCTCTAAGGTTAATATCTTAGCTTTAGTTCATACAAGTTTAGTTACGTAAGATTTAGTATAGGTTACCTTATAAGATGTAAATGGATTGTTGTATGTCTTTGCTACCTCTTTCAAACAATGGCGGAATCACAACTATCAGATATGGAGTATAATAATAAGCCAAATAGGGAGTATCATGCATGCAAGTTAAGTTATCCAACATTATGCAGTATAGGTCAACTATCCAACTTTATTTTATGCAAGCTCTAAATAGAATTATAGATGAGCTAATAGATGTACAGAGACGAGTTGGTTTAGATGTGAAGCAGCCATGTATTATGAAATCAAGTAAATTGGACCTATGGAAAACTTAATCACTAAAAATCAGTTAAATAATATTAAAAACTTAGAATTTTGTGCTTCTAATTTAGGAAATTGATTAGTACTGAGAAGAAGCCACATGGTAAAATACCAAGTTAATGAACACAATTACATGCTTCTATTTGCTAGTTGGACTAGTTGGTTGTATTGAAGACTAAGTGTTTCTCTAATAATACTTGGTTCATTTGAAATTACAAAATCAAATATACTAGTTGCAACATAACTTCTACATTGTTGAAATACACTCATGTTATTAGTTCTGAAAATTGCATCTTTAATATGGAGCACATGATTTTTTTAATTGAGCTCTATACTCTTGTTTGCTTTGGAATCTAATTTGGTTCTACAGAGCATGATATGGAAAGAGAAGAGGATGAGGAAGAGCAAGGGGAGGATGATGACGATGAAGGCATCTTTGAGTAAAATATTGATGTGACTGATTTATAGTTGGTTTTGTAAATATTAGTAGACTATAATTGTATATTTTGTGAACATACAATGTAGTTATTTTGGTGTTATCTAACGATCACATGTAATGTGAATATTAGGTATTCTGACAAAAATATTTTAACTTAAATAAAAGATTTTTTTAATTTTTTGCATCTTAACAACTGATTTGGCAACTGATTTGATTCTCATAATAAAATAGCAACAGATTTAGTAACCATTTTAATAGTTTACGGTACATAGCAATCAATATAGCAACCGCTTTGGCAATTGATTTATTAAACAAAACAATGTAGCAACTGCTTTGGTAACCGATTTATTAAACAAAATAATGTGGCAACTGCTTTGGCAATCGATTTATTATTGTTAAAAAATAAAATATACAGTAGCAACCGATGTAGCAACTGATCTGAAAAAATAAAAATTATTAAATTAATAGTTAGCGACTGATATAGCAATCGTTATGGAAAGCAAAAATAAATTTATGAAATCACATTTTCACATTTTCACATTTTCGGTTACTAAATCAATTGCTAGATAGTTAGCAACTAAAGAAATGGCCATCAGGTATCAGTTGCTAAATTGATTACTAGGAATTGTAATAATCGATTTTTATAACATAGCAACCGAAAAATCAATCGTTATTTAATTTTTTTTTGTAGTTAATCATTTTAGGACAGATGTATTAGGAGTGTATTGAGATTAAATTTTTATTTTTTTTTGTACATAAATCGATTCTTAAACTTAACTTTATTTTGCAAACTAATTTTAATTGTGGCGTTCAAGAAAGGAAAATGTTACTCAGGCCCTTGATAGCCACATATGACTACTGAGCCAAATTAAATGGTCCTAGTCCATCCGAGTCCAATTGAGAAAGAAAAAGAAGAAACGTGAAAACTGCATGTTTAGACTTTCTTTGGATGGAGAAAAATTGGAAAGAAAGAAAATGAGTGGAGTCTTGTTTGGATGAGGAAATAAAAGAAAGAGGAACGAAAATATAAAAAGGGTGTGAGGCCCATTTAAAAATTTTCTTCTCTCTTATAAATTTTTTTTTTCATTTTCTTCCTTACCTTTGCCTCTACTTCCATTTTATCTCGTCATCCAAACATAGGGTTAAGGAGGGAGAAGCAGAGGAGAAAAGAAGGATACCGAGAAGGAGAGGGCAGCAACCGTAACAGAACTATCAGAATCAGATGCAATAGTTGCCGCTTCCAATCCCAATACCAAACAGAGGCAGCTTGATCTTGATTTGGAGGGTTTTAAGCATTCTGTTGCTGAAATTCTCACCACCATTGATAAGGTTAACTTCACTTTTCCTATTCAAACCCCATTTGTTTTGTGGACAATATTGCAATTCCTTTTGAATTTTGTGATACCACATGCTAATACTTGTTTTCTGCTTTGTTCCTTGTCTCAAAATAAATGAATGAATAAATAAAAATTTATGCTTTTCTGATTCTAATCCTAATTCATGATACCCCTTTACTGTCTCCTGTGAATAAAATAACTCATTAGCAGCTTGACAAGCAAGTGAATGAGATTGAACAGTTCTACCAATCCACTGGTGGTAATGTTTTTCAAGCTCATAATTCTAAAGGTGGCTCAGTTGTTAAAGACAAGGGCCGGGAAAAGCATCTTATTGGCACCAAGAAGCTGCTGCTAGATGCCTCACGTGCGGAAACTGCTGCTGCAAAGAGAATGCAAGAGCTCATGCGCCAGTTTTTCACAATATTACATCAGGCAAGTGCAGATACTTTGCAACTGTTTTTGTTTCTCTTATGATTTTAGTTTTCTATTTGTAGGATTAAGATGGAACTTCATGAGCATGCACCCTCTAAGTCAATATGCTTTCTGCCGGTGGGTCTCCTTGTATTTGGATTTCATTTTAGTTAAAATCCTGAATTGAACTTGAGGATTCTATAATAGTCTCTCAAAAAATGTTTTCTGCATTTGAGTCGGTCCACCAATAAAGTAATTTTGTATTAAGCTTACCTTTTGAAAGGTACTGAACATATTCATTATGTCAAAGCTGGAACTTGCATAGGAACTCATCGCCCTACTTTTACCATCAACAACCTTGATCTTTGATCACCATTCAACAGTACACAACATTGCTTTGCCCTCCATCTACTGGAAATCCAGTTTTTATTAGTCTAATACTATTACTTGGTTAAATTTGTTGGCCAAATGGGGCTTGTACGAAAATTCCCACAGCTGTCCTTGACTAAATTTAGATCACCAATACACACTTGTCATCTTAACTGAGTGGCTCTGTGAGTCTCCCCTTGCCCTTACCTCCTACTACACATCCATAAACTTGGCAACACCTAAATATCATACTAGTTACTCATTTACTGGGATTTCCTCTGTTTTTGCAACTTGAATATCCAACTAATTAATAGTTTTTTTCTCGCTTATCTTGATCCTTGCTCTAAATGGTTTTATTGAAAATTTGGTTTTCGTTAGAGTTCCGTGGTGTCGACTAATATATGTAGCTGACCCCACCTAGTGGGATAAAGCTTGGTTGTCCTTTTTATTACTACTTCCATTTATCTTGATTTGGGCTATTCACTCTTTCTAATTCGGTTCTTAACAAGGGTGGAAGTCGTGGTCCACATATATTTTTGTACTTCCCATTCATAGTTGTCTACTTCTTTTTTTCTCTTATAGGCATGGCTATACAAAATAATATTCTAAGTATGCCTCATCAAAATTTAATATAAATTTTACAAGTAGTGTTATTTCTGGTTATTAATACATGTTTTACTTGTTATTTGATTTCTTTTTGATAGGTACCAGCTCTTCTATTATAGAAAGTTGGGAATCAAACCCAGAATTACAGAGATACAAATAGAAAATTATAGAAAACTAGGCTAGCTCTTCGAGGGGCTAGCTTCCTCCAAAACACTTGTCCTCTTTTCTCAGTTCATTCCTACCTCTCTCCTTCCCCTCTCCCCCTATTATTCTAACAGACTTCCTCTCTTCCCTCCCCCACACCTGCCACATTGGCAAGTTGTTACAAGGTTCATCCCTTTTTCACATTTCCTACCTTTTTCACATTTCCCACAGTCCCTAAACAATTCTCTGCTGCCCCTTCCTATTTTCCTATCATGCACCCATGTGAGGGGGTGCCTATCATATCTCTAGCATACTCCCCCCAAAGGATTCACCTTGTCCTCAAGGTGAAGGTTAGGGTAGGGGTCTTGCAGCAGCTGGAAGAAACTTCCAGTGGGGCTTCCCATTGCTTGAAGCATGATGACTAGTAATCCTGTTCCTTGGAACCCACTTTGATATCGGAGTTGGCATTGAACCACATGGCTTCCCAGTTCAACCAATCCTGCCCCAACAGAGCATTAGTGCCTCCTAGATCAAACACACAAAATTCATAGACAAACCAACCATGATGAAATGATTGTATGCCAATTGTAGCATCAATAATAGTCCTCATTCTGTTTATGGTTGTTAGAAGCCTACCACCCAGATTTTTTGGCCCACTCATCAGCCATCTTAACAACAGTGACAACATGTGGTATGAGTTTATGGGTCACAGGACTTGGCACATTCAACTCAATACCCCCTGCAAACCTCTTTGAGATCAAGCCAAGGATTATTCAACCATAAGTCATCCAGAAATTGCTCAAGCTTGGACCCAATCACAATATGCTCTATCAAACTAATTCGAAGAAACCTTGTAATGCCATCGGAGCAAGCAAAAAATCAACATAATATTCACCTTCCTGCAGATTCGATCAAGGTTTATCGTGAATTTTCCACCAGCTGTGCGGCAACAACCACAATAAACAAACATCTCCTTGGGTACGGAATTCCAGCTGCTAGATGGTCAGTAACCTCTTGACCTCTTACAAGTACAGATGGATGAGGCAGTGAACACCCATAAATAACTCAATCAATCCCAATTTTTGGGATTAGTTTGTCAATTAAAGCAACAAACTTCTGGTGCACTTGTGCTTTTGCCAAGCTGAAATTGGGAACAACATTCAAGGCCATATTCACCATTACATACAGCTGATGCTCTAATTTGTTCCTCATTTTTATCCCCACAAATACATTCACAAATTTCAAGCACCCATAAGATAGATGAAACTTGAATAAAGCTATGTAACTTCTCTAAAGTCCCTCTCTTACCCTCAATATGCTGGGCCAGAATCCCACCAGTTAGATATCTCCCCTGGATAAATTGAGCCATATCTCCCTAGGTTCGAAAAATTGCTTCCTCACCAAGTCTTCTATGGTACTTGTCCCTCTAAAATTATGTGTGTATGTAGCCATGGTGTCCTAGAAACCATTCCCCAAGTAATAGAATCCTGAGACTTGCAACATAAACTTCAGCATCCATCTCCTGTGACAAAGCTGTGTCCATGCTGCTCTTAATTTTGCCAATATGTGGCCGTGGTTATCATTGTACTCTCTCCATGAGTAACTAACACGTAGGGAATTTTTGAAGGTGTTGGATAAGTCTTTAGAATAGCTTGTGGCTTAAAAGTGGATATAAGGGGTTGGGTTACCATTGAGTGAGTCTCTTTTTTTTTCTATTTTTTTTCAAAGGCCCAATTTTCTCCACAGCTCCCCTTAACAACTTGGGTCTGGCCCAGTAGGTTAAAAAATATTTCTTCAATTCCATTTCTGCCCCTTCTGGTCTCCCCCTCCCCTTCGTGAATGTGCCGTGAAGAAGCTCATTGGCGGCGCAATGCTTGAGGGCCAGATCTGGTGGCTCTAGCGGCTCCGGCAACTTCGTCGGCGGCCGGTCGACCATCGACCATCTCTCCCATTGTCCATCTCTCACATATGTTCCCCCTTCTATCTCCCTGGTACAGCTCACCATTTCGAAACTTGTCCCAATTATCTTCTTGTGAGAACCTGCATCCGGTGGCTCAGGCAGTGGTAGTGGCTTGGCAACTTCACCTTGCTCCTTTCGTTTTTGCTCCGTTGTCTGGTCTTCGCATTTTGGGCTTCCATTAGTTTCTACATAACGGTTCTTGTTTGGTGGTGCCGAAGGTGGAGGGGGATTGGCTGGTGTGGTGGAGACGCCCCTTTCTGTGGCCAACATGGCCCACTTCTCCCACGTGTCCTCCGTCTCCCTTTCCCTCCATCGTCCAGGAGCAACCTTGGTTGCGGTCCCCGCATCTCCACCATCATGCGACTCAGGGCCTGGGTTTTCACCATCGTCTTGGTCTCCACTCTTGCTAGAACATTCAGTCGCACGACTCTGATGTGACTCCTTAAATGGTTGCGTTGCATGAAGTTCCCCTGTTTTCATCACTCCTATCTTGAGTCCCTCTTCTCGATTCCCCATTCTTGGTTCCTCCAGCCGCATGCCATTGTGATTTCCGACGACCTCCCCTGTCCTCGTCAACTCCGTCTTCTCTTCTTTTGCATGGCTACGACACAATGGGTCAGATATCATCCCCACCGTGGAATTGCTTTGCATCTCTCTTTCTGGCTCCCAAGGTGCTGGTTCTTCACTCCCACACTCTGATGCCAATGGTTCCAAATTTGTTTCTGGTTTTGATTCTTCATCCCCAACAAATACCAGCTGATCCAGACTGTACTCTGGTTGAAAACGCTTGATTAGTGCCATCTAGAACGTGACCCAAGTTGCGTTGGGATTTCGCATATCCCACCATTGCCACCAGTTTAGAGCTTGACCTCTTAAAGCCCAGACAACTACTTGAAGCTTTTCCCTATCGTGTGTTCCCTCTGCATCAAAGTGTTGTTCAACACTAATCATCCATTCATAAGCATTTTCTCCCTCAAACACCGAAATCCTCTTGCATCTCTTAAGGTTCATGGTTGGCACCACAACTCCTAGATCGGAGCTCTGATATCAGTTGATAGGTACCAGCTCTTCTATTATAGAAAGTTGGGAATCAAACCCAGAATTACAAAGATACAAACAGAAAATTATAAAAAACTAGTATAGCTCTTCGAGGGGCTAGCTTCCTCCCAAACACACCTGTTCTCTTTTTCTCAGTTCTTTCCTACCTCTCCCCTTCCCCTCTCCCCCTATTTATTCTAACAAACTTCCTCTCTTCCTCCCCCACACCTGCCACGTTGGTAGGTTGTTACAAGGTTCATCCCTTTTTCACATTTTCTACCTTTTCACATTTCCCACACAGTCCTAAACAATTCTCTACTGCCCCTTCCTATTTTCCTAGAATGCACCCATGTGAGGGGGTGCCTATAATATCTCTAACACTTTTCCACTTTGCTTCCATTTTAAGGTCACTATACTTTCTCTTAGGATAACTATTGACCAATTAATTGTTTCAAAAACTCTAATTTTCAAGTTTTAGTACAAAATAATTTAACATTAATTCATGTATACTATTTACTGTAATTTGTATAGTAAGGACATTGCTGAAAGCTTTAGTTTGTTTTGATCCAACCATTGATAATTTCAATCTTTTAAAAGAGTGGAGACTAGAATTTTAAATGGTGTTCATTTTTAATCATTTAGCTCTATCTTTAATTAGGCACATGTTTGGTTTTGATTAATTTTTACACAAATGCAACTTTTCAGTCAAAAACTCTCTTTGCAGAATTTTGATTATAAACTTTTCTTATCATAAAATAAGCTAATCATATTCTTTTGATGAACAAATTGTTGAAAAGTTTTGATAAATCATCAGTTTTTTAGTAAAAGTTAATTTTCATTTACATCTGCGATGTTTTTATTTCATGACCCATGTAGCCAACCCCAAATAGTGGGATAAATGTTGATTGTTGTAGTTCATCTTTCTTTTTCTTAAGAGTCAGCTGGGCATTCATTACATATTATCAATTATAATTGAGCACTTGCTGCCCACTGCATGCAAAAGCTTATGCACTTCAGCTGCTAGCCCCTAGTTGTGCCGTGTACATTAGAAAACTAGATTTTTATAATGATGTATTGATGTTTTGGAAAAGAATATCCCCTATCATGTTAGTTTCATTGAGAATAACAAAGCAATGATTGCTTATTTTTTCAATCATTTAAATGAATGACCTTCTCCCATTTTCTGTTGGTTTTTGTGAATTGGCCTAAAAAGTTGCCTGTGGAAAATCAATAGTGATATATTTATTGCTTCTTAGATCACTCAACATAAATGGGCCTGGTCCTTTATGGATCCTGTAGATGTTGAAGGTCTTGGGCTGCATGACTATTATGAGGTAATGTCGTTTCTTCATTTTAAAGATTTTCTCTTGGTCTAAACTATAGTTATCTTATCTACATAATTGACATTTTAAAATCTTTTGTTTTAAATAAAGCATATATGCTTCTGCACATTGTTGAAAAAACCAAAGGTTTAGATATTGGCTTGGTCAATTTTTCTGCTATTGGTTGCATTGGCAGTTTATCACTTGTTAACAATCAATCTTTTATATCAAAGTTCTTTGTTTACTGTTTTCTTTCATTGCATCTCTGAAGATAATTTGTTTATTTTTCTGCCCCTAGGTAAAATGATAAGCCCATGGATTTCAGTACGATAAAAAGTAAAATGGAAGCTAAGGATGGAACTGGTTATAAGAATGTCCGGGAGATATATGCTGATGTAAGGTTGGTTTTTAAGAATGCAATGAAAAACAACGATGAAAAACATGATATCCATGTTATGGCAAAGACTTTGCTGGAAAAATTTGAGGAGAAATGCCTGCAACTTTTGCCTAAAGTTGCTGAAGAGGTCATTTGTTTTCACAAAACAAATTCCTTTATTCTGGAGAATGAGACTTTCTAATATATAATATCAGAGGTTACACTTACAGCAACAACTATGATTTCAATCATCCTATGTGATATTTTATCATCAGTAATTACCTATCGATATTTGATTATGTTAGGAAAAGAGACAATTAGAGGAAGAAACACAAGCACAATTAGATATACAGCTTGCTCAGGAAGCCACTTATGCCAATATGGCTAGGGATATAAGCATTGAGGTTGGCTATTTTTTGCTAGAATTGTGCTTTTCAGTATGATTAAAGTCAGTTGTTTGATGTTACTTTGGAGTATATCAGATGTTTTATGTTGTCAACTGCCTGTTGTTTCGGTTTTATGAGCTTGATATGCATTTGAAGAGTCTTAAAGAAATGGTGATTCAGAAATGTTGGTTTGTGATTCTTACCTTGCTATCAAAGTCAAATTGCAATGTAGATGTGTTATGCCAATTGGTTTTTTTTTTCATGTCCTATCATTTCTACTGAGTTTTATTGAAAATCTTGAGAAATTATGATTGAGATTAAATTCAAGCATAAATTCAAAAGGTGCTTGAATTTATGAAAATTTACTGGCCCCTCCAATTAGAACTTCCTTTTCCACTAATGTTGTTGATGTTATCTATTTATATTTAATTGATATTTGTTTTTTTTTTGAAAATTGATTCAATAAGAAATAGAGGGAAATTGAAATCATTCTTGCAACTTTGACCCATTTGTAGAGACAACCATCAAGTTTCAAAGTGTTGCAATCACAGTTCGGAATTCCTTGTGGTTTAGTGCCTTGGTACATAAACCTTATTCATTTAGTTTTTGTCCAAATTAACAATGAAAATTATGTCATATGAGTAATTTGTTCAGGGCAGTCTTTAACAAAGATACAACTAATTTGATTTAACAATTAAAATTATGTCATGTAAGTGTTGTATTCAGAAAAGTTATATATGTAGGGTTTGTTTTGATAATAAATTGAAATTAATTTTGATTAATTTAAGTCTTTTTTAGTTTTGATTTATTAATTGTTTCTTCCTAGCATACTCTTTGTTTTTTTGTGATATTTTTTAGGGTTTAGAGATGTTTTGAGGCAATTCTTTTGAAGAAAAGATGGTTGATGGGCTTGAAGTCAAGTATTGAATGTTTAATCTCGGGTAATCTGACCTTTAAGGAGTAATTTGATGATATCTTGAGCTACGGTGGTCAAAATCATGTGATTCCAAAGCTTATGGTTAGATAAGAAATAGGGCTTCAATTTTTGTGTTCAAGTCAAAGTCTAATTCTACTTCTAGAGAGCTACACAATCGTGAACAAAATTATATAGCCCATGTAATTAGTCAGAAAGGAATTTGAAATAGTTTTAGACCCTAATTGGGCTTGGGCTTTTTGGATTCTAATGCCTAAAGATTCTTAATCCTAATGGAAGAGACGTGATACTATAATAAAAAGACTTGCTCTTAGAGAGACTTGAGAGACAAAAAATCAAGGAGTCCAAGGAGAGATGATATCAAGCATGCAAGTAAGAGAAAATTAAAGACTTAAAGATTGAAGATCTTTTCCTCATTTTTTCTTATACTCTTTCTTTTTTTCCTTTTGTTTGGTTCTTGATGGTGAAACTTATTTGGTTTTTAGTTGTATTTTATTTTTATTAGCATAAATTAATTTAATTTCCTTTTTCTAGGATTGCAATTGAACCCGCATGTAGTTTAGATTTTTTTGATTTCTTTCTTTCTTACTTCAATGCTTTTTGAGTTGTTTTTTTATTTCATCTTGATCTTAATGTTTCTAATTGCTTGATCACCAATTAGATTGATTAGGTAAATCTGAATTGAACTTGGGAAAGGAAATTTGGGTTTAAGCCATAGATGAAATAACGTATATTCAAGGCATTTAGGCATCGAATGAATTGATTCGTTTGTAAAATAGGAATATACTTACAAACTATATATAACCATGATTAGGCCTGTTCTTAATACTTTCTTCTTATATTTGTTCTCATATGAATATAGGGAATAGAATAAGAGGAATAGTTTTATATAACCGTCGGGAGATGCATATAAAAAACTTAGATCCCTAGGTTAACAACTTATAATCATTGGATAAGTTAATAAAGAATTAAGAGATTCCAAATGAAGTATTGGAAGAAATTGTAATCTTTAGCTTATTTATATTAATTTCGTAGTTCTTATTTTGCTTCTGTTATTTCTTGCATTTAGTTTTTTTTATTTATTTAGTTATTCAGTTTGTTTGGATAAGATTAGGTTGGAACAATTTTAGTACTTAGCATTAGTAGATAGAATTCTCCTTGGGAATAATCTTTATTCATCACTTTATTACTTGTTACGATACGTGTACTTGCGTTGTTAAATCTGACAACAGTAAGTAATTTGTTGAAGGTTCAAACAATAATTCTAGTCTTTAGTAATGTATTTTAAGCAACTTTGACTACTCATGTAGTTTTAATATTTTCTTTTATGCTATCTGTGTGTTAGACTATTAAGGTTACGATGTTATTAGGTTGAGCTTTGTACTAGTAGTACTATACTAGTAGTTGATCTAGATTGTTACTATAAATAGGTCTTAGTGATTTGTAATATAACACATTCACAATATTATTGAGAGTTTCCTTTCTCTTTTTTTCACATTTTCAACATAAACCCTATAATTTCAATATGGTATTAAAGTGGAACCATCCTCCATGACCTAATTTCTCACTATTTTGCTGTTGAGTCCCCCACAAATACCGGAACTCCTCTCCCATAGTGTGTCTATGATAGACCCCTAATCTCACGGGTATACTATAGGAAGAGGTACAGAAAATCACCTCACCATGCAGAATAGATTGTTCTGTTATGCTTGCTGAGCTGGCATTTCTGTTAGGATACTATGCTCCATACCGTGCTCTCCCTTGCTGTGGAGCTGAAGAGGCTATCGGTTTTGCATGCTGAGCTGGCAGGTGGTTACGTAGTCTGTTAGAGGTAGTGGGGAGCAGATTGTGTAGGGAGATGTGTGGTTAAATAGGAGAAGGAAAGGAGAGGAATGAGGCATTTGGATAGGAGTCACATTGGGGAGAGACCAGCCCTCCCGAAAGGCTTGGGTTATTTTCGTTTCTGTTCTGTTTCCATTTTTTCAGTTCTTTATCTATTTTCCTGGGTGTAATCAGTAGCTGAATCATTCTGATATCAGCTTGAATCAATACGAACTATTATTTCAGTTCACATTTTTGTTTGTCTCTGTTGAAACTATCAACTGGTATCAGAGCTCCCGATCCGGGAGCCCTGTATGGTTACTACTAGAAACATGAAAGCACGATTTGATGCTATGGAGGAGAGACTCCGAGGAGCAGAAGAAAGGTCACATCGGACCGAAGAGACAATGGCCGAATTAGTAAGGAGTAACGCCGAGATTACTCGGCTACTTCAAAACAGAGAACGACGCAACTCCAGGAGCGGGGCGAACTGGAGGCGGACGTCAAGGGAGAACTCAATCTCCGACGAATCTGATGAAGGGTATGAAGGACGGACGCAGCACAATGAAGTCCTTGGATGTCGGTTAGAACTACCTCTGTTTTCAGGCAAGAACACACATGGGTGGCTCAACCGCGTCGAGCGTTACTTCAGGGTGAACGGCATTACCAATACCGAAAAAGTTCAGACAGTCATGCTGGTGCTGGAGGGTGAGGCGCTCAGCTGGTTCCAATGGTGGGAACGACACAACCCACAGGCAACCTGGGCGGAATTTCGAAGAGAGGTGATTCAGCAATTCCAGCCAGAGCTAGAGGACAACCCATATGATGAATTACTCAATCTGAAGCAGACAGATTCAGTGGCTGCTTACCGACGAGAATTCGAGAACGTTGTTGGTACACTTCGTTATGAGGACGAAGAAATGTTGAGAGGAATCTGGCTTAATGGCCTATGTGAAGACATCCGATACGAACTACTTATGTATCGGCATCTAACGTTGGCTGACATGATGAACATGTCTAGGAAGATTGAAAGGAAGAACAGTGCGCTATTGTTGGGGGGAAGAAATGGAGTGGGGCATGACCGCTCAGCGGGCCAAGGTGAAAACCACGGGTCAGGTTACTACAATGCACGTGGAGCATACTCGAAGCAGGCGGGAAAAACTGATGTGAAGGAGATTAAAAATAATGAGGGGTCTCGAGGTTACTCACAGCCTAAGTCCACCCAGAATCTTAATTCTAATGTCACGTCTGCAACACATACAATAGAGGGTCAAGGGAGCAATTCCGCCAAGGGAGGAACAAGGAAGTTGACTCAGGCGGAAGTTACAAGACAAATCACGTAAGGGACTCTGTTTTAATTGTGATGATAAGTGGCACCCCAACCATAAGTGTAAGGTAAGAAGCCTGCAAATTATGGTGGTTGAATGAAGGAAGATGAAATTGAAGTTAATCCTGAGGGTAATGGGGAACACAACGAAGAGGGAATGGAGGAGGGTGAAATCCCAGCAGTTCATTTGTCCATCCAAAGTTTGATGGGACTCACATCCTCACAAACAATGAAGCTTTGGGGGAAGGTGGGAGAACGAAATGTGGTAGTGTTGATTGATTGTGGAGCTTCACACAATTTTATTGGGACAGAAGTAGCAAAGGATCTGAAGTTAATAGTAACAGACACCATCCAAATATCAGGTTGAGGTTGGAAATGGCTACAGGATCACGTGCTCAGGAGTATGCAAAGAAGTCACCATGATTCTGCAAGGGTTGGAAATCCGACAAGACCTCTTTCTGTTTGAACTAGGAGGAGGCATTGATGTGGTGTTAGGTTTGGACTGGCTATGTAGTTTGGGGGAGATAAAGGCAAATTTCAAGGAACTCACCTTGAAAATTAACACTGGGGGTAAGGAGATTCGGCTGAAAGGGAAACCTTCCCTTTCTCGATCATTTGCCTCCTACAAGTCCATAAGGAAGACATTGCAAGAAGGAGGCTGTGGATATTATGTAGAACCAGCAGAGACATTCCTTTCATACCAGTAACTGTGGTGAAGGATGGCCAGAGTTGAGAGGAGATTCTGCAGGAGTATGAAGGGGTTTTCCAAATTCCCAGTGGCTTACCTCTACCAAGACGACAGGATCATGCAATCACTCTTAAGGAAGGTAGCAACATACCAAATATACGCCCTTACAGGTACCCACATTCTCATAAAACTGAGATTGAAAAGATTGTGAATGAGATGCTGGACTCTGGTATAATTCGGCATAGTGTCAGCCCTTATTCAAGTCCAGTTATTTTGGTTAAAAAGAAGGATGGAGGGTGGAGAGTATGTGTGGATTATAGGGCTCTGAACAAAATGACAGTTCCAAACAAATTTCCTATACCAGCAATTGATGAGCTATTGGATGAGCTTGGGGGATCTTCAATTTTTTCTAAACTGGATCTCAAGTATGGTTATCACCAAATTCGAATGAGGGAAGAAGATATACCTAAAACTGCCTTTAGGACGCATGAGGGTCATTATGAATATTTAGTCATGCCTTTTGGGCTAACAAATGCGCCATCATCATTTCAAGCACTAATGAACAAAGTGCTGAAACCTTTTCTTAGGAAATTTGTACTAGTATTTTTTGATGATATTCTCATCTTCAGCAAAGATCAGAACACACATTTGTCACACTTGAAGTCGGTATTCCAAGTACTCCAGCAGGAACAGCTTTATGCAAATAAGAAGAAATGTTGCTTTGGGCAAAGGCAAGTAGAGTATCTTGGTCATTTGATATCTACAGATGGCGTCCAGGCAGACCCCAACAAATTGTCAGCCATGGCAGACTGGCCAACTCCAAAGGATGTGAAGAGCCTTTGTGGATTCTTGGGTTTGACAAGGATACTACCGACGGTTTGTTAAAGATTATGGTAAAATAGCCCAACCCCTAACCAACTTGCTGAAGAAAGATAGTTTCACATGGGGGACTGAACTCCAAAAGGCTTTTGAAGCTCTAAAGCAAGGCCATGATAACAGTCCCAATCTTGGCATTGCCTGATTTTAACAAAATGTTCACTGTCACCACAGATGCTTCGGGGAAGGGAATTGGTGCAGTGCTCATGCAAGACAATCGGCCAATTGCTTATATTAGTCAGAGTTTCTCACCTAGATCATTAACAAAATCGGTCTATGAAAAGGAACTTATGGCAATTGTACTTGCTGTGCAGAAATGGAGACACTATTTGATGGGTAGGCATTTTATTGTAAAAACTGACCAGAAAAAGTTTGAAGTTTCTAACGGATCAGAGGATTTTGGGGGAAGAGCAACAGAAATGGACATCCAAGCTCCTAGGATTTGACTTCGAAGTGCAATATCAACCTAGGAAAGGAGAACAAAGTTGCAGACGCCCTTTATAGGCAAATGCAATTTTTTGCTTTTACCAAAGTAGAATTTACCGAGCCTAGTAACTATTGAAGATGAGCTGCAAACTGATCCTAGACTGCGAACAATAATGCAGGACTTGTTGTTGGACCCTCAATCACACCAGAATTTCACCTTGCATGGTGGAAGACTTTTTTACAAGTAGCGGATGGTTATCTCCAAACTATCCAGTTTAATCCCACAAATCCTCTACAAGTTTCATGACTCACAGGTTGGAGGACACTCTGGTTTTCTTCGGACACACTCAAAAGAATTTCAGGATTATTATACTGGGAAGAGATGAGGAAGACTATCAAGGATTATGTAGCTGGCTGTGTCGTATGTCAGCAAAGCAAAACTCAAACATTATCCCCAACAGGACTTTTACAACCCTTACCGATACCTACCCAGGTCTGGACTAATATATCTATGGATTTTGTGGGTGGATTGCCGAAAGCCTTTGGACTAGATACAATATTAGTGGTGGTAGATCGACTGACCAAATATGTGCACTTCATCCCACTCAGCCATCCTTATACTGCAAAGGAAGTGGCCGAGTCCTTCATCAAGGAGATTGTCAAACTTCATAGGGTTCCCTCTCTCAATTGTTTCTGACAGAGATAGACTCTTCCTGAGCTCATTCTGGTCTGAGCTTTTCAAGAGCTCAGGTACTAAGTTAAAATACAGTTCTGCTTATCACCCTCAGTCAAATGGTCAAATAGAGGTGGTTAATAGGTGCTTAGAGACATATTTAAGATGTTTCTGCAGCCCGAAACCAAAGCAATGGCCTAAATGGCTTCATTAGGCTGAGTATTGGTATAACACCACCTACAAAAGTTCTACGGGCATGACTCCTTTTAAAGCCCTGTATGGCTGTGAACCACCCACTCTTTTTAAAACAGAACAGTCATCTTCGGTAGATGCAATAGACAAATTGCTTAGGGAAAGTGATTCCATAATTCAGGAGCTTCAAAGTCACCTACTCCAATCTCAGAATCGAATGAAAGTCCAAGCAGACCAACATTGACGAGATCTTACTTTGGACACTGGTGAATGGGTGTATTTAAAGCTGCAGCCTTATAGATTGAAATCCCTGGCTAAACGTTTCAATGAGAAGCTAAGTCCTAGGTTTTATGGACCCTACAAAGTCCGGGAACGAATTGGAGAGACTCCCTACAAGCTGGAATTACCTGATTCCAGCAAAATTCATCCTGTTTTTCATGTATCTATCCTCAAAAAAGCAGTAGCACCCTCATGCACGCCTCAACCTTTACCACCCATGCTGAGTGAGGAATTTGAATTGCAGGTAGAACCGGAAGAAGTCATTCAGTGGAGGAAATCATCTTTAGGATAGACTGAAGTATTGATCAAGTGGAAGAATTTGCCATCCTTTGAAAATACTTGGGAGTTTGTCCCTGTTATTCAGCAGCAATTCCCCAATTTTCACCTTGAGGACAAGGTGGTGGCTTTGGGGGGGAGTATTGATAGACCCCCAATCTCACGGATATACTATAGGAAGAGGTACAGAAAATCACCTCACCATACAGAATAGATTGTTCTGTTATGCTTGCTGAGCTGGCATTTCTATTAGGATACTATGCTCCATACCGTGCTCTCCCTTGCTGTGGAGCTGAAGAGGCTATCGGTTTTGCATGCTGAGCTAGCAGGTGGTTACATAGTCTGTTAGAGGTAGTGGGGAGCAGATTGTGTAGGGAGATGTGTAGTTAAATAGGAGGAGGAAAGGAGAGGAAGGAGGCATTTGGATAGGAGTCACATTGGGGAGAGACTAGCCCTCTCGAAAGGCTTGGGTTATTTTCGTTTCTGTTCTGTTTCCATTTTTTCAGTTCTTTATCTATTTTTCTGGGTGAAATCAGTAGCTGAATCATTCTGATATCAGCTTGAATCAATACGAACTATTATTTCAGATCACATTTTCGTTTCTGTCTCTGTTGAAACTATCAGTCTATCCTGTGACTCTTTCAACCTTGTTTGCCGTGCACCAATTCCAACCATTGGAACCCTAGTTTTTTCTTAACCACGGCTGATTGGACATGTTTCTCTCTTCCTGCAGGTGTTTGGTTTGTTTCTCTCCTTCCCCGTGTTTCTCTCTCCACCTGCGGCTGGTACTTTACCTTACCTGTCACCAATTGACAAACTAATCCCACCATTGGTATCAGAGGGTGCTGATCTATCAAGACCTGAAGTTTGTCAAAAAAAATCAAACACTCTAACTTTTCTCCAGTTGGCTTCCTGCCATTTGCTGGCACGCCTTGCAATTTCAAGCCAGTCACTTATCTCATTCACCGATTTTAGCCAATCCTTTTTTATGGTCTTACAAGTATGGCTTGGAGCTCATGATTGGCTACTGTTCAAGAAGTTGCCTCTGGGTTAGAGAGCATGGAGAAGCACATCAGGTTGCTCTCCCAGAGTAAGAAACTGTTAGGAGTCATCTTCTATTACGAAGGGTGTTCATTGTTAAAATACCAGTTACCCTTTGTTAGGGAAGTGTATCTCAATGTGTCATCAATGGAAAAAAAAAAAAAGCAAAAGTGATAGGAAGGTTTTTCTTGCATAAAAGAAGAAATTCATTAAGATGAAGAGAAGAAAATTCCAAGATATTTGGAGGATAAGGGATCCTCCATACCAAAGGAAAAAAAAGATAAAGAAAAAGAAAACACCAAAGAAAAGGGAAAACTTCAATGGTCCTTCCAAAAGTTGCAGGTTGCTGGATTGACATCCCACCCATTTTAATCCTATCCATACTTACCTCACATAACCTGATGCCAAAGGGAGTGAGGTTCCAAAGGAAAACGCCAGAGCAAACAGTTTTGTGGCCCTTGTATTGAGAGATGTCCTACTACTGTCGTTAATAACCAGTTTAGCGAAGCTTTTTCTGTGCCTCCTCTATCAGCATCTTCCTGATTCACTTACCTGAAGATAGCCAAAGGTAGAGTCCCTGGTTCTAACAAGAAGCAGCAATTAGCAGCTATAGGAGCAGCAGGAGTTCGATTTACACGTTATAATTGTAAAAGTTGGAGAGGACTTGTCATAAAAAAGTTGTCATTTGCCTAGAATGGTCCATGGGCTGTTTGCATCTTATAAGCAAATGGAGCCATACAAGACATCTGCATAGAGTAAAGTGTGGTATTTTATGCATGGTAGTCGAAATCACATGAATCGTGATACAATTAATGCAATTTTGCGGCCAACTGATGTAGATTGCATGGAGTCTCATTTTGATGCTGGAATCATGGACGGAATCACCAGAAATATAGGAATCACAATGTTTGCTGCAATTCCAGTGATACTATGGAACTTGATTGCACAAAGATCCGATCAGATCCTGTGTGACACCGGGGTTACAAAACCTTAATTTTATTTACTTATCTTTTTCTGCAAATTTTTTAAAGGGTCTGGAGGGGAAGTGCCGAAAGTTCCCCTCCCCTCATAATTAGAAAACCCATTTGCTCTTTGCTCATGAAATTGTCTCTTTGTTTGTGAAAAATTGATGGTGCTGTCCCCCCCACCAGAGCTATTTAGTCTGCTAGTCTCCCACCCTCTCTGGTCTAAACTGAGAAATGAGTGCCTTTTTGGTTTGCTGGTGATAGATATCCTCCTACTACTAAGTATAAGTGAGCAGAAATAAAGGAAGAAGCTTGGAGGTTAGTGACTCACGTGACCAAGAGAAGGGGCATATTAGAGAATATGCATTGGGGATTTTCTTGTAACTGCCCAGACACGTGGCAGCAGGGGAGAGGAAGTGAAAGGACCTTATGTGAGAGCAGAAAGAGGATAAAACGGGAGAGAAAGTGGGGGAGAGGGGGGGATGGAATCGGTTTTGAGTGGGAGAGACCAAGCCTCTTGAAAGCTTGGGCTATTTTTTTTATATGTATTTCCTTTTCAGTTTTCTAGTTTTCCAATTAAACACTCTGTAAATCCAGGGCTCAAATTCTAGTTTCTAATACTAGAAGGAGGTTCCCAACAAATTGGTATCAGAGCACCCGATCTGGGAGTTGTGGATACTAAATATGAATATGGAAGCTCGTGTAGAAGCATTGGAGAAGGGGAGGGAGAATCTGAGGCAAGACTTTGACAGATGGATGATGGAGTTACAAGAGGGCAGGGAGATGAGGAAAAATTCGTTGGGCTAAAATGGTAGAAACCCAGCAAGAGATTCTGCATCTCATCTGAAGCAAAACTGCTGATCCGATCAAGGTTACGCCAAAGGTAGTTGAGGAGGAAGAAATGAGATGGGGCGGTGACAAAGGAGAAGTAGCTAATGCTGAGGAAGAAAAGAAAACAAAGGAGACAATAATGGAAGAGGAGGAAATGAAATCACATAGTGGGTCGGAGGAGGTTACGTCAGAGGAGGAGGAACCAGAGACTATGAAACCAGAGAAGGAAGAAGAGGAAACGGAGGTGGTGGATGAGATCGGGGAGGAAGATGCAGGTGGCGGTGGCACAAAGGAGGGTCGCACAGCGAGCAAACAGGGGCAGAAATGGTCGGCAATGGCCACCGAACTTTGGGTCTGGAGGAGACCGGCCCATCCCCTTCCACCACTGGCACCACCGAACAAGAACCGTTGTGCAGAAATTAATAGCGGCCCAAAACATGAAGGCTAGATCACGGAGCTAAAACGAAAGGAGCAAGGTGACGTTGCCAGACCACTACCCCTGCCGGAACCACCGGACGAGACCCACCGAGGGACCCCAGGCCAGATTGCGACGCCCGAATGGGAAAAACTGGACTTACGTCCTAGCAAAAGGGGTTGCGCGATGGGGAAGTAGAAAGGAGGGGAGCTCGCGACTGCCATGAAGTTATGGGTTTCGAGAATGCCAGCCAAGCTTCCACCGCCGAAACCGCCAGACCCAGACTCACCCATGGAGGTAGACGGTTCATCAGCGGTGACTGAGCTTTGAGTTTCGCACAGACCCACCAAGCCTCCACTAGAGCCATTGGATTCAAGGCCACACGCAGTAGCTGGTGGGTTGTTCGTAGTTAAGCATGGGAGAAGAGGAAGCGGGCAGACAGGGGTAGACAACGTGAAAAGAGAGCAAAAGGAGAGAAGGGCAAAACTAGAATTGTTGGATTTCTCTCTTGACCTAATGGGCCAAGCCCAAACTACTAAAAAGGATAACTGTTATGCTTTAAATCCTTATTCAATGGCTAGAGAGTTTCGTTTTAATATAATTCAATTAATCAGGACCACCAAAAATGGCCCAATCCAATTGATTAAGGAGAAGGAATTGGTTGCTGAAAGAGAGAGAGTAGAAGAAGGGTTGTTTTTTGGACCCAACTCTGGAGTGGCCCAAAATGATCCAGTAGTAGCACTTGGGTCATGACCCAATCATGTTTCTAAAATTGGGAGAATGGGTTCATTGCTATCCAAGGCCCCCAATCTCAATTATAAAGGCACCATGGACGCACAAGGCAGAGATATACAGATTGCTGCTCGTCAACCCATTAGTGTTTTGTAAGCGTATGGGTTCTGTGATTTCAAGAATACCCAAAGGAAGATTAAGCTGCAGGGAGGTAGGGGAAGAAGGGAATTATTTAGGCTCAGGACCACTAAGTCTGGTTTTAGTGGTTCCACACATGGAGAAACACAAAGGTGTTGGGAGCATGACTAGAAACACACAGATGATTCCATCTTGATGGTGAGTCCCTCACAAAGGCATTTTTGACCATGCAAGTCATGTTGACGGGCACTGTGAGGCTGGGGGAATTGGCAGCAAGAGGCGTGAGGGGTTAGGCAGTCATGGTAGCTATGATTTTTGTCAGTCTTATGTGAGAAGAAGAGATGACTGTAATGATAGGCTGGACTTATCCAGTGGGTTAGTGAACCATATAGGTGGGCTCAATATTGGGTTGAGTGACCAGACCCAATCCATTAAAACCACTGCTGTGGTTCTTCTGATCAGTAATTTTGAATATCTGATGCAACTTAACACACTAAAGAAATTGCAACAGAAATACACTAGCTTTGGTGGTTGGGTCATCCCCAAGTTCTGCGGTGGATCACACTTCTTTTGGACAGGAACAGTTTTGTATTACCTTGTTAAGGTTGAACCATTCAGTACCAATGCAATCCGACTACATGAGGAAGATTTGATCATGCAGGTAAGATGTTTTCTGATATTTCTACTAATTGGAATGGAGTTCAGGCATCAGAATACATCCAGCAATCATACTATCCTTGAACCTTGTTAAGAATTTCACTGGATTGTCACTGCGAAGGCAAGAGATGGTGAAAGATGAAGTGTGGGGCCGTGATCAGATGTGAGGGTTTTTGTAACACCTTTTTTGCTTAATGACAGCATGACAATTACTAGCATTGAACACAACAATGTAACCATTCTTAATCAATGTTGTTACTCCACAAGAGGTACCATGGAGATCCTCTATTAAGAAATCAGCATCTGTGGTAAGAGAAAGATTTGCCTTCCACACTTAGAAATAAGAATTGTAAGGTATGTTGTTGTCTTGAAGGCGCAGACAAGCATCTGAAACAAAGTTTGATAAATCTTCCAGCATAGCACTGCCCTCAAGACCTCTAACTGGATAGTTTAACAAATTAGATATCTTCTCGCCACTTGCCTAGGGCCCAACAACCAAAAGCCTTGGAAGCGGGATCCTTAAGGGAATTTCCCTCTGTAACTTGAATCTGACCATGGACAAACAAGGTAATTAAATCGTGAATCAAATCGTAAATCGGAAGGCCTATTTTCTGAATAGCAAATTGGAAGGCTTATTTTCTGAATCGTCAATTGAAACGTATCATGAATTGTAACGATTCATGATTAGTTAATAAAAATAAGATAAAATACATTTTTCACATAATGAAACATTAAAAGCATCTAGATATTAGCATTTTGAAGTCAAATATCTCATATTTCACAATGGTTCCATACAACATCACTCTCTTTTTTTTATTTATATATGACCCTTTGTAGACTCACACAGCATGCACAATAGCAGCAAAGAGCAAACAACAAATAAAAAATAATTTACCAGCAAAAGAGGTTACGAACAAAGAGGCAGAGGCTCTCACAGATCCTCTTTAGAGTTGGTTAACCTTCCCTTCTATTATTCTGTACCAAAAAATAAAAAGCAAAGAGGCAGAGGGTGGGGGACCAGCTGTTAGGAACCTCCTTCTAGTATCAGAAACTAGAATTTGAGCCCTGGATTTACAGAGTGTTCAATTGGAAAACTAGAAAATTGAAAAGGAAATACACAGAAAGAAAATAGCCCAAGCTTTCGAGAGGCTTGGTCTCTCCCACTCAAAACCAATTCCATCCCCCCTCTCCCCCACTTTCTCTCACGTTTAATCCTCTTTCTGCTCCCACAAAAGGTCCTCTCACTTCCTCTCCCCTGCTGCCACGTGTCTGGGCAGTTACAAGAAAATCCCCAATGCATATTCTCTTATATACCCCTTCTCTTGGTCACGTGAGTCACTAACCTCCAAGCCTCTTCCTTTATTTCTACTCACTTATACTTAGTGGTAGGAGCATATCTATCAATACTTCCCCCCAAAAGATTCACCTTGTCCTCAAGGTGAAGGCTTGGGTAAATGTCCTGTAGCCGGTTAAAGAACTCCTACCGGGATCCCATTGCTTAAAGCATAGGGAACCCTCTTGTGCATTGCTAACAACAGCCGAAGGAAAATTACCATGTACTGGGGTTGGAATAGCATATGGTATGTCCTCTTTTCTGGTTGTGGAACATTGTCAGCAAATGCAAAACTTATGCTAAAAGCTTCTTCTTTAAGCGAGGAACGTTCAGAAATTGAGATGGTATTTGTCCCAAGTGAGTAATCTAATCTTGTGTGGCACACTGTTGTCTCTCCAAAGGCAGCCAATGCTTATGAATAAAATCAACTGGAATCTCAACCCATGTGGGAAGTTTTACAATGTCCAGCTTTCGTCCCAATTGTGTTGTGCCAAAATTACTTGAGCTTTCATCAGTGAGCACTTCAGGAAGGTATAATAGCTTAATAACCAATCCCTTCACCCCTAGCATCCAATTCGTGTTTAATTTTCATTCTGTTAACAGAAAACGTTGATCTGTCTCTTTATTAGCATTAGCTATGCTACCCTCTGAGAAGCATACCCGTCATGACATCTCTCTTGGTTGTGATTCGCACCAACTGTATCCAAAATGCCTATACCCACCGAGAACTATACTGATTCTAAGCTCTACTAGGTGTAATTCTCACCAGCTTCCTGTCTCTAGTATTTAACTTTCTCCCCTCTTGTGGCACCGTGAACCTTCATGTTTGGCTATCCATTATTCAAACCCTCACTTATTTAGTTTCTCTATTAGTTTCTCTATGTTGAAGCCCCAAGCCAATTTTGAGCTAGATTCTATTTTCATGGATTTAGGGTCTTTTGAATTCAAATTTGAGGTTCTTCTTGTTGTTTGAAGCTTTCAAATGCTGTTTGGAGAAGTGTGGGCCTTGTTGTGTATGATTACCTTCTAGGAAATTTTCACAGCGTGTCTTTCCTGCAATTTTGTTCCTCCTGGTCCATCTAAAAAGTATGCGAGGAATATGACGATAAAGAATGTGTATGTAACATTTCTCAAAACATGAAATTTAAGTCATGACTATTGAAACTCATAATAAGAAAAAAAAATTATATTTTCTAGTATATCAATGATTTTTTTTTCTCATAACTTGGGCATGGACATTTATTGAAATTTCTATATCCAGACATTTAAATAATTCAACTAGCTTTAATTAGTTGCAAAGTTTCACTTACTCCATTTTCTTCTTCAAAATTACTTTTTTAAATGGTGTTACTATGATACTCTAATTTTGTTTTGGGTAACCTACAACGCCCATTGTATATAATAAAGAAATCCGTGTCTTGGGACTCTTTTTAAATATCTCAAGTTGTGTAACACAGCATTGTATTGTTTAACATTCTTATGTAAGCGAAAATAAATTTTTAATTTTTTTAAGTAGTTTTATTTATGTTATTATTTAATATTAATAAATATATCATTTAATTGTTAATATTTTTATTTTATCATTTAAATATAAAAGGACAGTAAAAATTACTTAAGAGAGACTAGAAATAGTTGAAATACCTGAAAGAATAATAAAAATTATATAGTAGTAATTTAGCAATTATAGGGTTTCACTTGACAATATTTTTATCTAGAAAAATATTTAAATATAGAAATTAACTAAATTTATTTTATAAATTATTAATTATTTTATTTAAGCATTTATAAATTAAACAAAGTGAAATTTATCATATTTTTAACCTAATTAAAAATTTATATTTGAAAAGATTTACATAAGTAAAAATATAATTGACATAAAATGACCAATAATACTCAGATTAGTGCTAAATTTTAATTAGATAAGAGAAATAATCATTGTTGGGTTAGAGAAATTAAATTTTTTATTATTTAGTTTTTTCCATTTAGTTATCATCTAATTGATCTAGTTACAAATCAACTAAGGATTTTGATTTTTAGAATTTATAAATTTGTGTAATAAGATAAAGTATTATAAAACTAATAAAAACAAAACTAAAAATTCCCTCCCTATCCCCTAACCCCTCAGCCAAGCAAGAAAATGAAGAGAAAAGAAAAAAAAAAAAAAGAGGAGGAGGGAGAAAGAAGGGAGGCTCACGGCTGGGAGAGGGAGAAGGAAAAAAAGGAGAGAAAAAAAAGGAGAGAAAGAAAAGGAAAGAAGAAAAAAAAGTTAGGACCCGCCCTAAACATCAACTCTAAGAGGTAGGGAACTCAAATCTAACTTTTTCTCTTTCAAACCATTGTTTCATAGTAGTTTATGACTCAAAACTATGCTAGTTTCTCTCTCTAGAATTTTTTGAAGTAGTTTTATTTATGTTACTATTTAATATTAAAAATATATCATTTAATTGTTTAATATTTTTATTTTAGCATTTAAATAGAAAAGGACTGTAAAAATTACTTAAGGGGAAATAGAAATAGTTGAAATACCTGAAGAAATAATAAAACTATATAGTGACAATTTAGTAATTATGGGGTTTCACTTAAGAGTATTTTTTGTCCAGGAAAATATTTAAACATAGAAATTAGCTAAATTTATTTTATAAATTATTAATTATTTTATTTAAAGCATTTATAAATTAAACTAAGTGAAATTATCATACTTTAACCTAATTAAAAATTTATATTTGAAAAGATTTACATAAGTAAAAATATAATTAATATAAAATGACCAATAATACTCATATTAGTGTTCAATTTTAATTAGATAGAAAAAATAATCACTATTAGGCCAGAGAAATTAAAGTTGTTATTATTTAGTTTTTCCCATTTAGTTCCCATCTAATTAATCTAGTTACAAATCAATTAAGGATTTTGATTTTTAGAATTTATAAATTTGTGTAATAAGATAAAGTAATATAAAACTAATAAAAACAAAACCCAAAATTTCCTCCCTATCCCCTAACCCCTGACGAGGACAAGCAAGAAACTTAGGAGAAAAGAAAAAAAAAAGAGGAGGGAGAAAGAAGGGAGGCTCACGGCTGGGAGAGGGAGAAGGAAGAAGAGAATGAGAGAAACAAAAGGAAAGAAGGAAAATATGCCAGGACCCACCCTGAGCATCAACTCTAAGAGGTAGGGAATTCAAACCTAGTTTTTTCTCTTTCAAACCATGGTTTCATGGTAGTTTATGACTCAAAACTATGCTAGTTTCTCTCTCGAGAATTTTGAGAGTGTTTATGGATGGTTTTGAGTGTGGTGAGCTATTTAGGTTAAGATTCTAACCCTAGTTCATGTGGGAACCCAAGATTTCCAAGTTGACATACTAGAGCTCTTGTATTAGAATTTGGTTAGGATGTGATTTTGAGGATTTTTGTATGGTTGGGAGCTTGATTTGGTGTTTTGGAGTCTTTGTTGCACATGGAACAATGTAAAAATCACTTAGAATTTCAAGTTTTGGGCCCCCTAGCTCATGGCCACACTAAGGTTCTAGGGGGACGGACGTTTTGGTTAATTTTTATTGTAATTGTGTAATCTTGTTGGAACTATGATATATTTATTTTTATGAACATTTCTTGCTTGTTGGAATGAAAATCCATGTGTGGTTATGTGTGTATGGCCCACGGCCTTATATCGGAACTTGGGAGTTTGAATGAGCAAGTTACTTGGATATGTTTCCTTTAGTAAATAATGAGAGTTTGATGATTTTATGGTGTGATTTCATGATATGGTATTGATTTAAGAATAAATATCCTCTATTAGTGATATTTGTTTTTCTTTACTAGGATTTAGTTATATGAGAATTTTTAGTGAAAGTTATGTGATTTAAGTGCTAGATGGTCATTTTAAAGTTCTTACGAGGAGAGAAAAAAGTGTTTTGTTAGAAAGGTAGAGTTTGAGACTCTAGTGAATATTTCACTAAGTTATACCTATGTTAGTGAAATTAAGATATCGATGCCTTAAGAAGTTTTCTCTCGATATGTTGCATGCTTACTTTAATTAAAGAGAAAGAATAAGAAAAGCTTGGATGTGATCCTCTAGAGAAAGAAAATGAATTTGAGGTGATCCATAAAGATTAGAAAATAGTTTCTAATAAAATGTCATGAAAGAAGTCCATGAGAAGTCCTACATGTGCTTAAGTCCATTTTATAAATAGGTCCACAAGAGGTGTGGATAGCGAAGTTGAATCCACCAGTGCACATGGAATGATCACTCTAGTTTTAGGAGACGCCCTATGCCAAAGGAGAATTCTCAACCAGTTAAGGTTTGGACCATGTAAGCAAAGAGGAAATATAAAATGGGTTAAGCTCTAGTTTAAGCTTTGTGAGCATGTAACATCGAGCAAAGTTTCAGGGAATAGTAAATGTTAACTATTATTCATATTTGAGATCATTGACTAATCATAGAACTGTGTTTTCTGTACCTGTTACAGTTGAAAATGCTATTGGAATTATATTCTTTTATATTTTTATGTATCTGAGTATGTACTGAGAATTTATTTCTCACCCCTATAAACTGTGATATTTTCAGACCCTCTTACAGTTGAATAAAGATGCAGATATACATTTCACTGTTCATCAATACAAGCTGGTTGTGACTCGGTAGAATTAGCTTGGAGTGTATTATGTACATGTAGGAAATAGACTCTAATGTACTTTTCCTGTTTGGCCAAATGAGGCCAGTAGTTCTTTTTGTTATACATATGTGTATATGTTGACGTGCAGGAAAATGTGTCAGGCTAAACATCTTTTGGATGTACAGTAGTGGATAATTATATACCAATTAGAAATCTCATATATGTATAATAGTATATAGTTTTTTTTTATGATGTAAATGATGGTTTGGAATGTAGTTGTGTGAAATATCACTTAATAGCTTAAGGTTGGTACATTTTCTTTGTAGCAAATAACACGCAATTGAGTATATTTACAAATTATGGTGATATTTTTATTCTATGAGTAAAATTTTGTGACTCAGAATTAAATTCTAAATTTTTTGATACGTGACTTATATTTTGTTTCTTTACAAATAATTTAATATGAACATGTGATCACTAAAATAATGTATTAAATTAATTTTAAATTTTTATTCACCTAATATTCACATAATTTTATTTTTAATATATTTAAACTAAACTCAACATTAATTTAACTTAATTAAATTTAATAATAAAATTTAGAATGTAACACAATGTCTATCCTAAATAGGGTGTTATACATTAGGTGTCTCGAGGAGATGACATGAATTGACTTATCACACTTTTAGGCAAGGAGATGTTTCCGATGAGTTATAGTAAGATAGTTAAGCTTACAAATCAACTTCCTATACCTCTTTGGATTAGGTGGTAAGTCTTCATCATCTGGAGGAAGATTTACAATTTGAATCATTGAAGTATCACATGGTCTAGTCACAAATATACCAATATCAAACAAAAGATCAAGGACATATTTCTGTTAATAAAGGAAAACATTTTTTTTTCTTTTACTCACTTCAATTCCTAAGAAATAATTTAGGAAATCTAAATCCTTTGTTTGAAATTTAGTTTGAAGGAAGCTCTCAAGTTTAGAAATATAAAGGGTATCACTCCCAGTTATTATTATGTCATCCACATACACCGCCATAAGAATACAACCTCTCTCGGACTACCCATAAAAGATAGAATTATCATAACTAGTTTGTTTTGGGCCAAAATCGAGAATTACTTCTATCAACCTCTCAAACCAAATTCAAAGAGATTGTTTCAAACAAACACGCATTCTTTTTTTTTATTAAAGAGCACCATCTCATTCTAGTTTTTTCCCTCTTTAGATAGGGAGTGAGGGAATGAATAAACTCCCAAGTCAATTATAAATCTCTTCTATTCTTGGTTGAGGGTTAATCTTCCAGTCATAAATTGTACAAAAGCTCTCGGATGGAGAGAAAAACGTGAAGTTTGGATGACACTCACAATTCTAAATAGCTAAAGCCGTTGAATGTCATGTAGTTACTAAAATCCATAAGCCATCCCAATTCTCAGGTCCCAAGCTTAGGAGGATTGTCTTCTTTGGGGTGTGAACTTATCAGGTGTTTATATTGCTAAATCGGGCTACCAATGGTTGAACGTGCGTTCTAATTCTCAGCATAATTCCATCTGTGATTGGAATGATTACGTGCAAGATTGATTGTATGCGTGTGTATGGGAATTTAGTATGATGGACTGCATGTTAGGATCAGTTATGAGGTTTGTTATGAGAATTGTAATTCCTTCAGGAAACTAGGGACGCTAGAATCTTCAGTAGCTATTGTAATTCCTTCAGGAAACTAGGGACACTAGAATCTTCAGTAGCTCCTTTATATTTGTGTCAGTGAGCATAAATAAAAGCAATTACAAAAGTTTCTTTAAATCTCCCTCTCTATATTTTTGGAGGTGCTCTCCACCTCGAATCAGAGAATTCTATTCCTTTCAATCTCCTTATGCATGATTTGGAAACTCAGTCCTGAGAAAATTCGTTACTTTCCTTTCTTTTTTTTTGTCCACAAAATATTCGTTACTTAATTCGGCTTATATGCCAACAAGCCCTACCTATAGCTTAAAACTCTGAAACTGTTTTTGTTAGAAGTTATCTTTTTTTCTTTTCTACTGTACGAAAAAAAGAAACAGAAAGGCTCGTTAGCATAGCAACTCCCATCAGGTACAAGACCAGCAGTGGACGTTGAAACATGACTCTAATCACTTGTAAGTTCTTTCATCTCTACACTGCACAACATAGTTGCACTAAAATCCTATTTTGATTCTCCAGAGTATCAACTGAGTAGTTGACAAATTCTTTACTATCAATTTACATCCTGAAACTTCCTGTTTCCACCCATTGAGTCCTTCCAACCTTGCTCCATATAGTGATGCAACGAAGAATTCAGTTGGTGGAATTGATTAGAATAAAAATAAAGCCATCCAAAATAGGGTTTCGGTAAAGTAATTATTAGTTTTGAAGATTTTAAGTTCTGCAAACACCATGCACGTATTACAGATCTTTTCAGGTCTAGTCAACTACGTTTGGGTAGTACAGAGAATACTGAGGATCAATGACAAGAGAGCAAAATTTCTTTCTGATTGAAAGATTCACAGGTTATATAAGAGTAAAAGTTATCTATTTGAACCACAAAAGGGAAGTTTACTCTTGCATCAACATACCAAAAACTTTACAATAAACGGGAAACGAGATGAATGCTTCAAAAGGGAAGATACTTTGATATGTAACCCCAAATCCAGGTATACACAGTACACCTCATTCCGATGATAAACAATTGTACATGTTAATAACTAATTTGGTTGGCCATTTATCTTGTATCCTCTTTTGTTTTTTTTTTCCATGAATAAATTACAGGCACCTGGAGCAGTCTGCAAATATAGGCCGGCAATTCCTTCGATACTGAGGATGTAGAGTTCAAAAGAATAATCACATCTTCATGTTACAAGCACCTGGAACAGTCTGCAAACATACACCAGCAATTCCTTGGTTCGCGATTGTTTAGTCCAACAGAAGCACAAGATCTTTACTTTCTCTTCAGGCTTCACCTTTATGAAAATGAGTTGACCCTTGAATCCTTGAGGCTCTGTAATCCAGTACAATTTGTTCAGAAATAAATATTACTAAAAAAAAACAGAGAAATTAAAGTTATAGTTATACTAGTTAAAAACCATCACAGTGAAATTTGAAAAACACTCATTAAGCATGCACATGACAAACCAGCCGCTTGAAGGATCTGTTGTGTGATGCTTTCTTTGAATTCTCGAGATCTGGTTTGGCACGATCCAGAGCCTACAAAACAAGTGTAGTTGTTACAAGTTATACTATGAAAGTCAACAAATCAGTATGGTAAAATGGCTGCCAATCGTCAGTCAAAAAAGCAATTAATCAGAAATGGATACTTCGTTCATCATGGGCCAATGCCCAAAATATGTTCACTTCAACCAAGCAAATTCTTCAATGGGTTACATATAATTTGTGTGGATTTTAGTTGGGTCTAGGTTACCAATTAAATCTACCTAACCAGGTGCCTTTCTTTGCAACAAACAAAAAGAAATGCAGGACAACATCTGAAAGGAAAAAAGAACTATTTCCTGAATTGAAATTCAAGTGCAAAGTCAAACTAGGGTGAGGTACTAAAAATATTGAATTAGTATGAACTACCATACCACAAAGGTTTACTTGAACAAGAAAAAAAATGTGAGTTTACCTGAATCAATGACTCCACTCGACGCCGCATCCGCGTATGCATGAATCCTTCAGAGCACTGTTATGAATATGCATAAAGTAGATTGGAATCAAACACATTTTATGCAAGTTAATTGCAAAAATCAGTTTTGTCAAAGGAGCCATAAGGTGCTGAGGTGGGGTGTGCCAGAAGAAGTAAGTGCCTCTTGCTGGTTGAGGCACTGCCACCTTCAGTGAAGTGCACAACTCAGGTGCCTTAGGCACACCTTTCTGGTTCAGCTGCACTTTTTTTATAAATAATTGTGAAAAACCCAAAAGCACAACAATTTAACTTGCTAACTGTGATTCTCAGCAGGGGAGGGGCGGGGGTTTAAAATAATCAGAATGTTAACAAAAAAATAAAAAGTTGTCAGCCTCTAGGAAAGCTATGGAACTTGATCGAATGATGATTCCATCGATGAACTCTTGGACTAATACCTATTTTTCTAATGAACTTTATCATATGCATTACCACTTGAACAATTTAATGTTTTTTTTTTACAATCAATGTTATGCTTGAGTAGTTAATTTATATTGCAAGCTAATGCAAAAAAAAAGTCAAATATTTTACTTATTTTTTTTCTTTTTCTAATGTCAAAGCTTTTTTCACCATCTTAAGGGTGCCTTTCACCCTTGACTACCCTAAAATATTCTTTATCCTTGGACAGTCAATTATATAATAGTATTAGCAGAGGTTTCCAACTCCTTTCCACTATTTAATCTCCCACTGTTGAGTTACTCCTTCTATCCTTAGACAAAACTTACTTTTAAATCGTTGCTATCTATATTAGCAAACTCCAGACCTCCATTACCTCTTCACTTTCCACCAGTGCCCCTCTTTTTTTCCAATAAAAAAGATACTTTATAAATCAATTAAATTATCTATAACATGTTTTATATATTTTTTATTGAGTAAAATAACTTATTTTTAACTTTTGTTATTTCCTTCCATTCTTTTCAATACACGTGAAAGATTGGGTCAATGGCTAGCATCAATAGATTTATCTATACAAGATATTTAAAAGCTATACATGCCTAGAAATGCATGAGCATTTGACACAGGTCCCTCTTAATTTTTTTTTTAATTAAAAGTTCTAACTTACTCCGAGTTTAATTCTTCAAACTTATATTTATATTCAAGCAAGAGTTTAGATTTTTATTTGCATATTAAACATCAACTAAAATCCACAAGCCTGCACATTATATGAATAGTGTCTGTCGTGTCTATGTTTTTCTCACATTTAAGCCTATATTAATAGAATTCAACTATATTTTCTTTTCCTTTTTCATTTGAACAAGAGGTGCAGAAATTTGGTTTTACTTTTCTTTTCTTTGATATAAAAATAAAAATTATTAGAAAGAAAGTACACCTGAGGGGCGAAGAAAAGTTATCCTCCTAAAGAGAAAAAAAGAAAACAAAGCAGCAAAGTGACTCTAACTTAGTAAATACATTACAAGAAAAATATTTGCAAAATTACAAATTTAATCCATAAATCTTGATTCTTTTGTCAATATTCATCCTCACACTTTGGAGTTGATCAATTTGATCGCATATGTTTCAAGTTGGTTAAGATGATAGAATCCATTAAGGTAATTACTAATATTTTCTGACCTATCACATATATAATTATGCTCCCACCTAGAGTACAATTTAGTAAAGATAATAACTTATCAAATAGGTTGCTAAATCTACACGATGAGTAACTTACAAAACTCGACAGAAGTCCCAATGTAGAGGAAAGAAAAGATCTTTCTCAATTAATGCATAGTCACCCTTTCAACTCACTAATAGATTGTTACATTTGCTAAGTTCGTAAGAACATGATTAAAATAGTGTATTTAATCAACACATTCTCCAAGTAAAACAGGCTTAGGGTTGAAATTGAGTAAAAAATTAAACTTAGGATGAAAATGTTCAATTCCATTGAATAGCGACAAATTCAAACAGAATCAAAATTTGGTTACTTAACATGTATGTTTGCCAAGATGATTAATAGATTACAGTAAAGTATTGTACCATCATCAATAAACTACTATATAAAAAGGAATTTACTTCAAAACTGGACAAAGCATGGTGCCATAGCTGGTATAAATAAATAAAAGTAAGAACACATCATTCTTTGTTTTTGGTTAAAGCTATTTATAACTTCAAAGCATGTTAAGAAAAGTCAAAAATATAATATATGTATGTATGTATGTATGTTTTGTCGTGCATTAAAAGTTAAATGTACAGCAGGACCTAGAGATCCGCAATATTTACATACTTCACATATGAGCTAACAAAACAGCTAACAAATAAAAATTCATCCCAAAAGCTCAAGCAAGGGCCTACGAATGGTTTTAATTTAAACTGACAAGCTGGTTATACTAAAGCTTCGAAATATGAACAAAGCACAGGCCAATTATCACCTTGTGCTAAAATCAAATTTTATTGTTAGAATAAGGGTGGCAAGAATTAAATTCCTTATCAGATTATGATAGACCCGCAATCAATAAGGTCTACTCCAGGAAACGAAGGAAGAGGCAGCTGAAAGTGTTTGAGAGAAAGAAGAGAGGCAGCAGGGGACTACTCCAAACGGAAGAGGAAAAGAACACAAAAGAGGGTTTAATTATGGGAAATGAAGAGGAGGGACCACAGAGGAGTGAGAGGTGAGAAGGCTGAGCAAAACCACAAGCCAGCTGGCACAACTTGAGCGGAGGAGAGGGGGAAATTATTACATAAGGAGGAAAGCAAGGAATTAAGGGGAGGGTAGGAGGTAATGGGAGAGCAGAGATAAATTTGGAGGAAGAGGGGGACTAAGGGGTCTGAAGGGTCTGGGTGGTTCAGCAGTAGGGAATTATCCTCGTTGGTGTTATCGTTCTTTGTAATTTTCTGGGTTTCTGTTTTGTGTAAGGATGCTAGTACCCATATCAGAGTTTGTACTGAGTGTAAGAAGCTTGCCTCCATTGTCATATATATAAAATACCAGTTTTAAGAGATTCATCCCAGCCTAACTTGTTAGGAGAAGGCCTATGAATGGTTTTAATTTATATCCCTAACAAGAAACAATATGTGATCACCCATTCTCATTAAATGATTTTGATGCATTTGCAGCTCACCCCTGAGATTGCAATGATAAGTCATTTACAACAGTAAGATGCATGCAAATGGTTGTCCACATGTTATCTCCATTACTTCTCAGGATGAATAATCACGTAATCAAAATTTTACCAACTAGTGTTAAAACTAGCAAGTCTGGTATGTTTTCAAACCTAACCTCCCAACAAGATTAGGAAGAATAATAAAAAACCAAATCAATGTGAACTTCATAAGCAAACCAAACAATGTACAGAATGGTTGGTTTTATGTATGATTTACATATCTTAAACAACAAAATGCACATGTCGTGTCACATATTTGACAAAATAATATGTGAAGACCAAATTATCATTGCATCAAGAAAATAACACCTATTGAATGGTCATCTGCACTGCATAATAATGAACACATCACATCCAAAAATTGAAGTGTAAACAAAAAAAATTTAAAGAATATACTACTTTTAGGGGCAGGGCTAGGGAATTTTTTTCTCAGGGGGCCAAAGAGGATAAACACATTGTTTGAGGGGTCCAAGTTAAAGATTTTTTTATCCTTTTACAGAAAAAAAAAACAAGTAAAACTATCATTTTTCAAAAAATTTCCTCAAACTTAACTACAATCCGCCTCCTATCTATTGAAACACATCTAATTAACAGCAGAATTATCTGAAATTTTTATTTTATCCTTTGGAAATTATTCATCGTAAATTGTTATAATTCATCTTAGAAAATAATGACTAAAAAATTCACTTCAACTTCAAAACTCACACCTAAGAATATCACACTTCATAGATCAGTCCCCCAACAATTAATGAATTATTTTGTTTTAATAGAAAAAATCAATTAATATTTTTTGGATAACCAACTCTAAACAAAACCTTCCTGAAGAAAGCATAAAATAATTTTTTTGTTGAGCTTTGCATACAATAAAAATTTTGCTCCACCAATTACAATATATTTATATATAAAAAAAAGTTGCTGCCCAGTGCACGAGGCTCCCACCATTGTGGTGTTTGGGAAGGGTCAAATGTGAGCCTTACCCTGGTGAGTAGAGAGGTTCTTTCCGCGACTAGAACCGATGACCACCAAGTTACAAGGCAGCAGCCTTACCATTACACCAAGGCTCACCCTCACCAATTACATATTTATATTGAGAAAAAAAAATAGTTTGCAAAAAATGCTAGAGACACATATCTGTCTTTAAAATTAACATTTGTACAAGCAACCTGTTTTTTTTTTCTATAAAAATAAGAAATATTATTGGAGAAGAAAAAAGTGAAATACAAAAGTGGAGGGTAAGAAATTCTTTTAAAATAACAAAAACCCTACCTATGTGTATATATTAAAATACATGTAAATAGATAACCAACGAGCTCAGTTTGGATTAGTCATTTGCTGACTTATTTGCATGCTTTCTGTGAAGCATTTACCAACAATTCAAGGCCCACGTCTATATATTTATATACATGCAATTAGATACCCCAGTTAGCTTCATCCTAAGCTTCTATCTTTTAAGATGTACTTACGAGAACATAAACAGAATCTTCACAATGGTACTTAGGTAAAGATAAACCCTTAGCTCAATAAGGGAAAATTCTAATTCTATGTAATATCTTCTTTATCACACCAAATAAAGCCCTACATGAGCATTTGTCATGACTCAATCTGAGTATATTAAAATAATATGATATATGCAACTGAAGAAATTTGGTTCAAAGAAACCCCCACCTTAACATGATAGCTAACATATGCGTGAAAAGTTGATAAACTCCACACCGTACGATCCAGTTTCTGGCCTTCAACATGTCGAGGGAAGATATCTGCAGAGTTGAGCACATTGCATAGCAGTGATACTAGCGAAAGGAAATATAATAAACATTGTGACACTTTTCCAGATACTAACCAAATGTTACAAATCCTGCATTTGCAGATAATGCATCAGCGGAAGCTCCTTTGAGTTCCAGTGGAGGAGAAAGAGACCACGAACAAGGAGGGGTATTATTAAGTCCAGCTGTACGCCTAGCTTCGACAAATTCCTAAATTATAATAAAACTTTAAAGTTGAAACCACCAAACAAAGGAACAGTGCACCACACGAGAAAGGTTTGCAAGATGCAACAACAAATATATTCCTCTATCTCTCTCTTCCCACTCTCTTTCATCCAGTGACCCTTATGAATGAGGCATTACCTAAGAAACCATACCTGCAAGAATGAAGTTGCAAGGACAATGTCTATTGAGTCGTTGAATCTCATAGGATACACCACAGTCACCTTATCAGCCTGTCAAAAGAAACAGCTTCATAATCTAATACAAGGAGATGCTTCCCTTTCAAATAATTAACATGGACCAACTTAAACAATGCAAACATCAATTGAGTCAAGACCATGTAACAAATCTACAAAGCTAGAGACAACATATACTTTTAGGCATAGCAGAATCAAAACCAAAACAAACTAGATTTTTCCAATTTCACGTTAAAAAACATATTTATTTTATTTTTTTCTCCTTTTCTTTATTTCCCAAATGAAAACTGACACGGAATATTGTTGCAGGTTTGGAGACCACAAAAAACATAGCGTCTCCTAATATCTGGGTTATATGGTTAGTTGGTTCAGAGACTAGCAGCCATTTATCCTACGATGTTCAGCTGCTATGTATAGATGTAGATTTTTGGGTACTTTTGGAAAAAGTTGGTTATGTACAACAAACATGGAGAAATTTTTGCTAAGTCATTTAACAGGCTTTGGGAAGTGTAAGGAGGGAAGGACTTTCAGGAGATGCACAATTTTGCAGTAGCTTGGTGCTTATAGTTGGAGATAAATGCCAGAATTTTCAAGGATAAAATGCCACCGATTCTCTTAAAGGATGTCAAGGAACCAGTTCATCCAAATGCTTGAGCCGATAGGTGCAGGCCAAGGAATGATTTTGGAAATAGATGTTTTTTCTGCTTAATTATGGTGTTAAGAAGTGATGTATTCAGAGGGTTTTCATTGTTTGGCATGAGGTGGGATTCGCAAGGTTTGTATTGTCAGTGTTCTCTCCCTCTCTCTCTCTCTCTCTCTCTCTGTTTTTGTTCTCTCTAGTATCCTCTTGAAAGACTGTCTTATCCTCTGCATTTGCACATCTCTCTTTCTCTCTCTCTGTTTCGGTTCTCTCTAGTAGCCTTTTGATAGACTGTCTTATCCTCTGCATTTGTACATATCTTCTCTTTTCTAACAAAACTTATATTGTATTAAAAAAACTGACAGCGAACAATGTTTCAGCTAAAAGGAATTTAACCCTGCACATAAATACATTTTTATGGAACTTCTGCTTAATGTACGAAGAAGAAAAATACAAATAGAAAAGTGAATAAATCAATCCAAGCAGTAATATGAAGGATTAACTAACAGAAAGTTTCATCTAGTATCTACACCTGAGGAACAAGAAAAAAAGACTCTTTTGGCCGATGCACAAGGGCAACAAGTGGATCCATGTCTGGAGCAACAGTTCTTGAAGCAAGATGTTTTAAAATTACTCTCAATGGCGCACCTAGGACAACCTCCCTTACTGATGCAACTTTTACCAAAAAATCATGTCTTTGCTCTGCACAAGATCAACATCACCAACAGTCAAAGAACAACATCAACCACCAAACAATTGAATCTAGAAGTTCGTTTTTTTTCCCCATAAAATAAGAATTTCAAGTCAAGACAGATTAAAACATAAGCATAGAGAGATTAAATTTAGTTTGACTGACAATGGGAAAAGATATTATATTTCAAAAGATTATCATAAAAACAAAATGATAAAGATAAAAAAAAATCTCATTCTTTTTCCCAGCGACACTAAATATAACAAAATAAACCCAGGAAATTGACCAAAGCATGAAGTACCTGACAAACCCAAACACTATTTTTCTTCATTTGTATTAGCAAAGATTTGAGAGCTTGGGGGAAGAAGTAAAACTCTATACCCCTGACTTACATTGAATATAAAAGGCCAGAAATAAGACTTCTCAAAATTAAATATAATGCAATGTATCTAGACTAATATTTTAAATATCACTTAAAATTGATCATTTTTACAAGATTTCTCAATATTGATGCCAGAGATTTAATTATTTTTTTTATACAGGAGATTTAACAGACAATTAAAATTATTAGCCAGAGCAGGAACAATCTGGAGTGGATGTATGATACTCCTACAAATTAGGGCACAAATAAACTCCAACTGTTCAGAGATTGAGCTGAGACAGTTTTGGCATGGATTGAAAAGACAAAATTAGAGTTTACAACCATTGTCTTCCATTTTGTGTTCCGCATCAATAAAACAATATTATGATGAACAAAAAGTGCAAATATGAAATGTTCAGAATATAGAGTTATAGACAATACCAGAGCAACCTTATAGTTCAGAATAACGGATGTGATATAGTTTGTAAAATAGAGGGTTCAATTTTGGGAGCGTCAACCCTAGAAGTGGCATCAGATATGCCACCCATGAATTTCACAGAATTTTTATTTTTTTTTTATTTATAATGTGTGTGTGTGAGTATATATATTAAATTCAAGCAATATAATTTTAACAATATTTTATTAAAAAATAAATAAAAATTTTCTTAAGCGAGGTGTTTAAGAAAATTGTATCTTCTTACTTTTGAGTAATAAAATGCACCAATCTAAAATATTGTTGTCATGTAATTTGATCCTTTTTTTAATTTTTGCATTATACCTATTTTTTTTTTTTTACATAATTTTATCCAAATTTGAATTAGAGAAGCAAGAACACTCACTTTATTACAAAGTGGTTGATAACCAGACTAAAGTTTTTCATATTTTTAATACTTTTTTTAGTCTTATAACATTTTCAATACTGAAAACATTAACAAATGGCTTGTTGACTTAGAACAAAAAAAAATCAGTAAATAAATAGTCTAATCAAGGAAATAAATACAAAATAAATTTAAATAGGATGCTTGATAACATTTCACAAGATTTTATACTATGTAAAAAAAAATTAAAATAGTTTAAAATATTAGTTAAATTAATAAATAGAATTGTTGTCACATAAACAATTTATAAATAATAAAATATTAAATTTGTCAAACTTATCATCTCTTTAGTCTGTGACGTATAGCATATTTATGTATAAATATATTTTATAATTTAATACATAAAATAATCGATGTTATTTTATATAATTTATTTATATTTTTAATAAATTTAAATAAAATAAACATAAATTAGAAAGAAAAATAAATAAGTTTTTATTATTAAATTTAAATTTACTTTAAACAATCTCAGACAGCAAGGGGCAAACACAATGGGAGGGATGAGGAGAGAGAGGTAGGGATAGAAAAAAGCAAATAAGCACTGAGCATACCCACGGAGACAGAAAAGTTAAAAGCACCAGCACAACTACAACAACCAAACTTAAAAGAAACAGATAAGACAGCTCAGCAGCATAAGCGGCAACAAAAAGAACTTTTGAGTGGGAAGAATTTTTCTTAATTGAAAGGAGGGACTGCCACGTGGCAATTATAATTTATAGGCAGTCCCTTTAGTTAGATATAATAGATTTCTAAATCAGCCTTTGTTTCAGACATGGCTGAAAACTCTTTCTGATTTTCAGATTAAAAACACCCTTGGAAATGATCAGAAAAGAGGTGAGAAGAGGATCTGAGGGGTTCAGAAGGGATCTAGGCAACGCCTCACGCTCAGTCGCTCACATTCTGAAGATTTGAGAGCCCGGTATGAATCGCAACCCTGTGCAAGTCACCAGCAAGCTTTGAAACTCGGTGGGTGTGAGAATATTTATCACCACCAGCAGTAGGCCAAGCAGGCGGGATGGTGGGATGCTAGGGTTTTGTCCCCCAAGCTCTAATACCATATGAAACCAGAAGAAAGGAGAAAACTCAGATAATGGAAAGCGTGAATCACTATCACAGCTTGGTTTTTACACTTTTTACTGAAGAATAAAACTGCTGTAACATGTTTACAGCTGTAATGCTATATACAGAAAGTAACGAAACATATTTAACCAACAATAACTATTTGCACTTATCTAACAATTAGTTTATTTTAAAAATCCAATCTAATATCTATAATAAATGTTAATTCCTGAATAAGAAAAGGAAAGAATTTACTGTGCTAATGAACATGGAATTATTTTCAATTGTTCTAATACAAAGAAAATATAGCATCTAACAAATTCTGCTTAAGAGGAAAACTTTTCATATAAAGGGGAATAGCCAATTAAAATTTTGAAATGATGATAACTATAAGTAGTAAATTTCTCAAAGTATCAGAACACAGAAAGCTTATGATGACATCCTATAGGGAACCTTGCTGTACCTTGATTTGGAGGAAGCTTTGACAGATTTATTTTCAATGTGAGGTTAAAGCCATCTCTTGGAGGATCAAGAATTTGTACAAGCACACCATATGCAGCTTTTATTGCTTCTATGGCTCCAAAAGGAAGTCCACAGACAAAAATAGTTTCTGACGAGGGCGTGGGCAACGATACTGATAGCAGCAAAATATGAGGATTCTTCATTGACACCTACGATTATTTTGGCTTGGTCAAATGCACAACCCAAAACGGTCAAAAACCTACTTCTATCTAGGAAAAGCTATCAAGTGTTAAAATTTAACCAACAATACTAAAGAATCAAAGGCAGTCATCCAAATATTTTCCATAAAAATAGTCTCTAACTCTATCAAACACGTGGTTACCTGAATATGATATCGAACATCATCAAACTCAACCCAGTGGTGGTCCAATTCAACTCCTTTTTCAAGACTGTGAAACAGATATTAGAGAAACATTAGAATTGTGTGACCAATCATTAATGTACCTTTTGTAAGTTTAGGTTTCATGATAATTTGCTTGGTTAACAAGAAGAAGGGAAAAGATGGAAGGACAATTGGCATTACTGTCTTTTATCAAAAAACAAAAAAGAAAAACAAAATAAAACAAAACAAAACAAAACCAAAATAATCGATATAACTGTATAGAAAGGAGATCAGTCTCTTTAGCAGGAAGTGTAAGTTATCACAAATTTATATTACAAGATGAAACCAAACTTGCCAGTTACACACTTACCTGGCATAAATGTGACAATAGCACATGTTAAAAAGCCTTGCCAATTATAACACAACAAAATTCTCCCACCAAGTTTTGTTCACATTGAAGTAAGGCTGTAGATGTACTGATCTACTTGTGCCCCATTTTCGTTTCACTCAATTGAAGCACGTTCCAACTTGGTTCATATAATAAATAAACAACTTCTTACAAGATTATTTAGTTGACCCAAACTGTGGTCATGACTCATGAGATGCTCAATTAATTTAGTTCTTGAATTGCTCTACCTAAGTTTATAGTATATATTTTTTTATAAATTTCTTGTGTATTTGTAAGAATATTTCTTTAACATTTATATGACTACTTAGGAAAAAAGAAATGCAGCATTTTATTGATAATTAAAAAAAAAATGCATTCATTGAAAAAGAAAGTCACTACTTTCGACAGAAGGAAAACAAATAAACTATTGAGCAACAATAAATTACAAAAATAAACAGATCTCTGTTTATGCACCATATTTTAGGGGTTCAAATTGCACAATGAGGCGTAGTTAAAATGTAGACTAGCTTAAATGCGTACAGATGGAGCTTCTATTAAGTATACAGAGGATGGTTTTACGCTAAATAATGAGCGAAAGAAATGAAAGAAAAGTACAAGATACAAGGGATATTTGCTTTTGAGCAAGCTGGAACTATGGTGAGTAGCTTCAATACAGGGGCTTCATAAGCAGCTTCCAATTACTGCTGAGCTTTCTAGGATGATTGGGAGAGCTTCAAAATGCCATTAATGGCGAACAATAACTCCACCAAAAACCTTGAAGCTGTGCTTTGAAGTAAATGCTAGAGGAGGAAAAAAGGAAATACAAGGTAGGTAGAGGGAATTGATGATTGTCTTCGATTGTCCGTGGTTCCCCATTTTATAGGGGATGACTGGGGTTTTCTTCAAAACCTTATCCTCTCTCTTGTCAAATCTCACCTAATATCCATTTAATGCTTCTCAAGTTTTCAGCTAATGATTTCTGGGAGTCAGATGGCTGAACGTTGCTCAATGGTGGCTATTAGAGCAGGCTTTGGGTCAGCAGTCAACTTCCTATAAAGGGCATTAAATGTGACCTTGACCTTTCCATCCCTGATTTCCCTAAACGTGTCCTATTATCTCAACTCCTCCTGTTACTCCTGAAAGAGGTACATTTTCATGTAAGGAGCAATAATTCTCTATGTGAGCATCCTGCATTCCTAGGTTGTCTAGGGCTGCCCGGGAGCGTCTCTTTCTTGGGACTTTGGATAAAGCTTTAGCGTGTCTTATCCTGGGGATTTAGACAAAGCCTGAGCATTTACTAAGGATTTGGATAAAGCCTGAGCATTCCTTCTTCTAAGGATTTGGATAATGCTCCAGCATCCTTTCTTTTTTTAGATTTGGATAATTATAGATAACGCTTGTTTAATTATTTTATGGCCATTTAAAAGATACTTTAGGTATAAACAATCTCTTATATGTCTTTTATTTGTATATAGTGTATGTATGTAAGTGTGAATTATTTATTATAAAACCAAAGTATATGTGAGTTCAACTTGTTTACAAATCCAGCCAAGATTGAAATCATTTATAGCTCGGCTCATGTTGAAGCTCAAGTTTGAGATCAATACTATTTTAGTTGAACAAGATTGAGCAAATTCTGATTCAATAGCTTGGCTTTATTACACCTTTACATCTTCAGAAATAAATGAAAATTCATGACTAAATACAACATAATTAATTATACTTGAAATTTTACACCATAGTGTCTGCTAAAGTACAAGGTTTAATCAAAGCCGTAAGCCAGACATCAAAGGTAAAGAGGCAGATGGACACTTGAAGGCTAAGACAATAACCAATGGAATAGTGGGCAAAATGGGCCACTAAAGTTTCCCATGAAGCAGGGAAAACGACATTCCCCACTAAACAGTAAGCCATTCTATTATAAGATAGGATGACCTAGTAATCCATCCTTGCTTGCCCAAGACCTAGTGTCTTGCAAGAACACTAATCATGAATTTACTTGAAAATTATCAGAGTAAGCAATGCTGGAGTTGAAGAACCTATACAATCAAATATCAGTTGTGGCGCGAAAAAGGGACTGCAACATCAGACCTGCATAACGCCCCTGACAATATCCATAAATGACTAAGTCATTTTGGTAAAATGTTTTTCCCCATTCTCCCTCCAACAAAGAAAAAAGTAGATAAGTGGGAATTAACTCCAAAACCCACATGATGAAAAAGGTAAAATGTCTAACTGAAGAAATAGATGAAAGCAAAATGCAAAAGGACACTTCAGTCATTAAGATTCAAGATTCTAGGGAAGTCTTTCTCCTTACATGATTACTACATCCCCAAGATTAAAATCTGGTAAGATCCTTAACAAGATAATTCAGTGTGACCTTGAATTAAAATAGATTAGTGTATCACCATAGAAAAACAACATCCTACTTCGGCCCATCAAATGGAAAAAAAAAAAAAAAAAGTGTGAAAAACACGGCTTGGGTGATTCAAGATGGAAGCACAAAATGAAAGGGCTGGGTATTGTTTTATCAGATGACCTAGAATCTACTGAGTATAATCTGTGGAATTTACCAGAACAGAAAGAAAATCATTGAAATCATAGTCATAACTAAAAATATACTCGTTTTACACATAACATGCCCATTTATAAGCCTTCTTTTACAGAGAAAAAAAAAATGTCTAAGGATCAAGAAACTAACTAAAGGAAAAAAAATAAAACCATAAAAGAAGAATAATATCAGCTCAAAAGAGCAACCCAGTCCCTCTGCATAACAGGTAGAGGGAATCTCCTGAAAAAAAAAACGTGCTGTTACCCACAAAGTAACTAAACAAGCTAGCCTGCCCCACAGATGTGATGGTAGACATTTCACTCAGTCCAAATACACCAAACCCCAGCCAAGATAGCACATTTCCCAAAACTTTTCCCTCCTTTTAAGTGAATAGATAAGAAGATCTCCAAATTATGGAGACAAACCCAATGCTCTCCAAAAAGCCTGAAAAGCTTAGTCCTTAGCAGCCTAGCTCCCTCACAATGTAACTCAAGATGACAATTTGTTTCAGGGCTTACAACACATAACACAAATGTCAGGGGAAAGAGCCTTGTAAGGTCTGCACATCTGTAATAATTTTATCAGTGTTAATCCTACTAAGTACTGCAGCCCAAACAAAAGCCATCACCATAGCGGAGCTTTAACCTTCCAAAAGGAAGCTGTATGTGCTGAACTTTGGGGAAAATTATTACCGATAAGAAGCTAAAAGAAAGATTTACAAGTAAAAGAACCAGGGCAATCCATGTCCAGATGCAGGTGTCAGAATTAGTAGAAAAATGGAGATTAATCAAATTATCAAGAGCACCCAACAAAAAGCCGAATCAGAGGCTTCCCAGTCATTAAGGCTATGAAAGAAATGAAAATTCCAAGAAATTTGAGGACCTTGAATAGATAAAATCTGAGAAACTGGGGTGTCGTGCAAATTAGAAAGATAATGAAGACAGGGAAAAAGATCTGGAAAAGAGGAATACCCCAACCAAGCCTAACTGTTTCGCCACGATGGAAATATTTTTGGATACTAGATTCCCCAATCCCAAACCTCCCTCCTTCATTGGTTTACAATAAACCTCACAACTGACCAGATTTCTTCTATCGCTGGGGAAACCATACAGTCTTTTCTGAACTTTCTGGCATAACAAGATCCCAAAACGACTTGGCACGCAGTTTACTCCCAAGGACATCCCCAAGATACAACAAAAGTCACTGCAGAATCCCAGAACCAGCCATTTTTAGCTAGGTAACTTAAAGCCCATTGTTTGATATCAATCCCTGCTAAAATATTCCTACCTATCCAAGTTAATACTAAGGCCAGAAACTAGAACGCATTGAAAAAGTTAACAAATTGCAAATGAGAAACCTCCACATCCTGCGAACAAGCCTCACCCAGAACTCGTCATAATCAGAAGGGGGGGGGGGGGAAGGTCTCAAGTCAAACAAGCAAGGAAGAACAAATTAGGACAAGTATCATCTGGGTAAATTGGGTATTAGAAAAAAGAAATATCTGGAAAAAATCATAATCCCAAAAAGTAAATTCTTGAGAGCCTCTGAAACCTCCTCATGCTTCGCTATTTTCCTCGATTCCCCGCAACATCATATAAAACAATACAAGGCAAAAATGTATGAGAGAATGGAACAGAACAGAAAAAGTGTGGGAATGATTGGTAAGAAGAAGAAGAAGAAGAAGGAGGAGGAGGAGAAGTTACTTTTGAACCCGATTCAACAAGGTCTGAAGGAGGAATCTCGAATGAGACTGCAAGAGAATCATGGATCCCTGGCGGCAGATGTTGCAGTTGGAGTGTGGTTTGGTTTGGTTTGGAAGAGAGCTCACAGACAGAGAGAGTGGCTGCCTCTGCCTCTGCCTCTGCCTCAGCCCCAGCCTCAGATCGACAACGATTCTTTTCTTCACGTCCGCATTTTAGACAACCATCAAAATCAAATGCCGTTTACTAGTAATCATGCTGATGCCGGCCTTTTTATATTAATATATATATATATATATATATATATATAATTTTTTTTCATATTATCTTTTCATTTATTTGTCAAAATTTGCTTATTTCCGCAAAATTGATATATCCTAAGTGAAGGCGAGTTTCTTTTTTTACTTTTTAAAATTATTTGTTAGTTTCCAACATTAAAAAAATAAAATAAAACAATGGAAAGTCTTCTTAAGAGAACACAATTAAAAAAGACTAATTAAAAGGATTAACAAAAACAGGTTAAGGATGTTATTATTTTTTAGTCACAGTCTCGTACTTTCATTTTTCACTCTCATTTTACGTAGAAGTGCAAATATTCAATAATTAGAAATACATTGTTGCTCTATTTTAATTTGTTTATTTTTTTTATGTTTCAGAGTTATATTAAATATTGGTGTGTGATAATTTATTAATATTTAATATCAAATAATATTAAGCTATCACTTTATTACACAAAACGAACAAGAGATCATAAGTATTTGTGTATTATAATGGGCAAATCATAAGTCATGTATCTTTCAATAACTCTAGAAACTTTCCTGGTGATGAAAACATTACATTACAAGGTTTGAAGGAAAGAATTCATGCAATAATTTGTTTTGCAAAGAAAAGAAAAAGTCGCTTATATTAACCATAGATTTTCTATGTTTGTTCGTAATGAAAGTCTTCCATACTAGGACTTTTACATTTGAAGATGATGATGTGGTGAGGAGTGTGTTTTAATGCTCACAAACAGTAGCCAAACATTGTTGTAATTGAGTTATATATTGATTTCGAGGATATGACCACGATGTGGGCCTTCTCATGATCACACTCCATGAAATGTTTTTGCTCAAATGTCATAGGCATTTGACACTCTTCAATACCAACCACTTACACCTACACAAGTTTTCATTAAGGATCAAAGTGCCTACTTGTTTCCGCTTTATGTAACACAAATGCCCGTTTGCAAGAAGCAAAAAATGCCTTATTTCTTGCTTCAAGTAAAAGTGGCTCTCCAATGTCAATTTGCGTTGGAAGCTATCTAAAACAAACAGGCTAGAGACATTCAATTAGGCACTGCATCACCGAGTTCATCTAATATTGATCCTGATTCTTCAACTCTACCTCATTGGAAATATGTTGGTGATGGTGATTTATGAACATGAGGAGAAGCTGAAATAGGATATAGTAACGACAGTGATTATTCTAGTAGAGATGATGTCCAATATCAATATTGTGCCTTTGTAGGCTAGTTGGGAGGCAAAGGTGTTCATCATTCTTTCGAACCCCATCTCATATGTTTCCCACAATCTAAAGGTAATGTATGTGCCAAAATTTCTTGAATATGCTCGTACATTAGCTAGCCCAATGATTTAGGATGCAATTAGTGATTTGTGCCTTGGGATGCATTTTAGACTAAATAGGTCGTGTCATTAGGCACTACCACATGCAAGGTGTTTAAGAGGAAGATTTGGGAATTGTTAATGGCATGAATGTATATGCTTCTTACACTTAAAAACATGTTGCTTGTTACATAATTGTTAATGGCATGAACCGATCTTTGATACTCTAGAGGAAGTATAGTGACACCCTATAAAGGATGCCCACCCCAGCGACCCAGCTCTGTCTTCCACCAACCCATGCTCTATCCATTCAATGAGTGACACCTTAGCATTTGGTTCATGGAGAATTTGTTAGTTGTTGCTTCCTTACTACCTGTGAGAGAGATTTCTACTTTTATAGCCACTTGGCAAATAACTTACTTAAGAAAAGTTTCTTAAATAACGTAGGGTCTATTTTAAAGGGTTTAGATTCAAGTTTGAATTCCACTTGCTAGTTTACATTATTTGACACCAACACATCCAATTGCTCCATACATATGGGAAGAACTAGAATATATTGCTTAGAGTGCAAATGTTAGATGAGAATGTCTATTTTTTAATTAGTAAATTATATATATTTAAATTGAAAAAAGCCATACTCTACATTTATGAAAGAGAATACTAATTTGTATTTTTGCTAGGAAATATTAATATGTAATTACTTGGATCCAAGCTAGTAGAAAAATAAATTTTGTGTGTTAATATGTAATTACTTTGAGAGAGCCTTGTTCTAGTGCCTCAAACAAGAGTTTAGAATTAGTCCTTTTAAGTAAATTCAAACTTGGGAGGCTGGGAGCCAAACCTCAAACAACTCGTGCATAATAATCTACTTAGATCGATTTCCCTGTTCTCATTGATGGAATCTTAACAGGGAAAAATGTATCCCTTAAGATGTTTTTGTTGCTATAGCCATCAAAGTTTCCTTTAAAACTCATATAACAATAGCTATATATATGTAGTTAAGCATATGAGTCTATTTTTTTATAGTATAGGAAATATGCTTCGTGTATTTTACTATTTTGTTCTGTATATTGATCTAAATTGGCCTTACCTTTTATCTAGTTGTTCTGAATTATTGAGATATATTGGTTTCTTTTTTATGTCAAATTTTTCTGTAGCACATTACAACAAATAAGTCCTATGGCAACGGCTAAAAAGTGTTGCCAAATGTTTAGAATTGTTGCCTAAACTCTACGGCAACACTTTTCAACTGTTGCCAAGCCATTACCTAAAATGGCATTGCCTATGACTTTCGGCAACGCTTTTTGTCACCTTTTGGCAACAGCTGACAAAAACGTGGCCTATTCTTACCTTTTAGCAATGTTTTGGAAACATGGTCATTTCTTATCTTTAGACAACGCTTTTTTTATGTTGCTTATAGTATCCACATTAAGCAACATTTTTTGCTAATTGCCTTAGCTACATCTTTAGGCAACGGCTTTTGAATGTTGCCTATAATGTGAGCTTTAGGCAACGTTTTTTGTTTGTTGCCTACATTGTTAGCTTTAGGCAACGGTCTTTTGTATATTGTTTATAGTTTCATCTTTAGACAATATTTTTTGTGTGTTGCCTATAATGTTAGCTTTAGGCAACATTTTTTATACATCACCAATAATTTCACCTTTAGACAACATTTTTTTGCACATTGCCTATAGTGTTAACTTCAGGCAACACTTTTTTAAATGAATAACGTTGCCTAAAACCAATCAATAATACAACTTATAAAAGCATTGTTGTAAGTCATAAATTGCTTGCCAATTAACTATTAGAAATTTATATATCCAAAACTAATAAGGAAGAATAAATATATATAACCACGAAGAGTTTAATTGTTATGAGTAATACAATTGTTATAAATTTATACATATGGTTTGAAGATTCAATTAAACCAAAACAAAACAAAAATTACAATGAATCAAAAACATTATATCCTAAGTATCCTATAGTTGCATCCATGAGTTTGGCACCTTGTTTGTTTGCTTCATTATTAGAATTTCACCACAAACAAAAAATAGAAAGAATGAAAAAATCAATAGATATCAAATATGGCCACTAAGTCACTAAATAAGCATGTAGCAAATTGAAAAGTCTAACAAACAAGCCAATAACATTCAAAAAGGTATCCTTAAGGAACATTAGTGATATCAACATTTTCCTAAAGTTTGCAACACAATTATGATGCATCCATTACCTTAACAATAACAAAATATTGTTTTGTATTATATCTTTTCAATCCATATTAAGTGCAATGCTAGCATCAATAGGAGAAGAGCGCATTAAGGATGCCACCTCTTCTAAGTTCAAGTCAGGGTTTTTTTTTTCAAGCACAGCCTTTAATATGCCTTGTAATCCTGCCATTTGGTCCTTCATGTCCTTCATTTACTGTGCTTGATTATCAACCACAGTTTTCAAGGTTGTGATTTCTTCATAATGCTTGCGCTTGACAGCTTCAATCTTAGATCCATTTTTGAAGTTGTTTTAGTCACCCCTCTTCCATATCAACGAACTCTCCTTGACTTTTCCTTTCCAAACATAAATTGAAAGGCTTCAACAACATTCTCTCCAAAGTTTTGAATTCGATCTTTAAGTTCATCCTATAACAAATGAAGCATTGGTCAAAACATGAACAAAAATATCCTCAACAGATTAGCACATTGATAACTTTATACCATGTAACTTACAATTGCATTCTTTGTTTCTACATCCACTTCCTTTCCATTAATTCCCATGCGAGTTGCAATGAATAAATCAGCTTGGGTAACTTCTTCGTTATTCTCACTTATTGAACGCTTCAATAGATGTGAATAAAAAATAAGTAAAAGACTAAGAATTAACAAAACTCACAACTAATCAAGAATAATACTAAATGTGAACGAACTCTGGCAAAATTCACTGGCCCCATTCAATGCCTCCACTTTTGACACTTTCTATTTTCAGCATTCATCAAGGTGATTTTCTATATTAAAAAAAAAGAGCTATATATTATGAAAAAGTTGATTTACATGTAAAATGAAATTGCAACATGAATTTAATAGTTTCATCTCACTTGAATTATAGGAAGATTCCAATAAGCAATCATCTTTTTAAAAACCTCAACAGATATGTCTTCAGGATGATGCTTTAACATATCTTCTATGTTATCATAAGGAGTAAAATGTTTTTTTTCTTAATCTTAGTCTTGTGCCTCCTCCAAGCTTCTCTTACTCCTGAAAGTACCCAATCTTTTCCTTCTTTTGGAATGATGACAGCATTACCTAAACCCAATTTTATTTCCTAAAGCTTCTACCCATGACCTATGCTACCTAAAAGCTACTACAACTACACCCTTGTCGCACAGCCATTGTTTCCCACAAAAGAACTATCTCTCAACAACTTCACCTCACTTGTTCACGCTCACACTACTTACAACATGTTGGAGGAAGCCATACTTCACTCACTGTACTGCACTTGGATGTCACCCACGTTGCACTTCACTCTAAGTTATAGTGTATAATTATTTAATTACATATTTTAATTATCTAGCATTGTCCAGCTTCTTTACTGCCAATGTAAGTTGCAATTCTTCAAGAATAACAGATGTAAAAGGTATAGAGAAATTTAGAGTTGATCTTACTGAGGAATAGTACATGGCAGACATAAAATTGAGTGATTGAACAACTAATTTGATGGATATTTACTGGCTAGTGTTAGAGCCATCAATCACAACCACTCTTCCAAAATCCAAACTTATTCAGATTTCACACCTATGCTTCTATGATTATGCTTATGCTTATATGCTATGCCTAATACCTATGCTTGCTCCTTGCTACCCAGATGAAATGAAAGATAAAATGCAATAATTAATAATATTAATTTATTTATTTTTTAATAATCAATGAAGTAATAATACAGCAAAAATAAGTTGAATCCAGTGGAATGCGAAACTGTAGTACCCAAAACTAGATATTTCTTTCTCAAAGTGAAGAATAGAAAAAAAAAAGCAAAGGAATTTACCTTCTCAAAACTGAAAGATGCTCCTGGTTCAAAACTTTTTGTTAAAGTTGATTGAGATGAGAATTTCTTCAATTGCAGAAGCTCCTAATTTAGAGTTTCATTCAGCATTTAGATTAGGAAATTTTATTAGAACTTATTAATAAAAATTGAAATCTTTACATTCAATTTCAAGAGAAATTTTACCTTCTCAAAGACTATACGATACAGGGTGACCCTCCTGGTTGGCAAAGTTGGTTCAACCTTCAATTTCAAAGCTAGTTCACAATTTCTGTTTGACAAAGCTAGTTCAGCCCTTCTTCATTTTCGAAGCTACTATCACAACGTGGGTGCGTTTAGGAAAACTGATTCCTTCTTTTGTGCCAAATAATATAAGGATTTTATCAAATATATATATATATATATATATAAGGACGAGGGGAAGGAGGGACCAAGTACTTACGGTTGGTGTTGGGGGAAGTTGGTTCTATTCCTTCTTCTTTTTCCCCTCAAATATCTGCTACACAACAGAAGCACATACGCTATGGGGATGAAGCCATGGTGCATTAGGCGGGGGAGGGGTGACTCGGAGTTGGGAGAACTAGGGAAGTGTTCCGTTGGACCTAATGGTCGGCGGTCCCATCATCGAATGGGTCAAAATGGAGGCCACCACAATAGAAATGCATCTCCAGATAAGGAACGATGGTTTCGTTGGCGAGGGACGCATCTCCACGATAGGAACGCATCTCCACGATAGGAACGCATCCAGTGATCGGCATTTCATTCGCTGGAGAAATCCAATAGGAACGATGGTGACGAGGTACGCCTCTCCGAGATTGAGGATCAAATTTCATGGGGTTGATTGAATATATGGCTTGAAATGAAAAGGAGAAAAAAATGAATAAAGGCAGGAGACTGTTTGCACAAGCAAGGGAGAGAAAGGAAATTGGGGAGCAAGGCTGAGATTGAAAGGATAACCTGAAGGAGATGAACGGCACTCACACCTACTCACGGCAATGGCCAGCCAAAAAAAACACAAAAATTGAATGAGGAAAATAAAATTTTAATAGTTAAAAGATTTCTTATACTACAAAGTAATAGAAATAAAATGTATATAGATCTAATTTTATATCTTAATTAAGAACATACACTTAGTTTTTTTTCTTTTGTACTAGAATTTTTTTTAATAAAGCAAAAACTATTTTATCCTAGATAAAAACAAAGTTGATGGAAATGAATATGTAAATATATGAGTTTGAGAAAGAGTACGCACGACAAATGATCTTTAATTTATTTTTATTTTTTATATTATATAAATAGTTCAAGTTATTTGAAAAAATGTTTTCTCAATTTATTTTAAAATAGTATAGCTTTTAGGCAACAATTACAAAATCATGTGACATATTGCACAAAATACCACTAGTAAAAGGTGTTGTATATATCTTTTATGATAATAATTATCAAATGTTGCTTAATAGTCATTGTCTAAATTAGTCAAATTTTAGACAACACATATAAAGTGTTACATATGGATGATTCGATCCGCAAGGACCATGATTGGGAATTGTTTGATCGTCTTTCTCCGAGGAAGAGACAAAATATAATCAACTTAAATTCGGGACAGCCATTCGAAATCTTAGTGAAAGACTGGATTTATTATCTCATGTTTGCTTTTGTGAAAAAGTGCAATGAAGTGGAGGGTTTCTTCAAACAACAGGGGCTGGGTCAACTATTCAATCAAATGATATTGAGCATGTTTCCCATCTCTTCTTGAGAAACAAGCGAAAAATTCATTTTACTTAATGATTAAATTTAATTTATTAACTTAAGGATTACGTTTTTATTGAATAAAAATATTCAATCAAACAATTAATTTATTTAATATAATTAACCAATTTTGTGTTTGCATTTAAAATATTCTTAAGGGATAAAATTTTGGATTATGTACCTAAAATCTTTATACTTTATATTGAATCATAAAGTCAACATCATGTAATAAATAAAAAATTTTAATACCATTAAAATCTTGATTATGTGATATGTCTAATGAATTTAATTTCTTTATATATTAGATTATGCAACTAAAAAATTAACAAGTGTTAGATTAAATTTTAGATTATAACCAAATCATTTATTCTAACTTGACCATCCATAATGACATGTAGAAATTTTAGTCATACCATAATCTAAACATAAACTACTAAACTATTATTTTCTAGAGGTTTACACGTGCAAGCATGTGCCTGTATATTTTACATCTAAAACAGTGAGTAAAGATAGATTTTCGCTTGCATACAAAACTATATACATACATATATCAAAATTTATATTTGGCCTTACTAGGTCATGCAGGGGAAATCCTACATCTAACTTCTACATAGAACTATACAAGCCACCTATAGGAAACATTCTAAATAACTAGTTCAAACATGTCCTGCTCAGTTGAGTAAACCAGATCAACATCAATAACCAGTAAAACAAAACTCTCATCTTCACTCTGCTACTGGAGAATTTGAAAATATCACATATAATAAGAGTGAGAAATATAATTTCTCAATAAGCAGTCAACTATAGTATAAATAGTAATGACAAACTATGATATTTCCAGTTGTATAACATACAAAAAAATAATTTCATGGTTAGTAAATAATCAGAATATGAATAGTCTATAACAATTTACCTCATGACATCCTTGCCATTAATTTCATGCTCATGGGACTTTTACTTAGGGCTTGGCCTTCTTTTTCATCTTTGCCTACATGGTCTCATAACATAATCATTAACCATAGCCATGACAATTTGCATAATTGAGAATTTGCCCTTGACATAGGGCGTTCCCTAGCATTAGTGGCCATACCACACCCTTTTGGTGGATTTCACTCAACATATCCACAAAGTGGATTATAAACGTATGTAGGACTTCTCATGGATCTTTTTCCACGATATCTTATTATAAATTCTTTTCTAATCTTTTTGGATCACCTCTAATTCATTTTTCTTACTATGAAGATCATTTCCAAACTTAACTTATTTCTTCCACTTTGATTAAAGTGAACATGCAATTAACTTGAATGTGAATTTGAGATGATATAATGCTTTCATGTAGCATCTACAAATGAGATTAAATCTCTAACTATCTCATCTATCTCAAAATTCACTACTTGCTAGTTATGAGCATAGGCATAGGCCAAACCTTTCATAGAGTGTCATTTTTTCTCATTCAAAATATGGTTTACATGACACACACTATGCAAGTCACTAATAACCCTAAGGTTTACTATCTCGGCCGTGCACTATGTCTAAGGTCTCTAGGGTTTTTATTTCTCATTCTTTATTTGTAGTGCATTAAGTGACACTAAAATATCCAAATCACTACAATGCTAAATTCTCAATAATACTTAAATAACCCTAGGCCGTGAGCCACACATAAGATTAACAAGAATCTCTTTTTCACATTTTCATGTAAAATGCATTAGGGAAGCACTAAACTACCTAAAGGTCACGAAATTTAGGTTTATTTACACAAGCCTCCTTTAAAACCCTTTGTGGCCGTGAGCTTACGAGGAGCACACCATATATTTCTTATCAAATTTAACTAAAGAAAACCTATTTAATTCTCCTTAAAACCTTTAATTTCTCTTAATCACTCATTAACTTTTATTCTTCCCCGTTATACACCCAAGGGCCGTGACCCTTTCTGTGGAATAACTAAACTATTTTTGGTTAAGGCTAGAGTTTGTGATCTGAAGTATAAGATTAGATTTTCTTTCTCTTCTCTTATGTTTTAGGTCACTAAATATTTCTCTAGATTATAAGATTATGTTTTCTTTTCTTCTCTTAACTAACTAGCTTAAGAAATGAAAGACACCTAATTAATCTAAAATAAGAATAAGAGAAGGTATAAAAGATCACAAGAGAGCAACCTGATTCCTTTGGATCCATCAATGACAAGAGCAGTCATCTCTTGTAGAGACCACCTACTGCATCTGCCACTATAACAAATTTGATATATTGCAACACTTTTTTTTTACAATGTTCAAAAAATGTTGTCTAAATAGTATAGGCAACAGTTTTTTATTGTTGTCTTTTATTTTATGCTAAGGCAACATTTTTTGGGCAACTTGTGTAAAATGTTGTCATAAAAGATATAGGCATTGCTTTATATGTGTTGTCTAAAATTTGGCTAATTTAGGCATCAGTTGTATAGCAACTTTTGATAACCATTGCCATAAGAGATATAGCGATTTTTCGTGATTCGAGAGGCCTAGAGGATGTTTATGTGACCCCAAGCTCTCGCCAAAGCTTCAAAGGAAGAGAATAAGTCTTGGTAATTCACTGATGTTTCTCTTAGACGAAAGTTTGCTTCCTTTTGGTCTATCTTTAACTTTATGGCCAAATGGACAAACATAGCAGGTTTTCGGGATTTGAGAGGGCCTAGAGGATGTTTGTGTGACCCCAAGCTCTCCTCAAAGCTTCAAGGGTTGAGAATATTTCTTAGTTATTTGTTGTTGTTTCTCTTAGACAAAAGTTTGCTTCCTTTTAGTATATCTTTGACTTTTTGGTCAAATAGATAAACGTAGTGAGTTTTCAAGAATTGCTAGCCCTAGAGGATGTTTGTATGCCCCCAAGCTCTCCCCAAAGCTTCGAGGGATGGGAATATTTCTTGGTTATTGGTTATTGTTTCTGTTAGATGAAAGTTTGCTTCCTTTTGATCTATCATTGACTTTTTTGTTAAACGGACAAACTTAGCAAGATTTCATGATTTGGGAGGTGTACAGGATGTTTCCGTGACCCCAAGCTCTCCCCAAAGATTCAAGGGATGAGAATATGTCTTGGTTATTCATTGTTGTTTCTCTCAGACAAAAGTTTACTTCATTTTGGTCAATCTTTGACTTTTTGGTCAAAGGGTTGAACTTAGCAAGTTTTCATGATTCGAGAGGCCTAGAGGATGTTTGTGTGTGACCCCAAGCACTCCCCAAAGATTCGAGAAATGAGAATATTTCTTGGTTATTGGTTGTTGTTTCTCTTAGACGAAAGTTTGCTTCCTTTTGATCTATCATTGACTTTTTTGTCAAACAGACAAACTTACAAAGATTTCGTGATTCGAGAGGCGTACAGGATATTTGTGTGACCCCAAGCTCTCCCCAAAGCTTCAAGGAATGAGAATATGTCTTGGTTATTTGTTGTTGTTTCTTTATGATGAACGTTTACTTCCTTTTAGTCTATCTTTGATTTTTTGGTCAAACGGACCAACCTAGCAGATTTTCGTGATTGGAGAGGCCTAGAAGATGTTTGTGTGACCCCAAGCTCTCCCTAAAGCTTCAAGGGATGAGAATATGTTTTGGTTATTCGTTGTTGTTTCTTTATGATGAAAGTTTACTTCCTTTTAGTCTATCTTCAACTTTTTGGTCAAACGGATCAACTTAGAGAGTTTTCATGATTGGAGAGGCCTAGAGGATGTTTGTGTGACCCTGAGCTCTCCCACAATGCATTAAGGGATGAAAATATATCTTGGTTATATGTTGTTATTTTTCTTAGATAAAAGTTTGCTTTCCTTTGGTCTATCTTTGACTTTTTGGTCAAAGGGTTGAACTTAGCAAGTTTTCATGATCCGAGAGACCTAGACAATGTTTGTATGACCCCAAGCTGTCCCCAAAGCTTCGAGGGATGGGAATATTTCTTAATTATTGGTTGTTGTTTCTCTTAGATGAAAGTTTGCTTCTTTTTGATCTATCATTGACTTTTTTGTCAAACGGACAAACTTAGCAAGATTTGATTAGGGACGCGTACATGATGTTTGCGTGACCCCAAGCTCTCCCCAAAGCTTCAAGGGATGAGAACATGTCTTGGTTATTCGTTATTGTTTCTCTTAGACAAAAGTTTACTTCATTTTGGTCTATCTTTGACTTTTTTATCAAACGGACAAGCCTAACTAGTTTTCTTGATTTAGAGGCCTAGAGGTTATTTGTGTAACCACAAGCTCTCACCAAAGCTTCAAGCGACAAGAATATATCTTTGTTATTTGTTGTTATTTCTCTTAGATGAAAGTTTAGTTCCTTTTGGTCTATCATTGACTTTTTGGTCAATCGGACAAACTTAGCGAGTTTTTGTGATTCGAGAGGCCTAAAGGATGTTTGTATCACCCCAAGCTCTTCTTAAATCTTCAAGGGATGAGAATATGTCTTGGTTATTAGTTGTTATTTCAGTTAGACAAAAGTTTGCTTTCTTTTGGTCTATTATTGACTTTTTGGTCAAACGGATAAACTTAGCAGGTTTTCGTGATTCGAGAGGCGTAGAGGAAGTTTGTGTGACTCCAAGCTGTCCCCAAAGCTTCAAGGCATGAGAATATGTTTTGGTTATTTGTTGTTGTTTCTATTAGACGAAAGTTTGATTCCTTTTGGTCTATCTTCTACTTTTTGGTCAAACAGACAAACCTAGCTAGTTTTCGAGATTCGAGATACCTAGAGGATGTTTGTGTGACCCCAAGCTCTTCCCAAAGCTTCAAAGGACAAGAATATGTCTTTGTTATTCGTTGTTATTTCTTTTAGACGAAAGTTTGGCTTTCCTTTAAATCTATCTTTTTGACTTTTTAGGTCAAACAGGACAAACTTAGCATGTTTCTCGTTATTCGAGAGGCCTAGAGGATGTTTGTTGTTATGCTAGGCTCTCCCCAAGGCTTCAAGTGATGAGAATTTGTCTTAGTTATTCATTGTTATTTCTCTTAGACAAAAGTTTTGCTTCCTTTTGGTTTATCTTTGACTTTTTGGTCAAATGGACAAACCTAACTAGTTTTCATGATTTGAGAGGCCTAGAGGATGCTTGTGTAACCCCAAGCTCTCCCCAAAGCTTCAAGGGATGAGAATATGCGTTGGTTATTCGTTGTTATTTCTCTTAGATGAAAGTTTAGCTCCCTTTTCTCTATCTTCGACTTTTTGGTCAAACGGATAAATTTAACGAATTTTTGTGCTTTGAGAGGCTTAAAGGATATTTGTGTGACCCCAAGCTCTTCCCAAAGCTTCAAGAGATGAGAATGTGTCCTTGTTATTAGTTGTTATTTCTCTTAGACGAAAGTTTGCTTCTTTTTGCTTTAACTTTGACTTTATGGTCAAACGGACGAACTTAGTGAGTTTTCTTGATTCGAGAGGCATAGGGGATGTTTGTGTGAACCCAAGCTCTCCTCAAAGCTTCAAGGGATAAGAATATGTCTTAGTTATTCATTTTTGTTTCTCTTAGACAAAAGTCTCTTTCCTTTTTGTCTATCTTTGAGTTTTTGGACAAACGGACAAACCTAGAGAGTTTTTGTAATTTGAGTGGCCTAGAGTATGCTTGTGTGATCCCAAGCTCTCCCCAAAATTTCAAGGGTTTAGAACATGTCTTGGTTATTCGTTGTTGTTTCTCTTAGACGATAGTTTCCTTTCTTTTTGTTTATTTTTGACTTTTTGGTCAAACGAACAAACTTAGGGAGTTTTTGTGATTTGAGAGGCCTAGAGAATGTTTGTGTGACCCCAAGCTCTCCCCTAAGCTTCAAGAGATAAGAATATGTCTTGGTTATTCGTTATTGTTTCTCTTAGAAGAAAGTTTACTTCCTTTTGGTCTAACGTTGAATTTATGGTCAAATAGACAAACTTAGTGAGTTTTCTTAATTGGAGAGGCATAGGGGATGTTTGTGTAACGTCAAGCTATCTCCAAAGCTTCAAGGGATGAGAATATGTCTTGGTTATTCGTTATTGTTTCTCTTAGAAGAAACTTTGCTTCCTTTTGGTCTAACGCTGAATTTATGGTCAAATGGACGAACTTAGTGAGTTTTCTTAATTGGAGAGGCATAGGGGATGTTTGTGTGATCCCAAGCTATCCCCAAACTTCAAGGGATAACAATATGTCTTGGTTATTCATTTTTGTGTCTCTTAGATGAAAGTGTCCTTCCTTTTTGTGTATCTTTGACTTTGTGGTCAAACGTAAAAATCTAGCGAGTTTTTGTGATTCGAGTGGCCTAAAGGATATTTATGTGACCCCAAGCTTTCCCCAAAGCTTTAAAGGATGAGAATATGCCTTGGTTATTCATTGTTATTTTTCTTAGACGAAAGTTTCTTTCCTTTTTGTCTATCTTTGACTTTTTGGTCAAACGTACAAACTTTGTGAGTTTTTGTGATTCGAGTGGCCTAAAGGATGTTTGTGTGACCCTAATCTCTCCCGAAAGTCTCAAGGGATGAGAATATGTCTTGGTTATTCATTGTTGTTTCTCATAGATGAATGTTTGGTTTCTTTTTGTCTACCTTTGACTTTTTGGTCAAATGGACAAACATAGCGAGTTTTCGTGATTTGAGAGGCCTAGAGGATGTTTGTATGACCCCAAGCTCTCCCTAAAGCTTTACAGGATAAGAATATGTCTTGGTTATTTGTTATTATTTCTCTTAGACAAAAGTCTGTTTCCTTCTGGTCTATCATTGTCTTTTTGCTCAAACAGACAAACTTTCTAAGTTTTCATGATTCGAAAGCCTAGAGGATGTTTGTTTGACCCCAAGCTCACCCCAAAGTTTCATGGGATGAGAATATGTCTTGGTTATTCGTTGTTGTTTGTCTTAGACAAAAATTTAGTTCCATTTGGTCTATCTTTGACTTTTTGCTCAAAACCGACAAACCTAGCTTGTTTTCATGATTCGAGGGGCCTAGATGATGTTTGTGTGACCCCAAGCTCTACCCAAAAATTCAGGGGATGAGAATATGTGTTAGTTATTCGTTGTTATTTCTCTTAAAGGAAAGTCTGCTTCTTTTTAGTCGATCATTGACTTTTTGGTCAAAGGGACAAACTTAACAATTTTTCATTATTCAAGAGGCCTAAAGGATGTTTGCGTGACACTAAGCTCATGCAAAGCTTCAAGGGATAAGAATATGTCTTAGTTATTTGTTGTTGTTTCTCTTATACAAAATGTTGTTTCTTTTTGATCTATCATTGACTTTTTGCTCAAACGGACAAACCTATCTAGTTTTCGTGATTCAAGAGGCCTAGAGGATATTTGTGTGACCCCAAGCTCTTCTCAAAGCTTCAAGGGATTGGAATATGTCTTAGTTATTTGTTGTTGTTTCTCTTCGATGAATGTTTGCTTCCTTTATATCTATCATTGACTTTTTGGACAAACAGACAAAATTAGCAAGTTTTTTTGATTCGAGAGGCCTAGACGATGTTTGGGTGACCCCGAGCTCTCCCCAATGCTTTAAGTGATGAGAATATGTCTTGGTTATTCGTTGCTGTTTCTCTTAGACAAAAGTTTGGTTCCTTTTGGTCTATCTTTGACTTATTGGTGAAACGGGCAAAACTAGCGAGTTTTCATAATTTGGGTGGCCTAGAGGATGTTTGTGTGACTCCAAGCTCTCTCTAAAGTTTTAAGGGATAAGAATATGTCTTGTTTATTTGTTACTGTTTCTCTTAGCCGAAAGTTTCCTTCTTTTTTGTCTATCTTTGACTTTTTGGTCAAACAAACAAAACTAATGAGTTTTCATGATTTGAGAGGCCTAGAGCGTGTTTGTGTGACCCTAAGCTCTCCTCAAAGCTTCAAGGGATGAGAATATGTCTTGTTTATTCGTTATTGTTTCTCTTAGACGAAAGTTTAGTTCCTTTTAGTCTATCATTGACTTTTTGGTGAAAGAGACAAATTTAGCAAGTTTTTGTGATTAGAGAGCCTTAGAGAAAGTTTGTGTAACCCCAAGCTCTCCCCTAAGCTTCAAGGGATGAGAATATGCCTTAGTTATTTGTTATTATTTCTCTTATACGAAAGTTTGGTTCCTTTTGGTCTATGATTGACTTTTTGATCAAACGGACAAACTTAGAGAGTTTTCATGATTCGAGAAGCCTAGAGGATGTTTGTGTAACCATAAGCTACCAACAAAGCTTCAACGGATGATAATATGTTTTGGTTATTCATTACTGTTTCTCTTAGATGAAAGTTTAGTTCCTTTTAGTTTATCTTTGAGTTTTTAGTCAAACGGACAAATTTTCTGAGTTTTTGTGATTTCAGAGGCCTGGGGGATGTCTGTGTAACCCCAACCTCTCTCGAAAGCATCAAGGGATCATAATATGTCTTAGTTATTCGTTGTTGTTTCTCTTAGACAAAAGTTTGCTTCCTCTTGGTCTATATTTGACTTTTTGGTGAAACAGACAAGCCTAACTAGCTTTATGATTTGAGAGGCCTATAGGATGTTGGTGTGACCCCAAGCTCTCCCCAAAGTTTCAAGGGATGAGAATATATCTTTCTTATTCATTGTTATTTTTCTTCTACTAAAGTTTGTTTATTTTTAGTCTATCATTTATTTTTTGGTCAAACGGACAAACTTATCGAGTTTTTTTTATTCGAGAGGCGTAGACGATATTTGTGTGACCCCAAGCTCTCCCCAAAGCTTCAAGAGATGAGAATATGTCTTTGTTATTTGTCGTTATTTCTCTTAGATGAAACAATGACGAAAGTTTGGTTCCTTTTTGTCTATCTTTGACTTTTTAGTCAAACGGACAAACCTAGAGAGTTTTTGTGATTCGACATGCCTAAAGGATGTTTTTGTGACCCCAAGCTCTCCCCAAAGTTTCAAAGGATGAGAATATGTCTTGGTAATTTATTGTTGTTTCTCTTAGACAATAATTTCTTTTCTTTTTGTCTATCTTTGACTTTTTGGTCAAAAGGACAAAACTAGTGAGTTTTTTTGAGATTTGAGAGGCTTAGAGGATGTTTGTGTCACCCCAAGCTCTCCCTAAAGTTTCAAGGGATGAGAATATGTCTTGGTTATTTGTTGTTGTTTCTCTTAGACGAAAGTTGGTTCCTTTTAGTCTACAATTGACTTTTTGGTCTAATGGACAAACTTGGCAAGTTTTCATGATTTGAAAGGCGTAGAGGATGTTTGTGTGACCCCAAGCTCTCCCCAAAGCTTTGAGCGATGAGAATATGTGTTGGTTATCCGTTGTTATTTCTCTTAGACGAAAGTTTGGTTCCTTTTCGTCTATCTTTGACTTTTTGGTCAACCAGACAAACCTAACTATATTTCATGATTCGAGAGCCTTAGAGGATGCCTGTGTGACCTTGGATTAGAATATGTCTTGGTTACTCGTCGTTGTTTCTCTTAGACGAGAGTTTGCTTCCTTTTGGTCTAACTTTGACTTTTTAGTCAAACGAACAAACTTAGCAAGTTTTCGTGATTCGAGAGGCCTAGAGGATGTTTGTGTGACCCCAAGCTCTCCACAAAGCTTAAAGGGATAAGAATTTGTCTTTGTTATTCATTGTTATTTCTCTTAGATGAAAGTTTCATTTCTTTTTATCTATCATTGACTTTGTGGTTAAACGGACAAATCTAACTAGTTTTTGTGATTCGAAAGGCCTAGAGGATGTTTGGGTGAGTCCAAGCTCTACCCAAAGCTTAAGGGATGAAAGTTTGCTTCCTTTTGCTCTATCTTTGACTTTTTAGTCAAACGGACAAACCTAGCTATATCACAGGATTCGAGAAGCCTAGAGGATGTTTGTGTGACCTTAAATGAGGATATGTCTTGGTTATTCGTTGTTGTTTCTCTTTGACGAAAGTTTGCTTCCTTTTGACCTAACTTTGACTTTACGGTCAAACAGACAAACTTAGCAAGTTTTTCGTAATTCGAGAGGCCTAGAGGATGTTTGTTTGACCCCAAGCTCTCCCCAAAGCTCTATGGGATGAGAATATGTCTTGATTATTTGTTCTTGTTTCTCTTAGATGAAAGTTTGGTTCTATTTAGCCTATCTTTGACTTTTTGGTCAAATAGACAAACTTATCGAGTTTTCGTGATTCGAGGGCCTAGAGGATGTTTGTCTAACTCCAACCTCTCCCCAAAGCTTCAAGAGATGAGAATATGTCTTGGTTATTCGTTGTTGTTTCTCTTAGGTGAAAGTTTAGTTCCTTTTAGTTAATCTTTGACTTTTTGGCCAAATAAACAAACCTAGCGAGTTTTCGTGATTCAAGAGACTTAGAAGATGTTTGTGTGACCCTAAGCTCTCCCCAAAGCTTTAAGGGATGATAATATGTCTTGGTTATTTGTTGTTGTTTCTAGTAGACAAAAGTTTAGTTCCTTTTGATATAATTTGACTTTTTGGTCAAACAGACAACTTAGCGAGTTTTCATGTTTTGAGAGGTCCAGAGGATCTTTGTGTAACCCCAAGCTCTCCCTAAAGCTTCAAGGGATGAGAATATGTTGGTTATTCGTTGTTGTTTCTCTTAAACAAAAGTTTGCTTCCTTTTGCTCTATCTTTGACTTTTTGGTCAATCGAATAAATCTAGCTATATTTCGTGATTCGAGAGGCCTAGAGGATGTCTGTATGACCTTGGATTAGAATATGTCTTGGTTATTCGCCATTATTTCTCTTAGACGAAAGTTTGCTTCCTTTTGGTCTAACTTTAACTTTTTGGTCAAATGGATCAACTTAGCAAGTTTTCGTAATTCGAGAGGCCTAGAGGATGTTTGTGTGACCACAAGCTTTCCGTAAAGCTTAAATGAATGAGAATCTGTCTTTGTTATTCATTGTTATTTCTCTTAAACGAAAGTTTCCTTACTTTTTATCTATCATTGACTTTGTGGTCAAACGGACAAACCTAACTAGTTTTTGTGATGCGAGAGGCCTAGATGATAATTGTGTGACTCCAAACTCTACCCAAAGCTTTAAGGGATGAAAATATATCATGGTTATTTGTTATTCTTTCTCTTTGATGAAAGTTTGTTTCATTTGACTCTATTATTTGCATTTTTTCTATGTTATTGACTTCATTCTTTCTTTGATATTTCACTATTATTCTTTTTTATTCTTTCTTTACAATAATATTGAAAGATTAAAGTCAAAATTGATAAATTATAAATTACACCTCACTTTAACTTATCTAATAAAATTAATTAATAGCATATAATTGGTGTTGTAAGATCAACATAATGGTAAAATTCATATAACTGTGAAGAGATTCAAAGATTCATTGAACTTGTGATGGAAGGGAAGGTCTATGAGATCACTTAGTTTGCAATAATTCAAAATAGTAGATCTTATAATACTATTATATATACATTCAAAATTGATTTATAATATCTGACTTCTGTTAGTGAAAAATAAGATTATAAAGAATATCTAAACTTGATTTTATATTTTCTGACTTTGATGAAATCATCAAAAGAGTTGCTAATGAAAATTATTTAATTGGTATAATATTTTATTTTATACATTATATTTAATTTAATTTTTTTATTTTATTTTTTATAAGATATGTGATATTCAAATTATGAATGTTAATGAGACCTATAGGGGTGGGGAGTGCTCTCCCTCTTCCCATCATGAGTATCCATTTATAATTTCTATGAAAATGTGGGTATTTGTAAATATCTACAGTCTAATAATTTAAAATAAAATTTTAAAAATAAGAAATTTGAAAAGATAAATAAATAAAATTTAGCATTATATATCACAATCTAGTTTAAGAATTTAAAATACTTACAAAATTAAAATAATATATCACAAATAACATATCAATTAGAATTATATTTTGTAATAATCAATTTATATAAATATTTATTATTTGAATGATATAAATTTTTTTCAATAATTTTAATCATTATTAATTCATTCATTGAAAAAAGAAATATTAATCATAAAATAATAAAAAAATATAAATTTTTCTATTATCTCAAAGAAAAGAAGAAAATCTTAATATATATAAAATCTTAGAAAAAAAAACAAAATTGCAGGTACCTACAACACGAATAGTATGATCCTTACACTATCTCTATTTATCAAATAACTACTTGTTCCTCGCCCTATCATGGCTAATCCCCATAGATTTTGGTCGGTGAGAGAATTTTTGTCATTCCTATAGATGGTATTAGAAAAATTGATGGTTATCATAAAATTAAAAATTTTAATAAATATAAAAAGTTAATTAAGAAAATTATCATTTATCTTCAAGATTTGTAATATAATCATTCTATTTATATTTATTCTACTATTATATTTATTTTTAATTTAAATATAAATATTTTCAAACATAATTTAGGAAGAAAACGTTAAGTTGCAAGTGAGTATGGTAAAATGGTTCTTTTACTTATCGATTAAAAAAAAAAGGCACTATTGTATTGATAATTTAATGGTATAAACCTAAGAGTTATTAAGTTAGTAGTTAACTATAACAATGATTTAAACATTCATTTTTCTTTTTATTTATTTCATTATTGATATGAAGATTTTTCTTTTAATGATTTTTACAAAAAATATTAGCCCTTAAAAATTAACAAATTCTCTTTATGCCAGTAAATATTCATCTCAATAATTTTAACTCTTTTTAATGAATTTAATTAATTTACATATATCTTTTTCTGTAAGTTCTTTGATAAAAAAATATTAGTGTGAAGAGAGATTTTATAAATATTAATCCTTATTACTTTAAGTTATAATAATTATTAATTTTAGTTAGTCTTCTTATTAAAATAAAATTATTTACTAACACCTTTTTTTTCATGAATGACATATAACTATAAATATAATTATAGATTTATGTTTAATTATTTAAATAATTTGATGAATAAATTTAAATTTAATTAATTGTTAATGTATAAAGTTATATATTATTATCAAATATATTATTAAATTATTAAAAAATTTAATTATAATAATAATTATTAAAAAATTAAACACTTTTAATAATATAAATAAATATAATTGAATGATTATGTAAAAAATTACTTCGAGAGGCTACGTTTGCTGGTTGGCTAAAAATTAAAGGATGAAAAGTTAAGGAGGTGTAAATGTTAAGGGGAAAAAATTTCCGTTTCTCTCTATTTGGTTGCATCACAAAAGCCACTCTCAAAAATGAATTACCATCACAGTATCTTCTTCACTGCGACAAAGTGAACAAATCATAATTCCAAACCCATCCATTATTTCCACCATTCTTCACCTGCTAATTAACCAGTCACATGAACAGCCCCTTGCCCCCAATCCCCTTTGAATTTCTGATGATAAATCTTAGCAATAATTGGAGATGACAGCTCATGACACTTGATTCAGATACATGCTTTTCATCAAACCAAACTTGGTCAAATCCATTGAGAAGCAAAGAGAAGTGGCATTCGCATTTCCATGGCGTCGTCTCTGGTTGCCATTAATGGAGAGGGAGGCCTATGGAAGGGACCTCACCATTCTAGCCTAGGAAATTAAAATCTTACAGAGGGACTTAGATCAGATCTTGCCTTCGAGTGTTGCTCACGGTGGAGAATTGCGAGAGATCCTTCAATGGAGTTTTGAATCCGTCTTTGTCATCACTTTTACTGGGGTTTCTTTCGAAGAGATAAAATGATGATTGGCAACATTTTGAGGACTCAATTAAATTTTCCCCCTCTGCGACCCTCCACTTTAACAGGGTAAAATTTAACCTCGATGAGTGAAAATTTTACTCTCAGAAAATTTTGTCATTCATTTTACTCGTCTACCAAACACACCTAAATTTCAAAAAATTCACTGCCTTAAAATTTTATCCTCTCTTACCTCCAAATCAAATATATTATGAGAGTATATAAAAATTAAATTTTTTATAAATTATATATTTTATAATATTTTAATAATAATTAAAATAATAAATTTATTAATCAATAAGAATAATTATATTAAAAAATAATAATTATTTTTAATAAATTATTACTAATTAATAATAATTTTATTTATTTTTTAAAATAAATTTACCGTATATCATATAGTTACAAATCTAATTATAATAAAAAAAAATAATGTTATATGAATAAAAAAATAATTAAAAATTTTGATAAAATTCAGTTAAAATAATAAAAAATTATTAAATAAAATTAAATAATAAAAATAATTCATTTATCTAAAAACAAAAAATGTCAAAAATTTTTACAAAACAATTCTATCAATATAATATTTTCCTAACTCAAAGTTAAAACCTATCTACTGAAAAGGAAAGCATCAAATGAACCGAACACGCCCCTGCCTCCTGGGTTTCCCTGCTGCAGTTCGTTGTTTGAGTGTGCTGGTGGCGGTGGTTGTTTTTGGCTTGCCGAACCCCCTCTCTCTACTCCACCTCGCCTCAGTGCGCAGTGCCTCGCCGACTCCGTTCTCTGGCTTTTTCGCTTTTCGTCCCTTGGAATCGAAGTTGGCAGTTGATGGAAGCGGAAGGGAGGCGAATGAGGAGGTTTGGGATTCAAAGGCCGTCCCACACTCTTTTGCCAATTCACGCTTCCTCCTCCTCTTCTGATAATAATAATAATGTTTCTAACACCATTTCCTGTTGGTAATAATGTTGTTGTTCATTTCAATCTCTGCTTTCTTTTCTCAATTTCTCATGGAATCACTCTTATCCAGTCTATGCTTTCAAAGCAGGTATTGCGACTACAAAGTCTCCTCCTTTAACAAACCCCTTTATCATTTTGGTCGTAGACATGCCAGGTAGGTGCTCCCTTTCTGCATACCCCCATTCTTCTTTTATTCTAATTTCTTGTTTGACGTTTCTCACAATTGCATGCTCTTTATTCCCTTGCTTATCTGATAAGTACAGGTGTTTGAAAGTTTGGTTTTCAATTGGAGTTGGTTTTGCCCTTTCTGCATTGCTTGGAGTTACTTTGGTATGCACCCAGTCACAGTCTGCTAACAGCTTTTGTGTCTCTGAAACTTCTATCTCATGCTTAACTTGTTTGATGCCACACTTGCCCAGATTCTTCTTTGGGAATTGGCCAGAGCATTGCATCTTTGTTGTGGCAACAATAAGCTTGGAAACCTCATGAGTGCCTTGTTATTTGGGTTTCCCCCCTTGGTTAGCAACTACTACTTATTCCCTTCTTTGCAAATTTAAATTGTTTGTATTTTTAGTTTTAGGAAACAATAACAAATACAAGGTTGACAACAAATGGAAAATGTGAGTAATCTTTTCCCTGTCACTGTCATGCTCTTACCTGCCTACTGTCGTTTATGCAGCCGTCTGGTTTAAGCTTATCGCTTGCTGATGCTGGGTATATATGTATTTCTACCGTGATATCTGTTTTTGTGCATGAATTCGGTCATGCAATTGCTGCCGCTAGGTCAGTTGCTTTTGCTTTATTACCCCTCTTGCAGTCTCCCATTGAGTGATATATCAAACTAGTGTTAGATCAACCTTTTGGATCGCACTCATAAGTGCTTGCTCCTAATAATATAAGAAATATATTGATGTTTGATGATGATGTTTAACTATTTTTGGTGAGTGAATGTGAAAATAGACATGCCTACCACACAATACCTCATCAAGAGCGTTCCTTTTCCACAACTTTATCTAAGGTTGAAGAAAATCCATGGTGTAGATGAACAAGTGAGAATAGCTTCGTCTATTCTGTGCATTCTAACTATACAAATATTGGAATGAACAATGAAGCAGTGAAATTAAGTAGCGGACATAGTTTTGAGCATGATTTGGAATACAAAAATCTTCTTTATATGACTTTGTTTAAGAAAGAAGAATATATTATTAGGAAGAAAGGTGAGAAAGAGCAGTTGGGGAGGATAAAAAATCTTCCTAAATAAAAAAAATGAGCTAAAGCTTAAAAGTGTCCAACTCAGTTTGCTTTATTATTTATATTCATGAATGTTAACAAAAAGGGGAGTAGAAGGTATTAAAAGGTTGAGAAAACATAGAATGCACTAAGAAGGCTCTCTAGAGTTGTGATACAAAACATTGACCTTGTATCCTTATTTTGATGCTAATTCTATAACTATTAGATGACACTTATACCGTTTATATTGGGTACTTGCAAGGTAGTCAAAGGCGAAAGATGCCAAAAAGCGCACGCCTTACTAAAGAAATGTGTTAACATTCGAAAAGAAGAAAACAATAAAATATTTTATTGTTTTCTATTAATTTGCCATATAAATTAACTATTCAAGTATAATATTCATAGTAAAAATAAAAGATTAAGATGTTCAATTTACAAACCCAAAGCTGCTTGCTACTAAGAGTCCCAAAGTTCGACAACTAATTATTTTTTCAACATTCTAACTATTTTACCCCTTTTACCATCATAGTTATCAAGATAGACGATTGGACTTTTGAGTTTTTTTTTACAGTTATCAATAAGGCGCTAAAGGCGTGCCTCAAGGCATTGACCCCTTTTGGCGCCTAGCCTCAGAGCCTCTTGGCACCTTTGAGTACCCTCCATACTCGACAATAAACAACTTGCTTAACTCATAAGACTTTCCGCATTTCTTAATACTATATTATATTCCTTAACGCTCCCCTTTAAGCTGGAAGCTTTTATAAGCTTCAGCTTATTACAACTAGAAAAGCCAAAACAGAAAGTAGGGAAAAAAAAAAAAACCATCAACTTGTATAATTTAGGCAACTAGCACTCTCCCTTGGCACACGTTGACCAAAGCATGACACAGCTCCTAGAAGTTTTGGACATTTCTCCATAGTGACCCCGTCGACCTTTCTCCTTAGTGGTCACTGGTCTCACATCACCCAGCAACAAACACATATATAGCAGCCAAAACTCAAAAGAAACAAAACTTTCATATCTGAAGGGGAACTAGAAACTGCAGCAAACACTAATACCAGACTGTAGTGGAAATTGATAGACCTCCTATTACTAAGGTACGGGAGAGGAAGGCAAGGAAAGGATGCAGTGGAGTACCCCGCGTGGTTAAGAAGGATGAGATGGGAATTATGAGAAATATCCACGCTTAAGGAGGGGAGATAACAGAAAGGCTGATGGGAAGGGAGATGACAGAAAGGCTGATGGGAGGGGAGATAACAGAAAGGCTGATGTGGCACGGAGAGAAGGGGGTTTGAATAAAAGTGGAAAATGAGATAGTAGAAGGTGGGCAATTTGTGAGTAAGGTTTCAGGACCCTTTGGGGTAGGGAGGTTGCAGGTCTCTCAAATGACCTGTGGTATATTTTGTTTTCTGTGTTTTTGAGGGAATCACAGAGGACTACCTCTGCTGTAAGGAGTGTATCTCCATTGTTTCATAAATAATATTTCAGTTTCTAACAGGTTCCTATCACAAACCTACCCCAAAATCTGTCTCATCCCTTGCATGACAGCTCACAGGCTATTAACATGCAGTAAAAAAAATCCTTACAGCCACCTCTAACTACTCTTAAGCCACACAAGAGTATGTCCCCTGCTTCATGTCACAATACTGCAGTCTGCAACCCTGTGATGCATGGATGCAGATATGATCATTGGATACGACACTAGTATAACATGAGAGGAGGCATTTTCTAAAAAATTGGGATGATACGGCTGGATATGATGAAACATATATATCAAAACTATATATATATAATATATATAATATATATATATATATATATATATATATATATATATATATATATCATCATAAAATCCACTCTTATATATATATATATATATATATATATATATAGTTTTGTATATGTTTCATCATATCCAGCCGTATTCATCCCAATATATATATATATATATATCATCATAAAATCCACTCTCTCTGTTTCTCTACCCTTTGCTTCACTTTTGATTTGAAATTACCAACAAGACAAACAATACCTTGTCACATCTGTACCCAGTCCATTTTCATGTGCCCACTAACCAGACCAGACTGACTGTGCCCCAATTCCTGCCAAGCATAATGTTTTCTTTGATGAAACTTATGCTCCCCAATTTCTGATTCTCTTCTTCGGGTATGGAACAACCACAAACTTTGCTATGTACAAGCCCTGCCTTCAAGTGCAAGAAATGATGCGAACCTCGCCAAGAATAGCGAGACCCGTCAACAACTAAGGTACCACGACCGTCTACAATCAGATTTTTGGATGGAAAAACCTTGACCCGTTACCTATGCAGAGGTAAGAACCTTGGTATGTCGAAGACGCCACAAACGGTGGTGGAAATTCCGTTTGATAAGTCGAATTGTGAACGCCACGAAATGATTCCGATAAGTTCGAATAGTTCTTCAAAGAACCAAAGAGAAACTCTCAATTTTTGTGAATAAAACTGTGTTGTTTCTTTCATTCATGTACGCCTTTAAATAGGCTGATTACAATAAAGGAAAGTATCTGATTAAATCAATCAGTCCTAACAAATAAAGGAAAGTATCTGATTAAATCAATCAGCCCTAACAAATAAAGGAAAGTATCTAATTGAATTAATCACCCTAATAAATAAAGAAAAATATCTGATTGAATTAATCAGCTCTAACAAATAAAGGAAAGTATCTGATTAAATCAATCAGCCCCCAAACATGCAGATTGTTGCTCCAATTAGCTCCCAAATTATGCAGATTTTGCTGCTGCAATTAGCCCCCAAATCATGCAGATTTGTTGCTGCAATTAGCCCTCAAATCATGCAGATTTGCTGCTGCAATTAGGTTGGGCCTTGGTCGGAATATTCTAGAGTTTGATCACATGAATGCTTCTTTTTTGAAAACATGGGCTATGCTCAATAGACCGTAAATTTGATTGAAACCAGATTTCTTGAACCAGTGCATTGAGTGTTTCCTTGAATTTTTTTGCCCGAGCTCTCGTAACTAGACCAACTAGGACTTGGACTGGATCGTTTAACGTCGTAACTTTATTTGCATCAAGAAAGCCCTAAGCCTTGGCAGTTCCAATAGGGCTGCAGAGGAGCTGATAAGCATTGATCAATACCATAGTATTGAATTAAGGTATTTGGAGGATTTGCAACCTATTGGAAACCTGGTCACTCTGGCTCGTGATGCTGACATGGCGGAGAGAGAGGAATGAGGATCGTTGCTTGCCCAGTTCAGAGGTGAAGATGGAGGTTGCCGCCATGGAAGGCGGTGTGGGGAAAAGGAAACGGGGTCGCCATGCCAAGGGTTGGCCGAAAAGATCTCCATTGAAGAAGGGGGATGATGATGTCTTGGTTCGTTTTAGAAAAGGGGAGACAAGGATGTTTCGCACCTTTCAGCATGTGTTCCGGTACCGCAAATGTGCTAGATAATGGTATGGCAGCTTGAGAGCCACTCTGAGCTTCCTATCTCCAATCCAATATAGCATCGTAAACATTAAAGAACCTCGGCACGATGATGCAACTTAGCCAAGCTAATTCGACACCTAAGCAAAAAGAATTGTGCAAAACCCACAGATCACCCAACAATTGCACATTAGAAATAGCCACAAATGCACCTGATCGTTGCATCAAATCACCAAATTAACAAGAAGAATGGAACTGGTGAATTTTCTTTTTCTGCTTTTTTTTTTTTTGGGAGGGGAAGCTAGGGCAAGCCTGGGGTTCAAGGTAGATGGTATCACTTTGATATCATGTTAACAAGAAGGGATGAAGAAGGTAGAAAATGGTTGAGAGAATTTAGGGCCTTTGAAAAATAGACTTCACTAAGAAGGATCTCAACAGTTGTGATACAAAACATTGACTTTGTTTTCCTTTTTACACAAATACTACAACAACCAAATGACATTAAGCCCCTTACATGGGTACACTGCAATAAACTACTTACTTAGCCCATAAGACTTTCATAATTACTTAATACCAGTATTGTCAATGGCGCATGGTGGCAAGTCAAAAATGCGTTGGGGACCAATGGTGGAAGCATGGTGGCCTTGTTAAAAAAATGTAATATGCTAAAAGACCTGCAGAATATAAATAAAGAGCTAACAACTTACATAGAAGACAATAAGCATGATAGAAACATTTTCTAGCAAAAAAAAAAAACTCACCAAAAGTATCACAAAGTCAAATATAAATGCATTAGAGAGGAAAACACACACAAAGACAAAGCATGAAACAATCAAATAACGTTCCTTATCATCGTCATTGCCTTTACCACCATCATCAACTGAAACATATCCCTTTTCCTCTTCCTCTTCTTTTGCTTCTTCAAAATTAGTCTCTTCCAATTCATCTTCAAGGAAAAAACAACACATAGGAAAAGGAGAACAGAATTTCAGAAGGATATAGAGTGAAGACAGAAAAAGAAGATTAGAGGAAGAAGAATATTAGGACAAGGTTACCTGAGATTTTTACCCCTCTGTCCAAATTAATGTTCAAACTTGAAAACCCCATATGCAGCTGTTGAGAAAGAAGAGACGGAGACGACAGAGTGAAGTATAGGTAGTTTTCAGTTCTGTTTCTTTGGTTTTGTTACAGAGTATGTCAAAATACCAAAATATGCTCAAATTTGATGCCCATTGTTTCAAGGCAAGGCCAGATGAGGAAATTCTCATATGCTTCCCCCATTTCACTCATGGTGGTCACCACTGTGGATGGTGGTCACCACTGTGGATGGTGGCCACCATAGTGCTATCCATTATGCTTATGGTGCTGTCATAGCAAACCTGCAAAGCCATAAGATTTTCATGGTGGTTTTCTGAAAAACCGCACCGCCATCCACCATGGCACAACACTACTTAATACTAACCATGATTGTTCAGTTTATGAGACTATATTATATTCCTTAACAATGACATTTGATTAAGTTTATGATTGTTGTCAATGTCAGCCTTGTATAAACTACCCTTCTTTGTTTAGCCTTTGTATTATATGTTGAAAACACTATGGGCGCTCATAAATCAAGTAGTATGAGTGAACTAATTTGCATTTCATAATATTTTGGTTTTATTGACAAGAAAAGAAATTTTATTAGTTTGGAAAGAAAGAAGTAAAAAAATAAAAAAAGAACCACAAAATAATAAAACCAAAATGAACTAGAAAGGAACACATCAAGTTTGCAAAGATTGCCAATCTTTTTGTTTATCCAACAAAGAAATCCCTCAAAAATAGCTGTTAACCAAGCAATAAAAAGAAGCTAACAAGACCACTTTATCCCATGAAAAAAGTAACAGAAAAAAATTGTCCTTGTAAATTTTGGCATTCCACTCCAATCATAGTAACCAAATCACTGCATATATTGCACGCCACCAAATGTTTATCTCCAGATGTTTGTGATATGTGTTAAAAGAATTCAGAAACTGCTACTCATGTTTTGGTGCATTGTGACTTTGCTAGACGCTTGTGGTTATAATTGTTTGGGTTGGTTGGGGAGCATTGGACATGTGCTCAGTGCTCCTACTCCTGAGGTTTTTTCCACTATCTCTTATTGAGGCTTTGGGAGAAAGAAAGAGGCAAAGGTGTTGTGGAGTTATGCTCTCTATTCAAGCATGTGCTGTACTTGGCTAGAGAGGGATCAAGAGCTCTTTTGAGCTGATGCTTCTATTTTCTCGTTTCTTTTTTCTTTTATTGTGGCTATTATAAAGATTCTGGATCCTATCGTTCTGTTTTTCTCAGCTTCTTCATTATATTATTCTTTTGTAAAAAAAGAAAAAACATTAAGAGGACTCTACATATACATATAGATACACTCCTAGAATATAAAAAATGGAATCTAAATTAATCAAATTTTGAACATTAATAATGACTTCTATAAAATTATTAACGCAAGTCAAATCTTTAGATTGCTGAACCATCTGAAAATGCAACAATAAATTTATAACAGAAATTGAGGAGAGAAGTTGGCCAACTCTTGATGAATATGGTAATCTTATTCTGCATTTAATCTTAAGTGGGATCATATAGATGAAACAATCTGATTTAAAATATAGACAATGGAAACTAAACTAATCAAATTTGAACAGTAATAACTATGCATAGCAAAATTAATATAAATTTATTAAATCTCAAGATTGCAGAGCAATATAAAAATTCAGCAATAAATTTATAAAAAGAGTAATTGGGAAGGAGAGAAGTTCGCCTATTCTTGATAAAGATGGTAATCTTATTCAGCATTTACTTTTTAGTGAGATCATATTGGTATATCAAACATTTTGATTTGCTTTGCATTTAATTTCTAGTCAATAAACTTTCATGTTGGCGTCACTGTTTGGGGTTGGAAATGGTTAATTTTGTTTTATTTATTTATTTTTATTTTTTTAAATAGCTAGTGAATGATTTAAAATGCTACTGAGTAACTCACATGAGCTCTCTTTGGCCAATGGCCATATTGTTTTTTTCCAAAGTTTTCTTGTTTTGCATATATGATTGTTTAATGATTACGCAGATGCCAAGAATACCAAATTTAGTTTTGCTTGAAATGTCAAAGGCTAGATTCTCATGCTTGCTATTACACCTTTTCAATGGAAACCAGTGAGGGAATACAAATAGAGTACATTGCCATCTTCGTTGCAGTTCTATTTCCTGGTGCTCTGGTTGCCTTCAATTATGAATTGCTGCAAATGCTACCACATTTGTCTGCCCTCCGTGTGTATTCTGCTGGCGTTTGGCACAATGCAGTTGTAAGTTGAATGCGTGATAGTATCCGTTGACACCAGTGTCAAAGATTATACACTTATGCTACTTAATAACTATTTTATAGAATATATTTTTCTTCAATCTAACCTTTGAAGTAGCCATCATGTTGATCTTGCATGTTAGATTGTAGGAAAAGAATTGACATTGATATATGCTTGTGAAACAAGAGAAAGAAAGATAGAAGGCCCACTGAATGAGAATACTTTAAGTGTCTTGGGCTTACAGAGTCAATTATATTGAGATGTATAGCATTATATACATTATATACAGATAAAAGGGCAGTTGTAGTACAATTGACTGTACCATTATATACAGATATAATTCACACTATTTCAACACTCCACTTTATGTTGGATCATACATATCATTTGCGCTAACTTTGCATATATCATTGATTTGAGGACCTCTTAGAGTTTTAGTGAAAATATCTGCTAGTTGATCATTTGAGTTAGCAAAGACAGAAGCAATAATTCCTGAAAGTATCTCCCCTCTAAAACAATGGCAATTTACTTAAATACGTTCAGTCCTCTCATTAAAAACTGGGTTAAAGGAAAAATGTAACGTTGTTTGATTGTCACATATCAACTAAATTTGTCCTATTTCACCAAATTTTAGCTCATGTAGCAATTGTTTTAGCCATATAAGTTGACAGTTGTCAAGGCTATGGTTCAATTCTCAGCTTCTACACTTGACCCGGCAACATCGTGCTTTTTAATCTTCAATGGTATCATGTTGCCTCTGTTAAAGATAAAAAACTACATCCGAGTCTATACTTAAGTGCTCAAGCTTTTAGGGAAGTTGGTCCATGACATAGTTGAGCTTTTCACTCTGTTTCGCTTTGTAACATAGGTCTATAGTTTGCTGTAGGTTGAACCACATTAAATTCTGTGTCTTTCTCTTCCTATTCTCTGATTGCGCTCCCAGTTATAACAAAAAAGTATATTATATGTTGATTTTAGGATATTCCAATGGAGTATGAATCAAATCAGATACATATGAAATTTTATAAGGATTATCCACTTGATGGGAGCTTTAAATTCAACGGTGGATTTTTTGAGAAATTGATCCTATAAAAAGTTATTAATTGGTGTATGATTCATTTGTTTTACACTGGTGTCAACAGATCCTAGGTTTCTATCCCTATGTAAGAATTTGTGTATCTATGCATATATATGTATTTATTTTTTTGGTTTTAGACTTGTAAATGAGCTAGATTACTTATTGTATTTCTACTACTTTCTACCTTTTTCCTCTAGTGTTGTGCAGCTTGTGGATTGGGATTATTCCTCTTGCCCTTGGTCTTGTTTCCCTTTTACAGTAATTGTCATAATCCCATGGTACTTCTCCTGGATCATTTTAGTTTTATCGTATTCTTTGGGTTTTTTTTTACACATCATCTGCTTACTTATTGAATGTGTGGGGGGAGACAGGTTTTGGATGTACCCCCAACATCACCTTTGTCTGGTTATTTAGCACCTGGTGATGTTATTCTATCAGTGGATAATGTACCCATCAGAAATGCACAAGAGTGGATGGCACTCAATACTTTGATATATAACGTCAAGCTCAATAATGCAAACATTTCCGAGCACACTGGAGACTTTGGGGTAGTCAACAGAATAAAGGGTTACTGTGTCCCTAAATTTATGATGGAAGAAAGCAAAATTACTGAATTGTTGGAAAATCAACATGCTTGTCTCAATGAACTTACTGCCTTTGTAAAAGTTTTATGCTCTGCGAATATCACATTGGATGATGGTCAGAGCAAAGTTGATCTTTCAAACTGGGGACAGGATGTTTACTGCTTAAATGCTAAAGATGTTGTCAAACTAAATAAATGTGGTGATGACTGGGGGTTAGCTACAACATATGGAAGAAGTGGATGTATATGCTCTCAGGTAAATAATTATCTGCATGTTTATAACCTTTCTAATTTGTGCCCACTCACTCTCACATAGTACTCAGACATGATAGTAAAGATAATATATCTACTGAATATTCTCTTGATGGTGTTCACAGGATGAGTTTTGTTTAGCTCCAGTTCCGAAGCCTGGATTGGTGTGGGTTGAGATCACATATTCAAGTCCTTCTCATGAATGTTTGTTACTTGGAAGAAACAGGTTTTCGGTTTCTGAAACTTCTGGCCTTAAGGAAACTAACTGTGGTGGGACTTTTATTTTTGCTGGTGATGTCATTTCAATGGCACATTCAATTCAGCTAACATCATATCAGCCTCGCTGGGGACTAAAATTTGTTGCGTATTTTCCAAATTTACTGGAAAGGATTTTGATATGGACATTCCATGTCTCTCTAGCCCTGGCTCTTCTCAATAGTTTGCCAGTAAGTAATGAACAATTTCTTGCTTATGATAAGAAATGCCTTGCGTCAAGCATTTATCTGCACTTTTGACTAAGTTACTTAAAAATATTTGTTTGACTAAGTTATTTGATCACTTTAGACTTCAAATGATGTTTGACATTATGAGAATATGTCCAGTTTAAAAAGGATATAATTATGAAGGATTTGGGCCTTGTAGGTTAAATATAAGTCAAGTTGGGTTCTAATTAGGGGAAAAGGTAGGCCTTCAAAGAAAATTTGTTACAGTAGTACAGGACAATGGGAGCGTGGTGCACGGGGCTACCCATTTAGGATAAGGACTATGGGAACTATTTGGTTTTTGTTATTTCCAACGTTGAGACAAGGAGATTGGAAAGAGAGAAGAACCCAAGTCAGTTTCCTCCTTTTCATATTACTAGTAAAAAAAACTATGAAAACATACATTGATATCTAGCCAGCTTGCTATAAGTTTCATAATTCTCAAATCTTCCTTAAGTAATACTTTTTGTTCCCAGGATGTCGAAATACTTAGTAAAAAATGCTTGGTATAGAAGGGGTGGAACTCTTGGTTTGGAGTTATCTCCTTATTTTACATATTAACACTAAGAAACTGTGATTTGGTCTGTTTTGTGCCTTACAAACTGTTGGATTATGGCTAGAATTGAACTTGATCTCAAAGGCTGCAGTTCCTAAAATTAAGGGATTGGATGATTGCCTAAAATTAAGGAGATTCAGATTTGATTAGGATTGAGATCTTATTATCATTAAGTTTCCTTATTTTGTGGGATTCTATTTGTATTAGGAGAATTAGTCATATCTTTTGTATAAAAGGGGACTAAGATTCTTCGAATTGAGTTGAACTCTGAAAAATGGAGAGATACTTTGAGAGGAGAGTTCCTGTAAACACTGAGTGTGAATGCTGGGTGTCACAGGGGTTGTGGGTTGTGAAATTCTTTCAAGCATTGTAATCCTTCTTCATAGTGAATTTGTGGTCTGTTTCTCTACCGTGGACGTAGGTCTTTAGTGGCCAAACCATGTTAAATTTGTGCTGTTTCTCTATTCCTTGTTATCTCTTTTCAAACTTGCTAGATCCTTTGTCCTGTTGCATAACACAAACTGCTGTTGGAGTGACAAAGATTGGAAGAAATGCGAAATGTGTGTCAACCTTTTGAAATATTATTTTGCATAACAGAATATTCTTTTTTGTTTCTATTGTTGAATTTCCTCTAATTATGATGGTATTATTAGGTGTATTTTCTGGATGGTGAATCTATTTTAGATGCAACTCTATTCCACTTTACTTCGTTAAGTCCAAGGAAGAGGAAGAAGGTTCTTAGACTATGCATTTTTGGTGGGTTACTTATTTCTATTTTTTGCTTTTTCCAGGAACTCCTTTAATTTTTTTTAATGTGGATCTTAAATAATCATTTTCTTGTTTTTTGATAGTGTATGGGAATAGTCCACCTCCTTGAAAAAAGTCTGAAAGTTCAGAGTTCTGGTTCTCAACCTAAAGGAGCACACACACTTAAAATCAGATAACTTCTAATAGAAAGTGATTTCAGTGATCTAATATTTGAATTATCAAGTAATTATCATTTTTATTTTGCATGCCAAATTTTAGAAAAATTGTTTAGTAATACATGACAACAAAGAAGCTATGCTGAATTGTGTCTAAATAGTCCACACATGGCTGTATATATATTAGTGTTAGCACTAATTACAATAAATATAACCATAATCAAATAAGGAAAATCTGAATATTAGTCCTCAGATTGAATATTAATTGATTCTACAATATATACATAATATCTTAAAGATAATCTAACACTCCCTCTCAAGATGTGTGTATATTATATCTACAAGCTTGTCACATATATAATTGACCTTAGGACCTCTAAAAGACATAGTGAAAATGTTTGTCAATTGGTCATTAGAATTTATTAGTGATAATCAATCTCAATGTGCTTGGTCCTTTATGGAGGATGGGATTTGAAACTATATGCAAAGCTGCTTGATAATCACATATAAGATTCATTGGTTATATTTTACAGATTTTTAACTTTGAGCAACTATCTTAACCATATGAGTTAACATATTGCCGTGACCATTGCTCAATATCCAGCGTTTGCACTTAATCTAGCAACTATAATTTTCTTCTTGCTTTTTTAGGATATTAGGTTGCCTCCAAAGAGAACACAGTACCCTAAAGTATAATGTTTATCTGAGGGAAAGCCTACCCAATTAGCATCTGCATAACCATATTTTCATATGTTCCTTATCTTCATAGAGTAAGCCTTTTTCCCGTGCTCCTTTAATGTATCAAGGTTTTTGAACAAGTACATCCTAGTAAGAATCACATGGAGAATCAATGAACTAACTTACCATATTCACAGCAAAAGAGATATATGGTCTTGTTATTGTAAGATGATTCGACTTTCCAACTAATCTTTGCTAAGACCTAGGATTTGGTATAGGCGCTTCTTGTTTTGGTAAAAATTTGACATTAGGATCCATAGGTGCATCCATTGGTTTGCATCCTAGCATAGCAGTTTCCTCCAAACTGTTTGAAGCATATTTCCTAAGGGAGATAGAAATGTCATGTCTAGATTGTGTGACCTTTATACCTAGGAAATATCAAAATTTTCCCAAGTTCTTAGTTTGAAAATGCTTGAATAAATGTTGCTTTAACTGTTCAATGCCAACTAATTGGTCACTCCCAGTGATGACAATGTTATCCACATAGACAGCAAGGTAGATGCATTGATGTGGAGATTGATGCCGATAGAAAACAAAATGATTGATTTCACTATGAGTCATGCCAAATGTTTGAACAACAGTGATGAAGCGACCAAATCAAATCCAAGGAGATTGCTCTAAGCCATAGAGATTTACGAAGTTTGTACATCAATTCCAAACACCCTAAGCAACAAAACAAGGTAGTTGCTCTATAAACTTCCTCCTGTAAATCACCATGTAAGAGGGCATTTTTAATGTCAAGATAGTGAAGAGGCCAATTTCGAATAGCAGCCATGGTGAGAGACAAATAGATGGAATCTCAACAACCAAAGCAAAGGTATTGCTGTAGTGAAGGGCAAATATTTTGTGCCCTTGGCTACTAAACGGGCCTTCACACAATCAGTGGAACCATCAAGGCCAACTTTGTAAACTCCTAAACAACCAACTATAGTTTTACTAGCCGATTCAAGAACTAGTTTCCATTTGCCATTAGAATGTAGGGCAAACACTTCATTAATCATCACTTGGTGCTAACTTGGATGTGATAGAACTTCACTTAAGGTTTTAGGAATTGAAACAGAGGACAAACTCGAAAGAAAAAAAGTAAAATGTCATGAAGAAAGATTGTCATAATTGAGGAAAGCATATGAGGATAAGGGTTACGGGTAAATCATTTATCTTTTCGAAGAGTAATGGAATTGTCCGATGCAAGAACCAAGGCAGAAGGAACAACAAGCAAGGGTGGTGAGTTATTGAGAACATCCTTGGGAACCATCCAAAAAAATGCTATAGTAGCATAGAGGATCATGGAGTAGCCGCTACAATGAAGATAATGGATGCAATAAAATTTCAAAAACTTGTTAAAGATACATAATTAATAGTCCTAATAGTTTTAAAACATTATACCATCAACAAATAAATAGAAGGTTAAAATAAACAAATTGGTTGTTACAGTTGTCATTCATTTGTAATTTAATTTTTATAATTTTATTTTTGGGATTTTAGTCCTTACTATTTACTACTGTCACTAAGTTAGTCTCTGTTGTCACCTGAGGTTATAACACCGTTTATTTTTTGTCTAGCTATAAAACAAAATCTTATGTGACACTATAGGGTGATGAGATAGGTTATAGGAATCAAATTAAAAATGAATGAAACTATAAGAGCCAGTTTGTTTTAAATTTAATAAAACTAACCAATCCTTTCCATAAAAGGTATTCAGGTGCAAGGTATCCCATTGTTCCTACAGTTAATGTGGAAACAAGGCTTCTATCATGATCCATGAGCTTTGCCAATTCAAAATACCCTAACCTGAGTTGAAGTTTCCATCTAGTAATAAGTTTCCAGCCTTATTGTCTTTATGAACGACTCTCTGTTCACATTCTTGATGAAGGTAAGCCATAACTGAAGTCAACCGAACAACAATATTAAGTTTGAGACCAATTTAACAATTTAACACGTTCATGTTCTTGGTAAAGCGTGTTATCTAAGCTCCCATTGGGCATAAAGTCATACATAAGTAGTAATTCACCCTTATCAACACACCAACCTTGGAGTTAAAACAAATTCTAGTGCCTCAACCAGCTATAATTGACAGCTTAGTTAGGAATTTCGTTTTACCTTCATGTGACCTTTTCACAGTAGCAATTATTTATGAAGATATAGCTGGACCAACAATTCCAAACCCCTTGGTATGATTCTTGTTGGAATTTGATTTTGGAATGTCCACTGTTACAATTATTGAGCTGTTGGAAACCTGGGGATATAACCTTGGTTTTGCAAGAACAAACCCAATGGTTTGAAAGCTCCAACTCTCTTTTTTTTTTGTGTAAAATATTTAGGTTTAGGGAAAGCTCACTTCAGTCTAAAGTTAGGACATGCTTTTGATATCATTGATCTCTTACAAGAATACTTACAAGTGACCTACCAATGGAGAAATCTAATAATCGAACTCAAGTTATGACGAAGCTTCCAATTCTCAATTTGATGAAGCTTAGTGCTTCCCTTCATAGAAACTGAGAAATCCACATATTATCTCCTTGAAGTAGCAAGAAAGGTCAATATGAACACTCAGGACGGGTTTTACAAGCTTTGAACTCGAATGACTCAAGAAATCTTTGAGCATCCTCTACTCACTCTTGTGAATTAGTATATGTAAAATTAACAACTTAAATAATGAGCCATAATGACTCGATGAGTATTAGTTAACTAATCCACAATAAACATTTCTTTTCCTCAACAACCTCAACATAAAATCAAGATTGATCCACACTTATTAAATATAATTCAAATATCAGAGTTTTAACATATATAATCTTTGCAAAACTAATAGTTTATATACTCTTCTGTTCCTTTCTCTCCATACATGGCAAATGACAGAATTCCAAGCCAAACACAAAAAGGCTTTGGGCTGCCTCTGAAGTATAGTACCTATGTAGGAAATCAACTATAATCTAACTCCCTTTCCTATCAAAGAATAGGTCTATAAACATAACATTTATTTTCAAAATACTTCACCACAATCTGATATAGCTAGGGGCCAGTTGCATTTATTGGAGGATAGGGCATATCCATTTTTTGCATCTTCCCATTCCTTACTTTTAACAATTGTGGGAAGACCAGGCTGGAGGAGCTCATGACTCAAACAGGGCATAGATCAGTTTCTGAGGCTTGCTCTTGGTGGGTTTTGCACGAGTTTAATAAAGAATTAGCATTCTAACTTGCGAGTTTTGATTTGGACAACGTAAATCACTGTATGGGCTTCTATTTTGAACATTCAGTTTCATTATGTGGTGATTGGACGATTGCTAATTTGATAGTATCTTCCTATGCTTATACTTAGAAAAAAAGAAAAAAAGAAAATGGATAATTGCTAACAAGAATGGATATCAGAAATATGCAAGGATCTTGTTTCCAATGGGAAATTGATGTATATAACAATGTTAAATAGTAGCTGTTGATATTCTTTGATTTAGTTAATAATTTAGTAGATATCTTATATAGATAGAATAGGAATAGTTGATTCTCTTGATATCTTGTATAGATAGAATAGAAAATAGCTAATTCTCTTGTTGTAAATAATCTTATCAATCTCTAACATCAAGGGATCTATGTTTGTAATCTGTAAATATAAAATCCATGGGCTGGAATTTTTCCTCAAGCCATTCACAAATCATTCTCAAGTTGGTACCAGAACTAGCACGATCTTAGGGCTCAAACCCTAAGAATCACGCTAGTCTAGCCATTGTCCAGGTTGGATCTTTGGTCTCGACACCTTCAACCAGCAAGGTGAAGGCACGAATAGTATTAGAAACCACCGACCGGTCATCCCTCCGAGCGCCGTTGTCGGATGCACTGTCACGAGCCCGTACGTGCAGTAGAAGCTGTCGGCGCGTGGCTTATCGACCTCCAATCGTCTTGCTACCGGCCCTGTTTAGCTCGTCGACACTCTTTGGTCTTATTCTGGAGGTCAGAAGTCTAGTTGAACTATCTTCTATCCTGGGTTTTCACGTCCAGCATCAAACTATCACAAAATCTCTCGTTTTTTTGTCTTGGGCTCTCAAGTTTTCTTCCCTATTCGTGGCTTCTGCATCTGATTTGTCTTGTATCACTTCTGAATCCTAAAAAAAAAAGTCTTATTTCCTTTTCTTTCTTTGGCAGCCCTAACATAATGTCAAAAAAACTCAATGGTAAGAACTATTTAGATTGGTATGTTGCTGTTGATATTTGGTTTTTAAGTCAGGGATTCTCTGAACATCTAACCAAGAAGGCGGAGAGCATCCCTGCTGATGAGAGGGACTAATGGAAGAAGACTATCAGTTGGTATCCTTACTGTGGCAGTCCATTGATTCAAAATCGTTAGTGCATTTTTGTTCTTATAAAACCTGTCATGACATATGAAAAAAGGCTCAAAGAATATACTCTAATGATATCCAACGTCTGTACGATTCTGTTCATAATCTGGCAACGCTTCACATGACAAATCATGACCTGCCTTCATATCTGAACAAAGCACAGTCCACAATTGAAGAAATCAAGTTGATACTGACTAGTGATAACTTTCAGAAGATGTTAGACAAGCTTGACAACATGTATATGATTTTTGTTTTCCACAATCTTCATAAAGATTTTGAATCTGTTCGAAATCAAATCCTAATAACCTCAAATATTCCTACGGCGGAGGATCTCATGAATCGATTGTTGCGAGTTTCTTCTCCGAATGCAACATCTGGAATAGGTTCCCAAACAGGTTCAGAGTCCTCAGCCTTTGTCTCTGTTGACAGTGGAAGTTGCAGTCGTGGTCGTGGTCGTGGTCATGGTCATGGTGGTGGTAAAGGTGGTTGTGATTCTGGTGGTCATCCTCAATGTTCCTACTATAAACGTTTGGGCTATACTCAAGACCATTGCTATTCCCTGCATGGTTTTCCTGAGAAATTTGCTAATATGATACAATCTCAATCACCTGGTATTGAGAAAAAGACCGAGTCAGAGACTGACAACCAGAACATACTATCAAACAATGATTATGAGGAGTATCTTCAACTTAAAACAGCCCAACAAGCTTCATCTTCAACCATTATAGCCAATACTAGTAATTCTACGGTTTGCCTCTCTCATTCTTCGTCTGTTGGATCTTGGATTTTGGATTCTAGTGCTTCTGATCACATAGCTGGTATTCCTTTTCTTTTCTTAAAATTATCATCCTCCAAGACACCACACCCTACATCACCCTTGCTGATGGTTCTAAGGCTATAGCCACTAGCATTGGTCAAGTTACACCTTCCATCTTTATCTTTGAATTCTGTTCTATTTATTCCTAACTGTCCCTTTAATTTAATTTCTATTAGTCAACTGACCCGCACTCTTAACTGCTCCATAACCTTCACTACTGATTCTTTTCTCATCCAGAATCGGAGTACGGGGCAGACGATTGGCGCAGGATCTAAATCTGATGGACTCTATTATCTCCATCCTCTACCATATGTGCTGCCACCAATTCTCTTAGTCTCCTTCATCGTCGTCTGGGTCATCCGAGTCTAAATAAGCTAAAAAAGATGGTTTCCTGTCTCTCTTATTTGCAGTCTTTAGAATGATTCATGTCAGCTTGGAAAACATGTCTATGCATTCTTTCCAAGCAAGATGTAATTGAGCAAAGTTGCCCTTTGATATTGTTCAAACTGATGTTTGGGGTCTTTGTCGTGTCAGTTCTATTTTAGAGTATAGGTACTTTGTTAGTTTCATTGATGATTTTTTTGTTGTACTTGGATTTTTTTATGAAAGATCGTTCAGAGTTATTCACTATTTTTTTAAAATTTTTACAATGAAATTCAAACCCAGTTTAGGCACTCTATTCGCATATTGCGCAGTGATAATGGAAAAGAATATTTTTTTGCTCCTTTCAATTCTTTTTGGCATCTCATTGCATGCTTCATCAGTCAACTAGTCTGCACACTCCACAACAAAATAGCATAACAGAGAGAAAATATCGTCATATTATTGAGATTGCTCGAACTCTTTTGTTGTATGTTAATGCACCCTTAAAATTTTGGAGTGATGTTCTCACCACTGGTTATTTAATCAATCGCATGTCATCCTCTGTTTTACATAATGAAGTTCCCCACTCTCTTTTGTTTCCTAAGGACCGTCTTTATACTGTCTCCTCTCGCATTTTTGGTTCTACCTGTTTTGTGCATGATCTTACTCCAGGTCTTGATAAATTGTCTGCTTTTCTATTAAGTGCATTTTCCTTGGTTATTCTCGGGTTCAGAAAGGTTATCGATGTTATTTTCCTTCCACAAATCGTTTTTACATATCCGCAAATGTTACCTTCTTTTAGGACACTCCTTACTTCACCTCACCAGTCGAGCCTAACTCCTTCTCTCAGCTTCTACCAATTCCTTGTCTTGATTTGCTTGTTTCTGATCCTCCAGTTTCACAAGTGCCTGCACCTCCTAGTCTGCAGACACATTTTTCACCGCACCCGTTTATCACTTTTCAGCGTCGACCTCGTCCTGTGGTTCTAGAGGCTGTTCTCACTCCAGACTCAGGTAATTCATCTCCTGCTCCAACATCTCCACCTACCCCAGGCCTATTTGAAGCTTTCGTTGACTTGCCCATCACTCTTCGTAAAGGTATACGTTTTACTCGTAATCCTCACCCTATTTATAATTTTTTGAGCTATCATCGTTTATCTTCATCCCATTATGCATTTGTTTTTGCTTTGTCGTCCATTTCTATTCCTAAAACTTTCCAGGAAACACTTTCCCATTCAGGATAGCGTCAAGTCATGATTGACGATATGGTAGCTTTGGATTCCAATCATACATGGACTCTTGTTCCTTCCCCTCGCAGGAAATCTATAGTTGGTTGTCGATAGGTCATTACTATCAAGGTGGGCCCTGATAGACAGGTGGACCATTTGAAAGCACGCCTTGTGGCTAAGCGCTATACTCAAATATTCAGCCTTGATTATCGCTATACTCAAATATTCAGCCTTGATTATGGATATAAATTCTCCCCTGTTGCTAAAATGGCTTCTGTTCGCCTATTCTTATCGATGGCTACCATAAAGCACTGGCTTCTCTATCAATTGGATATTAAGAATGCATTTCTACATGGTAACTTGGATAAGGAAGTTTATATGGAGCAACCACTTGGGTTTGTTACTCAAGGGGAGTCGAGTCTTGTTTGCAGGTTATATAAATCTCTATATGGCCTTAAACAATCTCCAAGGGCATGGTTTGGAAGATTTAGTAAAGTCATACAGCAATTTGACATGGTTTATAGTGAAGCAGACCACTCTGTGTTCTATAAACACTCATTCTCTAATTAATGGATCTATCTTGTGGTCTATGTAGATGATATTGTCATTACAGGAGATGATGATCATGATGGCATCAAGGGCCTAAAACAATACCTGTTTCAACACTTTCAAACTAAGGACTTGGGCCAATTGCGGTACTTCCTCGAGATTGAAGTGGTCCAATCAAAAACAGGCATTGTTATCTCTCAAAGGAAGTATGTTTTTGATATTTTGGAAGAGACTAGAATGCTAGATTGTAAACCAATTGATACTCTTATGGATTCAAATGTTAAACTTCTACCAAATTAGAGGGAGCCTTATTCAGGCCCGGGAAAGTATCGAAGACTGGTGGAAAAATTAAACTCTTACCATGACTAGACCAGATATATCTTTCGCAGTTGGTGTTGAGTCAATTTCTTAACTCTCCTTGTGATAATCATTGGGATATAGTAGTTCAAATTTTGAGATATATTAAGGGTTCTCCTGGGAAAAGGTTGATCTATGAGAATAGAAGCTATACAGACATTGTTGCATATACAGATGCAGATTAGGCAGGATCTCTTAGTGACAGACGGTCGACTTCTGGGTATTGTGTTCTTATTGGAGGCAACCTCATCTCATAGAGAAGTAAAAAGCAGAATGTAGTTGCTAGATCAAGTGCAGAAGCAGAATATTGAGCCATGGCTCTCACTACGTGTGAAGTTATATGGTTGAAACAACTGATTCAAGAATTAAAGTTTTGGAAAATAGGTCCCATGAAACTCATTTGTGATAATCAAGCAGCCATGCATATTTGCCTCCAATCCAGTCTTTCATGAGCGAACTAAACATATAAAAATTGACTGCCATTCCATTTGTGAATTCTAGTGATCAACTAGCTAATATCTTCACCAAGTCTCTTCGGGGCCCGAGGATAACATATATATGTAACAAAAACTTGATGCATATGATATATATGCACCGGCTTGAGGGGGAGTGTTGATATTCTTGATTTAGTTATTGATATTCTTTTTATTTAGTTAATAATTAGTAGATATCTTTTATAGATAGAATAGGAAATAGTTGATTCTCTTGATATCTTGTATAAATAGAATAGGAAATAGCTGATTCTCTTGCTGTAAATAATCTCATCAATCCCTAACATTAAGGGATCTATGTTTGTAGTCTGTAAATATAAATCCATGAGTTGAGAAATTTTTCTTCAAGTCATTCACAAATCATTCTCTAATGTAGCCATTTGTTTTTGTCCAGTAATATGATTTTTCATAGCCATCAAAAGAAACACGATAAAATCAGTTTCTTTGGCCCGTTCTTGATTGGTTTTACTTATCCCTGACATGAAAATGATTTCTAACTTGTGCGTTTTGTTTTTTAAGGACTTAGCAGCACGAATCATTGTATCGAGTTCTATTAATAGCATTCTATTTCTTTGGAGTGTTTATTTTAAGGGTTATGCTATATAACACGAAAAAAAAAAATTGTTCCTACCTATCCCTAGCGGGTCGTGTTTGTTGACACGTCGAACAGCTTCACATTGACTGGACATGGCAGTGGAGGTACTTGCAAAGGCACTCTGACATTCAAGTTAATATGAGAGCGAAATGGTGGTTAGGGTTTAGGCATAGAGAATGAACATGCCTAAAAATAGACTTCCTAATGAGTATATATAGAAGGGTGAGGCTTCTTAAGTTTGTAAAAATGAGTTAGATGCAAGTTATTAGACAAAGGAATCATACGGTCTAAAATCTTACGAAATGCTTTGTGAATTACTTAAAGTAATAATCCATAATTTTTAGCCAAAAACACACTCAGAGAAAAAAAAAAAGAAACACAGAAAACAAAAGGTATCAAGCATTGGTAACATATTTTACGAATTTGTTTCGTGACAATCAGTATTTCCCTTATTTTAATATATGAGAAAAAATTTATCTTCTTACATATGTCACCATTATCCGTTTTCTCCATTTGTACTTTCTTTTTTATATTACTAAGATTGTTTGATTCCATAATATCATTTACAAGGAAGTGGTAAAAACATCCTAGCAGACATTTAGTTTTGTTTAATCATTACACAAAAATCACTTTTATATTATTAACTTTGACCCAAAAGATTGGGCTTTACTGTTTTGTGCGTGAGACCTTGTGCGTGAATTGGTAACATATTTTACGAATTTGTTTCGTGATAATCAGCGTTTCCTTTATTTTAATCAGTTTTATATATGTATATCAAGAGAAAAAATTTATCTTCTTACATATATCACCATTATCCATTTTCTCCATCTGTAATTTTTTTTTTATTACTAAGATTGTTTGCTTCCATAATATCATTTACAAGGAAGTGGAAAAAACATCCTAGCGTACATTTAGTTTTGTTTAATCATTACACTAAAATAACTTTTATATTGTTAACTTTGACTCAAAAGATTGGGCTTTACTGTTTTGTTTTCAAAAGTTCCCTCACATGAGAAGTGAGATTCCGTTGCAACTCTTAACAGTATATTTACTTTATTCAATATATATTTAAATTAGTTTCTTTTATGATTAAAACAGCTTATAATTAAAAAAAATTTAAAAAAATTTTTAAAAAAAATTATTTTTTTTTTAAAATTAAGTTATTTTTAAACATGCACTCAATGTGAGACCTTGTGCGTGAATTGTGGTTTTGTCAATAATCTTCAAGTCAAGGGAGTCTCTGTAGTTTTGTCTTTGTTATAGGCTGCGGGTAGATTCTTCTTGCTGAATGATTACGGCTGCTAGTGGCGTTTTTCTTGCCTCTTGAAGTTTTGTTGGTTACTGCTTGGTGGAGCTTTGCGTCGACAAAGAGGTGATTATATGGTAGAGTGACATGACGTGTTCCCCACATATGATGCCAATTAGAGAACCTCTCACATGGGACAAGAGAACCTCATAAAAATGAAGGTGTGGAGAAGTCACCATCCAATAGGGTGAGTCATGCTAATTTACAAGCTTAGGTCGGTTGCTTGAGGATACTCTAGTCATTGGAGAAAACAGTTCCACCTATGATGCATGGATACGGATTCCATTATCGTATTCGGTAAGATACATCAATATAATAATTTTTTAAAAAAATTTTAAGATATGTGCGAACACAGAAAGATATATTAAATAAAATATTTTAAATTTTATTTATATATAAAAATAGTATGTGATTCTTAACTATTCCTAATATTGAACTCAAAATCAGTAAAATATTATCATTCATCGTTTTAGATATGTCAAAATGGATATTTTTTTCGAGTTGAGTTAAGAAAAAGAACTTATTTTTATGGTCACTTGACTCACGGGTTAAGATGAGGTGGGGCAGCAAGATAAATATATTTTAAGAAAAAAAGTTTAGAGAAGTGGCTAATTTTGTGAATTTAATGCTGTTTATCTTGCATTTTAAACTTTGTTAGATATATTTTTTATTCTATCACATTTTATGGCATATGGACAACTTATGGACTTAATGTTGTTTGGTATTTATTTTGTATTTCTATCTTAGTTTCTTTGTAAAATGAGTTTATTTAACTTATTTTTATTATTGTGTGATATATTGTTGGATTATTAAGTAGAATATTATTAATTTATGTATTTTTTTAATTTCAAGTAGATTAATTCACCGAAGTCGCTAACCTACTTTTATTAGGGTGGGTCGGCTTTCTTAACCAGCAAAAGCAAAACAAGTCAGCTTAGCCCTGCCTTCATTTGAGGCAAACCTATGATAGGTCGAGTCAGGTTAGTCAAGTTAGCCCATTTTGACGTCTCCCTCTCTTTCTTTCTCTCTCTCTTGATATTTCATCTTTTTTTCCTGATTCGATTCTTGAAACCCTCTTCTCGAGTTGGTCATTCGCTCAATGCTTATCTGTTCTTTCTCCTCGCCCTTCCACCCCTCAGGTTGCTCATTGACACGTATCTACCAAACAAATACCTACGTATACGCAAAAAAAATATGGTGGCAATATGATAAGTGCATTTGATCCATATACACATACACAAATGATACGGTTATGCTACTGATTTTGAAGTATTCGTACATCATAAGTGATCGGTCATCCACTTGGCAACGGTTACTGCCAACTGTCCAACTGTTAAGAGGTGGTGATTATTCAACCTAGGTTAAGTTGGTGTTAAAAGAGTGCTTGAAGAGAATAGAAGGTTCAAAAATATTTCTCATCATTATTTTTTGTAAAATTACTGTATTCTTGGAGCTATCTAAATATAAAGAGAAATGTGCTTCTGTTTATCAAAAAAAAAAAGAGGGAGTTGGGAGAAGAGAGAAAATCAATAGAGCTCTCTTAAGATTTGAAGTGTTTTTACAAATGCATGGTCTATATATAGTAAGAGTGAAATGAAAAGAAAATAAAATAAGAATCTGGGTATATACTGGATCTAAATGCTTCGTCAATTTTAACTCTTACCAAGCACATAACAGGAAAGTTGTCATATGCAATTGGCCTAAAAATAATATTGCATTTGTATGAAAGCAAAATCATGTTACATAATTCAACCATTCTAATTGAAAATGTCATCTTCTTTAGGAAGATTCTCTGGCTTTCAAACACTGAATAAGATTAAACTAGCTATTATTGCATGAGGATTGAACCCTGTGGTTTAATTTGTAACTGGTGGGTGATTGACAAAACAAGGCATGCAGATTCCATTTTGTCCTTTAGGATACACGCTTCCATGTGTGTTCTGAAGCTCACTGCCATCACGTGAACAACCAGAACTTGAAATTTGTCCTTCCATGGGCGACACAGCCACACAGAAATTAAAATTTGACACCATCAAGACCAGCATTAGTGAACACAGAAGTGGCATTAATGTTGCTGCTCACTGCATAATTTGCAACAATGCGTTGACTGTTCAATATTACACACATGAGGGTGCTCCAACGGGGCAGACAAAAATGTCTTCGCCTTTGGTTTTTCTATTTTAATCAAAGGAAGCATTTATTATGGCCTTGCCCGGTATATCTGCACCTGCATGTGCAATGCATAGGCATTATTAGGCAGATTCTTTCGGTGGGAATCCAAGAGTTTTTTTATAAAATTTGATTTATTCGAATAATTTAATAAATTTAATTTTTAGATTAAAAATAATAATAATATAATTTTTTTTTATAAAAATATAATTTTTAAAATATATTCATAATTATCATATTAACTAATATAACTCACTTGAGCCACATCAACATCTCACAATATTATTATTAAGTAATTTTTGATGAGAATTAAGAGTATTATTATAAAATTTAATTTATTTAAATTATTTTATAAATTTAATTTTTTTAAGTCAAAAATAATAATAATATATTTTTTTTTATAAAATATAATTTTTAAAAATTAAATTATAACTCTTATATTTAAAAATATAATTTACTTTTAATATATTAATATTTCATAAGTATTATTATTAGGCAGATTCTGATGGAAAAAAAAACAAACGAAAGAAGAAAGCTATTCTAGTCATAAATATTCAATATATATTGTTTCTTCCTTTTCTCTCAACTGCCTGCCTACGTGTGGATCACAAAGAACGAGAAAGAGGGTGCGAGAGATATCATGAATATGACCAGAAGGCACGAGGTGGGGTACCACAGGCCACAAAGCCACATGGTCTGCTATAGAATACAGAGGGCACAAGATCTTTAGCTTGTGAAAGAAAAGGTTAGGTATGGTAGTTAGAAAGTCCAATATCACGCCCTTGTCCCTCCCTCCCTGGGACCGAATCATAAACGATGCAAGAACTTTGTTTGCTCCTTTTTTTTTTTGCCTTTTTCGTTCGGATAGGAAATGGAATAATTAACGGAGCGAGACAACTTTGCCCCTTCTTTTCAACACACTTTTCATTTCTAGTTCCCTTTTCTTATCTGCCGCCATCTTTGCATAATTTTAAAGCTAACTTTCACCAAAACACTTGTATTGATTATACTCGAATTTCAATTACAATTCATTTGGAGATTTTCAAATGCCACAGACAATTGCAGCATCAGTGTTTCGTAACAGAAACATAACTGTAATTGAGTTTAAAAAAATGATTCTGATTAAGGTTTTGTTGGCTCTGTGCTATGTGATAGGGATTTCTGTATTTATAATATATCCAAAACTTAAAAGGACATTTACAAGTTTATCTTAACATTATCTATATAAAAGCGTTCACATTCTCTTATAATTAATAATCTTTAAAAATAAGAGATAGTTACATTGACTTCAGTTGATGTTAACTTTTATTATATTAATATTTTTTTATTTATAAAATTATATTTATTTTTTTATTTTGTTATTTATAAAAAATAATAATATAAAAATTGTACATAAAATAAGAGAAATTAATATATATTTTTTAAATAAAAAATATAATATATAAAAATAATATATAAAATAAAAGATGTAAATATAATTTTTTAAATAAAAAAAATTTTAAGTGTAATAAATATTAATCTCAACAAAAGTTAATATAAGTCATGTTTTGAGATATTTCTTTATGCTATCTGAAATCTCAAACTTTTAGAATAAAAAATATTTAGTATCAACTTTTTTTTTTGGTTAGAAAAAAAAGATAAGAATTGAGGGAATGGGATTTGGCTGCCGGCAGAAAACGTGGCAGGCAGGAATTTGAATGAGAAAAGAAAAAAACGTCAAAGCACGCTAACGGCAATGCGATTGCATTCAATTTCCATGGCTCAAGATTTTGAATTTCTTCGGAAATTCTTGAACGAACACGCGGCGCTGCGTGGGAATGAAAACTACAAGTGATATGCTGTGTTGTATCTGACAAGGCAACGCACCCGTCAATTCACATTTCCCTCTTCTTCACCTCCATTCAAGTCCAACGAGTCAATTCTTTTCATTTTTTTGTATATATATCCATTTACTTGTACTGGACTTGGCTTTTGGTCATATTTCATCTCTTTCTTTATTGGTTCATCGGTCAAATTCTAACCGAAATAATAAAAGTATGAGTCATTGAGGACGACTATATTTGATGTTATTCTCTTGTCATACGTTAATATTTACGTCGTTGCAAGAGTTGTTTATTTAACATAATTTTTAGCTCGAAAGGTTAGGTCTGTTTAATACATCGTATAAAAAATAAATAATATAATATAATTAATATTATTTATATTTAAATAAAATATAAAATAATAATTTATTTTATTATAATAATTTTAATTAGTTATAATTATATAAAATTATATAAAATAATATAATTTAATTCATATTTATTATAATTTAAAATTAAATAAAAATATTTTAATTAAATATTATATTATTCAGTATTTTATTCAAATATTATATAAAAATATATAGTATTAATTATATTATATTATATTATCTATCAAACAGGATTTTTATCTCATAACATTGTCTATGAAAATATCTTAGTCAAGGATTTAAAAATATTTAAATTATGTCAAATTATTACTTTTTTTTATAAAAAATGAATTATAATTAAAATATTTTTACAATTATAACCATAAATTAATTATCAAATTTTGAATTCTAGTATTCACATAATTCAAAATTTTAAATTGGATATATGACACTGTTGTCTGATTTTAATTATACGTGTCCCATGCATACCTATATGCGCATGTGCTGCACCTAAAACAACCACACAATTTACTGTTCTACAAAGAATCCATTATATATCTATATACTATATATCTGTTTCTTGCAATATAGACTTTTCAAATAATTATTTTAAATGATTTCTTAACTGGTGATCTTCTCTCCTCTCAATAAAAACATAAATTTATTTCATATATAATCTTAGATATAATATCGTTTAAATCTCCATTTGATAATAAAAACATGTATTTAAACAAATTCACATATATGAATTTAAACATGATTTTTTTATATTACAAAATCATAATAAAAAAGTTCATACTTTTAATTTAAGCAACACAATCATGATAATATTAAAAATTAAATGCTATAACATATTGTCATTTCATTTCACTAGAGTCTATCATACTAAAATTTATAAATTTAATTTATAAAATAGTATATATATTATATGCGCTACAGGGGTAATCCATAACAGAAGATTTACTTATAAATTATATAGTGCATATCTATTAAACAATTAATGATTACTAGTGAGAGTTTTTTTTTATTAATGGCCAACTAACATTCAATAAAAAAATAATTAAAAACCTCTTTTGAGTTAGTTGAATGACAATTGAGCATTTAAACGAGGCTAAAGCAATTTCATATTAAGTTAGGCAAAAAGTTAATTAACAGCTGGGACTTAGTCAATAGGATTGGTCATATATACTTTATATCTAGTCTAGTTTAATTAAAAGAAAATAATATATCCATATATATCATATGAATGTGGCTTCACAGAGAGCCACGTTTAATTTCAATTTACTGTTAATCTGTTAGTATAAAGTTTTTTTACTTTATTATTTAACTAAATGTTTTCAAATCGTTGAAACAGTTTGATATTTCAAGTAATTATTATTTTTATCAAATTTTTTTAATAATTTTACAAACTATAATAAGATGATAATATATAATTTCTTATACTGATCAAAATTAAAGTCTTTAGAAAACACAACACCTTCTGCCCTGAGATGTGTTTAGACAAATTTTACTTCTACCTTTCAGTTTTTGTTTCTGCATACCTTCAGTTTCTATGTGGTTTGTCCGTAGAGCTATCTTTTATTAAAAAAAAAAAAAAACTAGAGGGAGGGCACTGTAAACAAATAATAAAAAAAATTAGAGAAGAAAATATGTGACATTATAAAAACAAATTAAATTGAAGTAGAAAATGAGAAAATGGGATAATGAAATTGGAGAAATTGGGAGGATTGAAAGAAAAAAATAAAGTGATAGTGTAATTATTTACAATAAATTTATTTTATAATATTTTAATTACTAAATTATATTTTAATCTTATATTTTTGTTAATTTTTTAACAAAAATGTAAGTAGAATAAAATATTTTTTGAAACTTTAAAATATAAATATATAAATCAAAAACTGGCAACAATTATTTCTATAGTAGTATAAATTAGAAATGGATTTTCAAAAATATATTTCTGTGGTTGGAATTTACAATCCATAGTAATTTTATGAGTTAAAGTATCTATGTTTACTTTAGCCAAAAAAAAAAAAATTGGCTACATTTCACTAGAAAATAAATTATTCATATTTAATATTTAGTTAAAATAGCATACTCAATTTATATATGAATCTTGTTTTTAGGATGATTCTATGTAAGTAATAAATAAAAGAAAAATAAATAATCAATATATAAATTGAAACGGTATATATATATATATATATATATATATATATATATATATATATATATAACATTTTCTTGTTTTATGTGAAAATTTTTTATCGAAAACTGTGCAAAAAACAATTACATAATAAAATAAAAAATTACAAATTTTAGTACTTTGTGGTTTAACAAAAAAATATAAATAAAGATAATAATATTTAAAGAAAAAACGTAGAATTCATATTATGCTGATATTTGGTAGATCCCACGTGATAAGGGGAAATTTTATTATATTCGTAAAAGGAGAAAAAAAGGCACTTTATAGGTAAAGAGTCTGATTGCTAAGAGAGCTATTTACAGTTAGAAGGATAAGGAAAAGCACTAAACTTCTATACCAAAGAACAAAGCACGAAACTTGTCCTGTCATTTTGGTGTCCTAATCAATGACCAAATAATAATGCATAATACAATGCCACACAAAGCTTTTGACGGAATCCAATGAATGAAAGGAACCCTCCAAGCTCAAATCAAAAATCAAATTCTATGCATCAAATCAAATTAACAAGTATTAGATGTAATAACAATCGAGTTGTATTCTTACAAAAAGAATTAAAATTTAAATCTTAAAAAAGATATTTATTATGAAAGTCTCTTATTTGTGATGATACTTAAAAAGTTAATTTCATAACAAGATTTATAAAAATATTCTGATCAAAAAGACAAGAAAATAAAAAACTCCAAAATCACCCCAAGCCTTTAGCCCTTCTACTACTTTTTCATGTCCATTTATTTTTATTTTAATTTTTTTTTGGTCTTTTTGTCTTCCTTTCTTCTTTTATTTAACAGATAATTAAATATTCTATACATTTTTGTAATGAAGGAAACCAAAATATTCAATTCATGACAGAGAGGAGGGTCCTTCATACAATCTATAATGCAGTCAAATAAAATAAGTACCAAAAATTGGAAGTGACTTAGAAATCTTCGGGAGGAATCATATCTAACTGAAAAATCTTTCTTTTAAAAAAAATAAACAACCGGCATGCGCTGTGTCCTAATATTAAAACAAAGTTGTTAAATTACAGCATAAAAAATTAAATTACTCTTTTTGACTAGAATATATGGTTGAGTATTTTATGAGTGTGCTTAATTAAATTTTTATTGTATTTATAGTATCGGGGAGTTACACTGTTTAATATGATGTTGTGCCTATGTAAACATTTCTAACTTTAAAAAAAAAAAGATAGTTCGTTTTCACTAGTTGCTAGAGGCCTTCTCACTCGTGGCGGTGCATACCTATAAGCCGCTCTAATACTAAAGCTAGTGAGAGAGCAAGAAGGCTAAGTGATTTAGAGGAATCGTAAAGTGAACATAATTTAGCTGAGGGCTAGACCCCTAAACTAGTGATTAGGGGAAAGGTCCCCCTCCCATAGTCGAGGCTTAATCTATGATCCTCATTCCACTTCAGTGATGATTAGGCAATGACTCAAACTAGTGATTAGGGGGGTCATTGCCTAATCATCACTGAAGTGGAATAAGGATCAAAGATTAAGCCTCGACTATAGGCCTAAATAAGGACCAACACCTACAGCTCCCTAACTCGAAGCTTAAAGATGTGGGTGTCGAGTATAAAGCTATCAAACCCGAGGTTACTGCTTGGAGGCCGACCTTTGTGCTTTACCGAGTTCGATGAGGAGGATGTGACATGCCTGCTACTTGTGGCCTAACCGACGTTAAGGCTTTAATGGCCTAACAAGAGTTAGGGATTTAGTGGCCTAACCAAAGTTAGGGTTCTTGGTAGCCTAACACGGGTTAGGGCTTTTGGTGCCCGTGTTGTAGTTTTTAAAAGTTCTAAAACACCCACAAATATATGAATTATACAATAATATAGTCAAATACGAGATTAATTTTATAAAGATTTTGAGTTATGCTTTAAGTATTGACTAATTTTCCTAATTTAATTTGACAAAAGCAGTTCAAACTATCAAATAAAAAATGCATGAATTAAATGGCTTAATATAAAAAAAATTAAATAAAAGCAACAGATAAATTGAAGACTTCATCAAATACAAATTGACTAAAGATTAGATATACTAAGACTAATTTTAACACAAAATATGTCATTTATTATTTTTAGATAATTTATTTCTTTAATATCTAGCGACTAAGTATGTATTCACAAAAAATATATTAATTAAATCTTAAAAATCATAATTGTATGTTTTATCAACTGTATCCATTAAACATATAGCATTCAAAATTAAAACAATAATATAACACAATTTCTATTAAAATTAACAAGGTTTTATTATCACTTTAGCAAATAAATTTAGGAAAACATGCAAGATTTAAAAGATAACATCTCATTAATCCATGTCCCTTGTATGATGTGGTACCCTCTCACACTATCTTCTGTGCTGCGCTTCGAAGCCCCTTGGCTTGCATCCCTTTGGTTTGCCCCCTTTTTGGTTCTGTTTATAACTACCTAGGTTATCTCCTTGCCCAAGTAAATGACTATAGGCTACAAACTTTTATATCCAAAGCAATATCTTCACTTAATCGCAGGCTATCTTCTGGATTGTGCATGTATTCAAAAGTAAATCAACACTATATATGCTCCAAATATTCAATATCAATACTAAATCTGTTCTAAATTTTTAATATCGTACAAGATACCACAATTGATTAAAATTAATATCTTTTAAAGAAAATAATCAATAATGCCACAAATTTAGTAAAATTAATTTAAATCAAGATATAATAAAGTCTATTTTTTATATCAAAAACTTGTGATTTTAGGTTATTATTATAATCTCAAATCAGCTTATTGCTATTCTTTAATGATAAAAGTGACTTAAAACAAAATTCAAGGTGAAGATATATCAAATCAATCAAATTCAATTTTTTTCTTAACTCAAGAATATCAATCATGTGTCAAAATACTAAAACTTTCACAAAAATTTCAACCATCATCAAAACTTAATGTGTGTGAATGGTCTAACTACTACGCAATACACTCCTTGCCTCAAAATATTATAACTAGAAATCTTTTTAGAGGACACACTTCAACAATAGTAATCTCACACGTATTACCGTCAACAAAAAAAATCACTTAGATATAAGGTGTACGCTCAATAAAAAAAATAGATATCGTTACATGAAAAGATGATAAGAAAATATTTAATATCATACATTCATATCAATCATGTACATTAAAAGAAACTATGCAATCCGTTAATATCAAATAGAACTTTATTAGCTTGTAATGTTGGGACAAAGGTAAAAATATTAAGGGTAAAGGGTAATAATAAATATAAAAAATGTTTCAAAAATACTGATAAGCTCACTTTTTTTGCACTTTGATTTCAACATCTCCCTCTTTTTTTTCACCTTATTTGCTAACTTCATGGCCAACAACTACACTTTTCTTTTCACCTTTTTTTTCTTTCTTTTTTTTAAAAAAAAATTTTGCTCTCTTCTTTTTTTTGCATTTTTTTCTTTTTGGATTTTTTTTTACTTCTAATCTCTTTTTTCTCTTTCAATCTCTTATTTTTTTGGTTTAATTTTTGCAATTTCTCATTATATCACCCTATAGTGCAATAATGCTTCTTTTATGAAACACTTGAGGCAGGATTAAAAAAGAAAAGGCTTAATAAACAAGCTTAATGAGGGAACTAGTGGCAATATAAAAGAACAAAGAAAATATTTTTTTCCTTAAATGCTTAAAATAAGAAATTTAACCTAATATCATCTTTTAAGGAATTATATAATTCTAATAATTTTCATGACATCACATACTAGTGCAATAAAAAAATTTCTTTAGACAAAATCAACAATAATGATAATGAAACGATCTAATGAAGGAAAAAAATAAAATAAAAATTATGAGCACATGATAAGAGATAATATATTTTATATATATATATATATATATATATATATATATATATGAAAACCGAGAAAATATTCTAATAATAAAAATGAATGGCTCAAAATTCATAAGATTAAAAATTATATCCATATGATCTTCTCAAGTTCTCTAATTATTTTAATTTTTTAATAAATATGTATAAATGCGTAATTACGTGAATGTGTGAAAAATTGAATAATAATAATAGCAAAAAATTTTCACACAATAGTAGCATAACGAAAACATGACTGAAGTCCCAATTAACTCAGACCTCTAGTCAAAACCAAACACTGTCCTCAATGTTTAAAAGTTAAATCCAAGCTCGTGAAATAATCACTAATATGCATCAAAATAATTATTGGGACCAAAAAATAAAAGATAATAGGGAAGAGTCACATACCTGAAATTCTTAGTAATTAAGAGGAAAGAAAAAAGGGAAAAATTTGATCTTGAAAATGTGTTAGTAAAGAAATATAACAAAAATAAAACAAAATAAATAAGTAAGCAAACTAAGAAACATATTTTTTTTATTTTTGTTCAATTTTTTAATTTTTTTGTTTGATGACACTATGTACATCCCCATACAAAGGTTTCAAAATCTGTAAGGCACTATAGCCGACTGAAGAACACTAATTACTACAAAACATCATCACACCTCAATCATATGTATCATGATAATCTTACCTTCACATTAATAAGAGTATCCAAAAATTTAGCATAAATAGGCACCAATTTAATAGTATATAGAAAAAGCAAATAGATCTGTATCTGTTTCGGCAATTCTAAAATATAACCAAACTGTGCAATGTCCTTAGGATTTACTAAATTATGAGTTATTACTGGGGTCATAAGCAGAAACTCTACGATCTCAGTCTCTACAGTTTCAAGAGTAAACACATTAAGCTCTGGGGAGAAATAATCCTCATCTAAAATTTACTTATCCTTAAAATTATCAACCTCTTCTAACTTTTTATTATTTTTCACTGGCATTACATCATTATCATCAACTTGCTTGCCCGACCCAAAGGCAATTATGATATGAACTTGTTCTTGTTCTCTATTAGAACTAGATGTTTCATTAAATACATAATTTTTCTCAAGATTAGGCATAAACTGATTAAGACACTCTTCTTTCTTTCCTTTTGCTATTAGAGTTGCTACTCGATCCACTTGAACTTGTAACCTAGCTATGGCATTAGTCTTTTCTAGGGTAGCAATTTTTAGCTCTTGTGTAGCTTGATTTGTGATTTCTATGAATTCCCTAAGGGTTTCTTCTAATGATAACTGCTGGCTAAATTGACTTTCTTTTGAGGTACCCATTCTTATCTCATGTATAGCATTGATATTTGCTTGGTTGGTATATTTTGGCTCTTGTATGAATGCTTGAATGGAATGTGTGAATGCTTTTAGGGTGTCCTCTTATGATAAGAGTTGTCTAGGAAGAGGTCATCAAATACAAAAAAAAACCCAAGGATTCAAAAACAAAGGCTTGAAGAACTGAATCGAAGGTTCAAAAGGAGATCTAAGAAGATTTTTTGCACAAGAGCAATCTAGTTTTTCTATTTCCTTCTCTTGTTTAAGATTTGATTATATGTTTTACTTTGTTTCTGTAATTGATATAGATTGTATGGAAATCATAAGAGGCTAAACTTATTTCTTTTAGGATAGGGATGTAACTCTTCTATTTTATTATAGATTGATTTAATTATTCTCTTTATTAATAGAAGATTATTTTTTTTAATTCATTAATAGTATTCTTAATGTTTGTTGTATACAAGTAGTCATATATATATGATCTAAGACATTTAAGTGAAGGATCGAGAGATAAAGTTGACTTTTGAAACTCTATTAATTGAACTTGGAAATTAATACTTAGAGATAGGATTAATCCCTCATGAACTAATGAATCATAACGAAACTTAATGGGTTTTAATTGAATTAATGGTAAAAAAAAATGGGATTAATTTAGTTAAAATACTTCTTTAGGTCTTGAGAAAAGGTAAAAAATAAATTAAGATAATTTACCTTTAAGAATATAATCATCCATAATAAAGAGAGTTTTAGTCTTTCCATAACGAATAGATGTAATGAAACCCTTGTCTTAGAGTTTTTTACTATTAATACTTGCATACTTGCTTTTGATTGCTTGTCAATTTGCTTCTCTAGTATTCATTATTTCTTTTAATTATTTTATTGAATTTGAAGTCTAAATAATTAAAAATTATTATAGTTTAGTAATCAATACAATCCTTGTAGGAACATTATATAGTTTTTATTACTTGTACGATCTATGTACTTATGAACTCACAACAGAAGTCTCCTAACTGATTGGGGGTGGGTACTTTATGAGGCAATGGTCAAATCAGTGAAAAGCAAAGAAGGATGAGTAATTTAGAGAAATAGCAAATTAAACATGATTTACTTGGAGGCTAGGCTCCTATTTACAAGTTGGAGAGAGGTTATCTTAATTATTAGTCTGAGTCATTGCCTAGTCATTGCTGAGGTGGACTAAGATTGTAGGCTAATCCTTTACTATGAGCCTAAATATGGACCTACACCTACAGTTAGTCTAAGTATGAAAAAATCAACAAATCAATAAAATTTTGAGTTCAAAAAGTTGAAATATTGGAAAGGGTAATATTATATATACATGCATATTTTCTTGTTCCTCACATCCAAATAATCATCACTATTCTTTTCCTTCACCCTTTCTCTCCATTTTCTTTATCAACATCATTGGCCGACATAAGGAGTAGATGAGGAATGTGATGCTCTATGTATATGCAAGTATCATTTTCCATGTGGAAAATGGCAAGTTCTTGTTGTTTTGAAGGGCATTTGCTTGCATTGTGGGGTAAAAATGGCCAAAGTACAAAGTTGCTTTAGAAGAGCCATACCAAGGAAAGTTAGTTGATCTACCTCCTGGGGCATTACAACACTACAAGTGGTTGTACTTTAGATTGGTTTGGTTTAGAGGAGAAAAATTATTTAATTAAATTGAAATAATTGTTTTTTCTATTTTTTGAACCAATCAATTTTGGTTTCACTTAAATAACTGAACTAAATTAAACTAATCTCAATTAATTTTTAGCCAAACATTATTCTAAATTCAAACACAATTGCACTTTATTTTTTTTTCTATCGACCATCTAACAATAAATTGCTCATAAAAGCAACAACAAATTAAAATCTAATCATTTATAATTATGTAAATTATATATAAAAAAAGTGTGTTTGTGTGTGTTAGAGCTGGAAAAAAAGTTGTACTAGATCAAACATTTGGGATTTAGTGATGGTTCCACATTAGCAAGTTAAGAAGGAGAGAAACACTAAGTTAAAGGATGGTTGAAGATGAGTATGTCACTCCCAAATGATGGATCAAAGCTAAGTAGGTCTCATAAGCCTATTAGGGTCTGTTTTGTAGGGCAAGTTGGCATCTTTGTAAAAATAAGAACTCGGTGCATTTGAATTTAGATGAAAAAAAAAGTAATTCATATCTCTTAATAATATAAATATATCAATTTAATCTCTATCCGTACACAGAAGGACGATTTTAATGTCACTTTCTATAATTAAAGGAATAAATTAATATTAAATTCTTTAAAACACCAAAGTGATAACACTTATATTTTTAGATAATCATATATAAAATTAATTAGCACTTAACTTTTCTACCATAAGATCTTTTCTAGAAGGAGATGCAGTAGTTTAATTTTCTAGTATTTCGTGATTGTTAACTTGGTTTTAGAAACATGAAGATTATAATTTAGCTTTGATGTCCCCTAGTTTCTACTTACTTTTTGAAATTCTCCTTTGATTGATTTCGAGACCAAGAAAGCCTCCATACTTTTCATGACCTTATCAGGCAGAGTTCACATAGCAACAATTTTGTTAATTATGAAAAATTTTGATTTCCTAAAGAATTTAATTTTGACCAAAATCAAACTCTTTTCTAAATCCAAGTCTTCCACTCTTCTCGCAACATACCATGCTCTTAGACTAGCATCATACTTTATTTTATAGATTTAATTTTATTTGCGTCTTCATTTTTTTTTTCTTACAAGATATCTTACAAGTTTATGGGTATGAGAATAATCTTTGATCATAATACTAAGGCTGCCTTAAGGGGTGGCAATTGGATCCATGAATACATGACTCATTCAATCCATCCATTTGTAAATATAATCTAATCTATTTAATCATAATAATAAATATAATAGATTAGGATGTATTGAATTAATTTTAATTAATGAATGGTTAATGAACCAATCAAAATATTTATTGGATCCAATAGATAAATGTATATGATTTAGATAATAAAATGTATTTGAACATAAGAGGAGTTTAGATGTATTTAATTGAGGATGAATGATTAGATATTCATTCATTAAAATTGATTAATGAATGGATTAAATATCATCTATTAAAATAAATTATGAATGGACTGGATGATTTTAATAATTTTTAATAGATCCTAAATGAATTATTAATTTACTTATTATCAATCAATTAATGATCTAATCCAAAATTCATCAAATTCATCCATTTGCCATCCCTACTTACTACTCACAAAGTGCTATCCAGCAAGATTGAATTCATGATACCACAAGTAAAGTACTTTTGATTGGAACTCTTGATTGCTTACTGTTGAGTCACACATCCTTGTGGATAATAATATGCTAGAAGTTACTTATACTTGAATTTTACAGCAAATCTATCCCAAGTATCCTTTCTTTACAACATGTTTTGGGGGCTTCATAATATCCAACTCTACCCTAATTTCAGTCCAATATGCAGAATGTCATCTAATGTTTTCCCAATCACCAAGTTTGTTCGTCCTGCAATATTATGCCGAAATCTTCTCTAATGTGATTCATCTGAAAGGAGCAAAAAGAAATGTCAATATTTGTAAACATTTCATGTATATATTGCATTTCTCTCTTTCTACCTGTTTCTTTTTTTTTTCCCCTAATCTATTTGAAGAACAAACATATTTACGTTATTCTCATTGTCACTTACATAAAACAAATATAACAATTAACATGTATTAATTCGAGTAAAATTAACTTACATATGCTAATACTCTATTTATTTTTGGGATAATTATTATTTAAAATGTGTTTAGAACTATTAAAAAATGAAATTGATTCTATCTTTGTAGGACTCTACCGTCATGCTCAACCGACGAGAAGCTTTCTGACATATCAAGAATTAAAACGAATACCACTCTACTAAAAATATGCAAAAATATTTTTATTTATAAATTAAATTAATTTTTAAAATATATAATTCCAAACATATTTTTAGTAAAGAATATTCTATTTTGCTTTTTGATGTGAAGAATTACTATTTTTTTAAATTATTATTTTAATAACCACTTTTCGTAACAAAAATAACCACAGCAAATGATATGATTATTTTATTATGAAGAGTGGTTGTTTTGTTAATGTTTTAACAACTCAATTTTTCCAACGAAATAACCACAAACTTTAGAATATAATCCATACCTTTTTTTACGATTATTTGAATATAAAAAGTTACTGTTAAACAATTTTAAATAAACAAACACGACCCTGAACCAAAACATATCTTAAAAAATTATTAAACAATAATATTTCTCTGTTTTCTTCCTTGACTTAATTATGCACTCTCATTACTTTTCAGTAGCCACGACAAATGGAGCGAAGCTTCCGAGAAAACGAGACACGTACTGACATTTCCAATAGTCAGAAAAGCAAATCAAGAGACGATGTCGGCATGATTCCTGCTAAACACGCACAAGGACAAGGGTGGTTTGTCAAGCCATGCTAGTCAAAATTATACTGCATGTTATTTGCCGACCTCACACTTTCTTTGCCCCTCTATGACTTTCGCTTTCATTTTTATTGATTTCTTCATATCAGAAAGCAATGTTATCCAAATCGGATTAGATCGGATCATGTGACCGCTTGGACTACAAATTAAATATTTAATTAATTATAATTTAATGTTATAATTAAATTAGTTTAGATCTATTAATATCAAATAAAACTTATTAAAATTGATTAAATTAGTTAATTGAATCACTTAGAATATGTTTTAGTTAACTTATTTTGTGATTAAAATAATTTATAATTAAAATTTTAAATTTTTTTTAAAATATAATTTTTTTTTAAAAAAATAATTATCAAATATACTATTAAACTAACCCGTCATTAACTTTTTTATTTTTAAAAAATTTAAAATTTTTTATATTTAAAATTTTTTTATTAATTTTATATTATTATATATACATTATTTTTATGATATAATTCCATCAAATAATTTAAACAATTCAACCTTGAAAGTCTTATTAGTTGATTGTCTACTTCGGTTTGTGAGAAAGTATATCTTCTTTGTTTGTAGTCTTCAATCCATCCACTTTACTTGATATGAGATTTAATATACCTTTTTCGCTAATACCAACACTGTTGTGAGTTAGTAGAGTTTGATTCTGGCTTAGGATATTCTGTAAGTGGGTTTGACTTACTCTAAGCTTGAGTTTCAAAATTAAGAACGTAATATGAATTAAAAAATTCTAGTGTTTGAACTTTTTCTTTTTTTCTTTTTTCAGAAATACATAATTGGTACTAAACTGGGGGATGTGTTTTGATTTGGCTTCTTATATAAATTTCAACATATTTGAATTTAGAGGCGAAATACTCTAACGTTCTTGAAGTTTCTTAAATTTGCACACTTTCTAGTTTCAATCATGCTTTTAGAAAACACAAATAAACCTCTCTTCAACGTAGAAGTCTTGTGAAATGAATTTTATTGAAAGGACTTTGAAAGTTTTTATGAATTTTTTAAAAAAATAATTTTAAAATAGAGATTAATGAAAATAATTAATAAAAAGGTTTGTGTTTCACACTCGTATCAATGCATTACCAATATTAATTTTTACTAAATAGAAATTATACAAAATTAAGAATAAGGAACTGGAATTCCTCATGTTACATACATAACAGATTGACAAAAGTGGAGAGAGAGAGAAATAAATTAATTAATTTAATAAAGCTTAAAACTAGTAGATGAGTGATGACAGGATCCACAATCCAAGTATAAATAAACGGTTACACAACACGACACCAGAGAGAAGAGCTGATCTGAAACTTATATTATAATTTAGATTTTAGACTATTGGTCGAACGAAGGTTGATTTATTTGATTCATTTTTTATATATATTTTATTATGATTTAAATTTAATTTTTAAATTTTTTTAATAATAAATTATTTATAAATTTATAAAGACTTTCAATAAACTTAAAAACATGTTATAATTTTGAATTAGAATAAATTTTTTTTAATTTATTTTTTTAAAAAAATTTAAACTATTATTAAGTAATAAAAAAAAATAAAGATTATTAATTTATTATTATTATTATTATTAAATTAAAGAAAAGAAAAAGATTTGTCGGTAGGAAATGAAGAGGGTGGGGGAAACGGGGCGTACGCGGGGAAGGGTCAAGAGTGGGGGCCGCACGAGCAAGAATGGGTTGAGAGGAGCACGTGGACATTGCGTGGCAAACTGCCATAACCGACAATAACCGTGACCTTGTCCTTGCCTCGAGTGCCGTGTTGTTTCCTCGCTTTTCCGACAACGACATGACGCGTCCCACACTTCATTTCTGGCACCTCCTCTTACCGGTCACTCTCTTTCTTAAATAACGATAAATTACAACTTATACTTCTCAATTTTGGCTATTCAATTTCTTTTTTCTGTAAGTTTACTATATCTTATTAATTTTTTTTGTTAAAAAGAATAAGTAACGATTATATTATCAACAAACCATAGTTAATTTAAATTTAAAAAAATTTAAAATTTAAAAATATAAAATAGAAAGATACCATAAATTATTGAACAGACAAAAATGAATAAACTTATTTTAACTGTTTAGATTTTTCTCTCTTTTGCATGCTCATTTTGTTGTTCATAACTTTTTACTTTGACAATAACTCCATTTATCTCACAATATTAACATACTATAGTGACAACATCTTAAGCAGATATATTCCATTGAGTTAATTATAAAATATAAAATTTTCATTCATAATGTCATTAATAAATTCATGTTTTGATATTTTGATGACATATTACTTTTTATCGTGTTTTAAAATTTTTAAATAAATTATTGTTATGTTATTTTATGATTATTTTTTATTATATTTAAAAAATGTTCTCATATAAGGAATTAGTTAATGAAGAAAATATAATTAAATTAAATTAAATTACACATTACAAAAGGGTACCCACTCATTTTAGGGTCCTAACTACGTCACTACTTCCAATACTTGATTTCAGTTGATTTATATAATTAATCTTACAAATTACTAAAATCTTCAAAATATGTTGGGGAGAATTCCCTTCCAAGAGTGATAAGGTTTTTAATTTTAATTTTAATTAGTGATAATGTAAAACAAGTAAATTCTAAACAAATTGACATTCTCGGTGGGACATTAGAAAATAATTTGTAAGCGTTTCTTAGTGTCCAATCTTAGACAATGACCCTCTTATGCAATTGAGAAGTGGTATTTTGGTTGCTAAATTGTAAAGAAATTTGTCTTCAAATGTTCAAACTCTTGATGCCAATAGTAATGCCAATAATGCCAATGCTTTTCATACAAAAAGATATTAGAAGTAGTAATCAAGAAGTTATGGCATTGGAAGGATTCGGTGATCAACAACCAATTTTACTGAGTGCTAGTTTAAGAAAGATGAATGGAACAAATTCAAGATTTGTTCCATTTTATGGTTTTGCCACCATGATTTTGCCACCATGATTTTGTGCCACAAACTTTGACAAAATCTGTTATAGGAATCACAACAATGATATGAGTCCAAAACCAATTGTGTCAATCTTATTACAAAAACCAATTACTCAATTGGCTACTTCTGCTTTAGACTGACAATATTTGAACGTAGTGAGTATAGTGAACCAGTATGCACATATGCCGTTTTGCTTTGGGTACAAGTAATCAGGACATTTGACAAGACATGTTGCATTTGGGTGGTGTTGTATGTCTTATATTTAAGCATTTTAATAAATTTTTAATTTGATTCTTTAAATATTATATAAATATTATTTTAATTTTTTAAAAAATATTAATATTAACTTAATTTTTAAATTATGTAAATTGATATTATTTTATTCTTTTAAAATAATTGACATTAATTTAATTCTTCAATCATAAAAAATATCGTTATTTAATTTTTCAATAATACAAAATTGACATCAATTTATTTTTTTAATTCTATAAATTATATCAATTTAGTTTCTATCAGTACACAAAAAGATAATTTTGATATCACATTTCATGATTTAAGGAATAAATTGATGTTGACATTCTTTGAAAAATCAAAATGACATCGACACAATTTTTAAAAGATCAAACTAAAAATTTATTCTTAGTATTTCCTATTATATAAAAAATAATGTCAAATAATACTTTAGGGCCAACCACGAATACATTAGCTATAGTCTATCAGTTGATAAAAAAGGAACCAAGATATGGTGCACAAGATCCCACGACAGATGAATCACCATAACTATTCTGATAGAAACTACAAATAGTATTTGTGATACTTTGACTCGACATATAAAGAGATTAGTACGTTTTGCATGCTAGCGCTAAAATTTCGCAATAAATTTTGTTCCTGCCAAATTTGACAAACGTTTGGCATTCACCAAAGATGGAACACTGTAAATCTTCATTAAACCCTTTTGACAACTAATATTTATCTTTTTCCCTACGTTGAAATATAAATATTGGAGGCATCTGTTGGAGGCAAAAAGTTTTGTTAAAGACATTGTTCGACAAAGATAAGGGCTTACTTTGATAAAGTATTGTAAGATTTGTCGAAGATATAAAACATGTGTAATACTTAAAAATTTAAGGGGTGAATCCAGGAGATGATCGACTAAGGTGTTTGACATTTATAGAAATTCGAATGAATGAGATAAGGTGGTTACTTTGAAGTCATTTGAATTTGAATTCAAATAAGAAAATTTCATTTGAACTTTTGAAATGTCTGTTGTGATTATTACATGTATTATTTAGAAATAAGACACCTGTTGAACATGTGTTAAAAAGGATAGTAATTAGGTAGTTAGAATACTAGTTTCCTATTTATAACAGAGGATCGAATACTTTTTTGGTGCACTCAGAGTATTCTATCATTCGGAAGGTGAAAGATTAATATTTTATCCTTCAGTCATGTCCCTTGTGAGAAGAAAGTTTACCAATAACGCATACTCCATTTACATTTATTAATGATCAAACCCCTAACATGATACTTAAAGAACCAAAACTACTTTTACTTAGATCAATGCATGTTGGTAGGAGATTAGATACTTGAAAATACATCATAATATTCAAAATCTTAGAGACACTCAAGGATTAAGGGATTGATTCGAGTACACCTTCCAATTTCATTTACTTGTAATTTGGATTAAGTTAAATACATTGTTCTTCAATCCACTTGTGCTTTACTTTGAAAGTTTCTTTACTCGTTACACTTTGTCAATCTTTATTTTTCTGGTTTCCTTGCACTTGTTAATTTATGTTTCTTTATTTCCTCTGCCCTTCCATCATCAATTTAGTTCAAACGCATGCTTGTATTTTCATTACTCTTCGTCAGCTTAATTCCTTTGTTGGTTTGATTTACCAGTCATCACATCGTCGAGTTATTTTCTTCTCTATTTATGTGCATGTTCATTTATATTTAATCTTTTCATTTCTTTATGATTTTCTCATATAAGGTATGAGTATTGATGTCGAAATGTTTATTTGTTAGTATATTCCACCAAAATTTGAGAATTCATTTTGGAGGATATTTTCTTGCAAGAGTGATAACTAGAATAAAAATCTTTTCGGTCTTGACAAACCTAGTAGTTTCCATTGTGGAATATAATTAACGAATTTTTTTGTAAACAACCGATCAATTTATCCAATTGAATATGAACTAAAAAACTTGGGTGATTTACTGTTTGATTCGATTTTAATAATATTATTTTATTCTTATTATTTTTTTATTAAATTTAATCTCTAAATTGATGTAATATATACAATTTATCTATATATTATTATTGTATTTTAATTATATATTTATTTTATTTTAATTAAAATGAAAGCTTAAAAAATAATTTTGTAAAATTATGCAAATTGCTTCATGCATTAAATATTTATTTACAGGTCAAGCTAAGCTAGTTTAAAGAGTGTTGCTACTCATAAATAAAAAAAATATTTCAATATTAAAAAGTAATATAAATAACATTTTTATTATATATTTAAGTAGAGGTAGTGATAGATGTCAAGTGTAGGAGTCCCTTTAGTTATAAAGCTGTAGAATGACCAAAAGTAAAATATAAACAGCAAAGCCATGGACTTTTTTGTGTGGAAAGTTGTTAAATGGTCAGTAATAGATTGGTCCAAAGAATCATTGATGTGAACATGCACAAGTCAAGAATCAAAAGATGTGAGATTTTGAAAGAAAAAAGAAAAATTAAATGTGCATGCATGTCCGGAGAAGGACTAACTTTTGCGATAAGGGTTCCTTGCCTCTGACAGTTGTCCCCTCCCGAATGGTCTCAAACTTTTCTTAAATTTATGCAACTAGTCTAGCGAATTCATAGAATATTATTATTATGCATTTGATTTTTTTAAAGAGTGAAATTTATTTTAAAAAATAAAATAAAAAGTATTAATTATTAATAAAAAAATTAAATAAATAAATTTTAATATTTTATAATTTGTTATATATATGTATATATTTTATTATGATTTTAATTATTAATTTTTTTTATTAATAATTATAAATTTTTATTTTATTTTCTTAAGTAAACTTCTCACCTTAAAAAAGATAAATTTATTGCATGTCTATAGTAATTAATGATTTAATGCACAACTTTGAATTCTGCGAAGATTTGTGTAGAAAAGTTTTATTGCAATACTCCAAAGATTAGACAAATTTACATAATTATTGATGAGAAAATAAAATATATGAATTTTAATAAATTTGTAGTTTATTATTTATGTAGTTATATTTTATTAAGAGTGTGTTTGGAATGATAAATTTTATGAATTGATTTGATTTGTAAAAAAATTTTATGTTTAAAAAGTTATAAAATTAGAATTAATTTGATGTAGAAATTTGTTAAATTAAAGATATGTGTATTTAGAAATCTATTCAAATTTGATTAGATTTGAATGGATTTGATTTGAGTTTATTTTAATTGATAATTTTACTTTTATTAATTTATTAATTTATTAATTTATCTAATTTAAATAAAGATAATAACACAAATTATTAAAATAGAATGAATTACAATAATTTTTTAAGTGTTCTAAATAGAAATTTTGATTTGCAAATTAAATCAATCTATTTTTTATAAGGAGTTCTAAACATAAAAATTAATTTTTAAATCAAATCAAATTAATTTTATTTTTATAATTCCAAACACAATCTAAAATCTTTTTAATATTTTTTTAGTACAATAACAATATGAGATGTGTTAATTTGTCATATTTAAAATCAGTAAAATGTCATTTCTTTATACAATTAATATGCCCATAACTAAAACCGGAAGCAGATAATCTTTGTATGGATTGTATGAATGATTAAAAATACCAAATATGATTAGTTTTTTTATTTTTTTGATGTTGTAGGAAGTTGGTTGGTCGTTAGGTAGTTTGCTTTCGGTACAAGGATTCTTTGTTTCTTCGGTTGCTTGACTTATCTATATCTCACAGGTCCTTTTCCTTTCTAAGGTTTGACCAAATTTCCACGCTTCAGTTGCCCCTTTCATTTTATGTCTTTTCCTTTTTTAAATTTTTTCTTTTCTCAACACCTTTCGGAAAGAAGCCAAATCAATTACGCCTTTATTTTTATTATTATTATTTTTTTAAATTTGTGAATCCCATTTGCAAGAACATAGAATATCCTTTTCTTGAGCACCACGCTTTTAGATATGAGAGAAAATCACTTTCCTAATGCCCCTTCTCATTGATACGAGTTAATGTTGTTATCGAACAGTAAATTAATGAGATTTTTTATTTAAATTTAATTATTTAAATTAATTAATCAAATTAAATAATATAATAATATAAAATTTATAAAAATATTCATAAAATATTTAAAAACATTAAAATTTTTAAAAATAAAAATTAATAATTAATTGATTGAATTAATTAATCAAACTTAAATTATAATAAAATAAAAATGAAAAGTCGACTAGGTGAGGCAATCTCCATTAGCTCTAGATAATAAAAAATTAAAAACTATGTTATTTGACGAAAGTGAGCTATACTCTCATTTTTTAAAAATGCAATTCGATTTTCGGGAGTTCTACCTTATACAAAAGGTTATACTATTATCATTCTCGATATAAAAAAATTAAGCCTGGGTCGAATCCTTTAAAAATATTTTTAGTTTAAAAAAAACTATGTTATTTGGATGTGGAAAAACCAATTTTGCGCCATCCCAAACGAAATGGAGAAAAAAAGGAAAAGCAAAGTGAGCGATAAAATGAGGAAGTATAATATAAATGAAATAAAAAAAAAAGATCAGTTTGTTATTGTGATGGACCCTGAAAATCTTGCCATGATGCATCTTGATCTTGGCATTGTGAGGACCACATGTTCAATTTCATAATATAAATAAAGTGGGTTCATCTCTTTTTGACAAGTTGTTGGGTGGTTAATTTAGTAGAAAAGAGGTTGTTGGGTAGTTAGATCTCATAAAACATGGAACAAAAGGGTAAAATAGAAATGAATGAAGCATGCCAATGGATAATCTCTCCCAAGCACTTTTTGCTTCGGTTTCTGTGTGTCAAACTGAAAAGCTAGCCTTAATTTCTACATTTTCAGCAAGTGGGATAAAAATCCACTGAATTTCATCGCACAAACCAAACTAATTGGCCAAACTTATAACACTCTTCTTTCAAAAAGAAAATAATTTTTTATTTTGGATTTGTTTATTTTCTTTCAATTTATTTGAATTTGTTTATTACAATAGATACTTTTGAGTTTATTTTCATAAATTTGAAAATAATTTATACATTAGCTATTTGTATAATATTTTTTATTAAATTAATCTTAATAAATTACCAAAATTTTATTCCTGCATAAATGCTTATCGAACTGTCTATCTAAATGTTATTAACGTATTTTCAATCTCCCACTTATAACAATATAACTTATTTAACAAACTCTACTTAAATAATTATTTATTTAAATTATTCATGTAAATTTGCATGTGTTATCTTTATATCCACCTTTTTAAAAAAAAAATGAATTACTATAACTAATGGCTTAATTGGTTATTTACTTGGTCATAACTTTCGGAAGTTTATATTAATAAACTATTAATATTTTGTGAAAAGATTCAATATTTTTATTTTAAAATAATTGTTTTTTATTATTTTATAAAAAGTGAATTTAATGATTAAAATGAATCTCTATATCTTCATTAAATACATATTATTATTATTATTATTATTATTACTCTTCATTTAATTTTAGATCCCCTTATTATCTTTCAATATTAAACATGAAGTTCTTGCTCTCCACTCTTACTTATTCAATGTAGGACAAACATGACTTTCTTTGTTAATCATTACATTAACAACATTATTTTCATAAGCTTAAATTGAAGAAAAATGAGAGTTTAAATATCATATAATCCTCTAAAATCTTTCCTTATTCATTTCTATGAATATTTTAAGGTTTCTCCAATTTGAATGATTTTAAATATCGAAATAAGAGAAATCAAACTTATTACTTAACCTTATATTCTCTTTGCCCTTCACTTTATATTGATTCCTTTTCCCTTCCTTCCCTTCCCAATTCCCAAAGGATATGTTTGGGAATTTGGATGAGGGGGAGAAGGAATTAAAAGAAAATTAAAGGAAAGGAAATGGAAAGTTTTCTAAAGACCTTCCTTTTGTTTGGATGATTTTTAAAATGAGAGGAGAAAAATAAAGGGTTTTCATGTTGTTGAGTCAATTTTGTATACATTACTTTTATGTTAATTTAACCCATTTTATGTTAAATTATCTTCATTAACTATTGTTTAGCATGGTTATTTCACTAATTAACTTTTTGTACGAGTTTATGAACTAACTTGAAGAGTTGAGCCAAGTTTGATTTAAAAAAGTGTGTTGTTAGGCCCACTAGAATTTTATGTAGTAAAATGATCATAAGTTGAGCTACCAAAATTGAAATCAAGTGATCTTGAATCCCATGGAAAGCTAAGACACGAGGCTACGACTTCTATGTTCAGTCAAAAACCCAATTTGTGTGTTTTGAGAGTGAAAACTTGCGTGCTTAAATTCATTGAGAACAATTACAGAGAATTGGATGAGGCGGCAGCTACATGGCATGATCCCATGAAGATACAAGTAACCTAGGTTGGAATTACTTGCATTGCAGCCTAAGTCTTTAAAAAGGACAACTCTTGATAAGTTGAGATACTTTCTAGTTTTTGAGATACTTTCCTATTCTTGAAAACTTTTCCACTTCTCTCACATCAATTAAAAGCATTTAGAAAGGGCAAAAAGGACACTTTCTCGCTGCCCAAGGGTTGTAAAATCAAGGAATGTACTCAAATGCAAACCCTAGAAGAAATAGCTCGCTAGCGTTGTTGTTTGAAGTGGGGCCAAGGGAAATACAGAAATGATAGACAAAAAGAAAATTGCAACTGCTGTGAGGTGGAGTATTTAGCTAGGAAAAGATGACAAAGGTGCACTATATAAAAGGAGAGCCAAACCTGCAGCAAGAGAGTCATTCAATACCAAGCTTTTGCAATTTAGAGAGGAGATTAGTGGCTGGTTTGGGGAGACTGAAGAGTTGCAATTGTGACCATTACTTCTATCTTTTCGTCTTTGTTTCTTGTCCTGTATTTCTATTTTGCTTGTTACTGCATCATGATAGCCATGAACTAATTCTCTATGGAACCTGATCTATGATGTTTAGATCTCATTTTAATCTTATAGACTAAGTTTTGTTTCCTTTTCCAATTTCTTAATTGCTTCTGTCATTAATACATTTAGATGCTTAATCACCATTTGATTGATATAATAATTTACTTCAAAGCCAAGAAGGGGAGAGTTAGATATAGTATATGTAGTGATCAAACTAGTACAAATGCAATCCGAGGTGCTGCGTTTACTTAGACTATCTTTAAGTCTGTAGATCTTATTGTGTTCCTAGTTAATTAAATCTAATTAAAGATAACTTGGGTTATTAATTAGGGATAATTTTAATTGTGTCCGAGAGGAACACTTAGATACTAATTAAGGGAATTCTTGAAATGTAATTGAAAGGAATAAACTAGTCTACAGAATTGATTGAATTGATTCAAATTAGAGAAGGAGAAGTATATATAGCCCTAGTGCCTTACATTTACTTGAGGAAATTTGCTTCTTTACTTTCTTATATTTGTTTAGTTCTAGTTGTTTTGTTTTCTACTTTCTTGATTCAATAATTTCCAAACTAGAATCAAAGATTTAGGGAAACTAGTAATTAATAGGTTTCAATCCTTATGAAATCGATACTCCGCTAACTAATCTTTATTATTTGTGACCGTGTACACTTGCACAAAAACACACACAAACACATGTAACCCCCAAACCATTAATTATTAATTTTTATGAATATTTTAAACTTTTTTCCAATTTAAAAGATTTTGGAAGTTTGTAAATATTCAATTATAGGGAAAGAAACTTGTTATTTAACCTGTCATCCTCTTCCCTTCTCTTCCGTTTCCTTTCATTTTGTTTTGATTCCTTCTTTTCCCTTTCCCTTTCAACTACAAAACATATTGATATGTACGGAAGTAGGGAGAGAAAGGGAAGGAAAGAGGATGGGAGATTAATTAATAATTTTCCTTCCTCTTGTTTAATTGTTTAAAATCTTCCATAATTTTTATAATTGAAATAATTTTAAAATATTCATAAAAATGAATAAGAGATTTTGGGGTTACATGATAATTTTTTATTTTCCCTCCTTATTCAATTTTATGAATATTTTAAAGTTATTAAATTTTAGATGATTATAAATAATAAAAAAAACTTATTACTTAACCTCCTATCTTCTTCCTTTCTATATTTCTTTATTTTCTTTAAATTCCTTTCTCTCAATTTCCCTCTCAACTCCTAAACATACCTCAAAATGTAAAAAAAAATGAATAAGGGGAAGGTTTTAGAATCTTGTATAGCAATCCTTCATTTTAAATAAAACTTATAAATAAGGGAAAATTTTACTTACAATCTCTTCTCCTTTTTTCTCTATCGTTGGGAGATGGGAGGAGAGGGGAAAAATACAAAAAAGAAAAAAAAAAGAAAAAGAAATGAAAGAGAATGAGATGTTAAGTAGTAAATTTGTTTTTTTCTTTATTTAGATTTTTAAATCTTTTAATTTAGAGGAACTTCAAAATGTACCTAAAAATGAATAAGGGAGAGTTACATAATAATCCATCATTTTAAAAAACTCCAAAGAAGGGGAAGGTTTACTTATAACCTTTCCACTATATCCATGTTTTAATCTTCTTCTCCATACAAGCATAACCTAAATCTCTACGAAAAAAATCACATCGTGAAAAGTAGGAAAATGTGGATACGATGGGAAAGTGTGAATTAGTAGATATTTACTTGAAATTAAAAAGTTAATTAAAAATAAAATAAAAAGATATACTATCACAATTTGGTGTATGCCAAGATGCATTAATAAGCCTCTAACGACAAAAATAAAAACATTAATGAACTAAAATATGCTTTTAGTCTCTTTGTTGTTGGCATGATAATGTGGTGGATAGGAGTGAGTTTTCTCCCATCTCGATCTCATCCTGCGTCTTTTATTTTTTATGAGAATTTGTCCTTACTTGTTCTTACAGGTTTTGAATAAAAAAATCCAAACTCACCCCGCAGCATAAATAAAGAATTTATATCTTACCCACACTTATAATCATTTTAGTTATAAATTTATAAAATAATCAATTAAAAATATAAAAAATAACTATAATATAATATAAACTAAAATATATATTTTAAGAAAAATATAAACTCTAATAAATTAGAAATTAAATAAATTAATAATATGATTATTTCTTTTAGTATAATAATATGATTAATTTTAAATATAATAAAGTTATAGAATTTTTTTAAAAAATATATGTGGTCTTTTTAGTGTCATCAAGACACAGATCATTATTGAATTTTCTAAAAAAAAAATTTATAGTGTCACATCAAAATAAAATTTATACTTAATAAGTATGCTTTAGAAAACTTTTTTGTTTTTATTTTGATAAACTTTTTTGACATATCAAGGGAAGAAAATAAGGAAAATATTAACCTTTTTGCTATCGTCTCTTGATAGAAAATTTTGATTAGTAAATGTACAGTATCATTGGCAGGAACACCAAAATTACAATGAGTCCCTGACTTTTGACAAATTTGTACTTTGGCCCGACCATGTCCAACAATGCTGCTGCCAAACCCCACCGGTACCCGGTTAACCGGTTTGATCGCAGGAAAGAAGGATTCAAGTTCCTCTTATTCTTATTTCATACGCGGAGCTCTGACTATGACGGAAGGAAATTTTCTTTTATTTTAAAATACAAAATATTTTGATATTATTTACTATAATAATGAGTTTAACTTTTTTAATATAAAAAGAGTGAGAAAAAGTTTTCGGTCCTTTGAACAAGTTTCTTTTTATTCTTTCGAATAAGTAGTACTTATAAAATTTAAATTTTATATGTATTCTTAAAATTACAATGCATTAACTATTGTAACTAATTATTTGGAAATAAGTATAATAATGAGTTAAACTATAATGCATTTCTTAAGAATATTTTTTATATTATTTTTTAATTATGTGTTGATTTTGAATTTCATATATTTGTTGTCATAATCAAATTATCATGTAAATACATAATTGGATAAATACAATTACTTTGGTATTATATTTTATTTTTAAGTAGGTTGACGAGTTCTCAAACATTTTATTTGTTGATGGCTATATTTTATCAACTTGAAACATTTATTATTATTATTATTATTATTATTATAAATAATTGACAACTCATGAGTGTGTTTGAAATGATTAGCTTTAAGAATTTATTTGATTTATAAATAAAATTTTATGTTTTGGAAGTTTTAAAATTAGATTTAAAATTTATTAAATTTAAATTATATATATTTAGATTTGATTTTTTTAATATAATGATGGCACAGAGATTTAAATCTTTGACATTTTGTAAATTACTCAAACTCTTTACAATTAATCTACTCTTAGTGGCTTGATTTGATTTAATTTGATTTTAGTTCAACCAATAGTTTTATCTTTATTAATTTATTTACATATCTATTTTAAGTAAAAATAATAAAGTAAATTATTAAAATAAAATAAATTTAAATCATCTTTAAAGTATTCTAAATATAAAATTTAATTTATAAATTAAATTAAATTTTATCTTTTATAAAAAATTTCTAAACATAAAAATTAATTTTTAAATCAAATTAAATTAAATTAATTCAAATTAAATTTTACTTTTTTTTCCGATCCAAACACGACCATAAGAACTCCCTTAAATAATGTTAAAAGTTAAACTCTATAATAATAATAATAATAATAATATTAAAAGAAAATATAGAACATTCAATTGCCACATGTTGACTGATTACAGCATCTAAAACATTAAATTCATAATAAATGCACTTGAAATTGTTTTTTGTTGCTTTAGTTTTCCTCTCTCTCCGAGTAAAAAAAAAAAAAGAAAAAAAAGGTTTTCCTCTCTCTTCTGTTATATGCCTCCATGGTTGGAATCAGAAGGAGAATGCTGTATATAAAGCAGCCAATGCTAACTTTGGTTGGCATTCCCATCTTCATACTTTCCCTGGCTGTTCATACCAGTCTGTAACTTTTCTTTCTCTGTCACTCATTCACAGATATTTGCTGCACAGAGAGGTTGGGTGTTGTTCGTACTTGTACACTTTCTCTTACTCTCTCTCACTGTCTCTTTTGTTGTATCCCACGCTCTTTGCTCCTCTCCTCCTGTTGTTGGCCACAGAGCCAGAGAAGAGTGAAAGAACCATTTTTTGTGTTATGCTGTGTTAAAGGGGGTGGTCTGTTTCTCATTGCAGAGAGTGAACAAAGCAACAACCATTGAACACCACAATCCACAAATGAAGTACGTGCTGGTCACGGGTGGAGTTGTTAGTGGCCTTGGCAAAGGGGTTACTGCCAGCAGTATTGGGCTGCTTCTCAAAGCCTGTGGACTTCGAGTTACTGCTATCAAAATTGGTATCTTCATTCTTCTTCTTCTTCTTGTTTTTTGCCTTTATTTTTTACAATAGAAAAGTGGGCAAATCTTTTTCATACTTTTTTTTTTCATCAATCAAACATGGAATAGTTTTTCAGATATCCTGCAGTTTTCTTCTCTGGATTTGTTTGTTTCTTTTTTTTTTTTTTTCACAACGGCATCTATATCTCCTCCCCTTTTTTTGTTCAAACATTACTCAAATTGTCTGAGCCATTGTCTGTCAAATGGCATTATGATGTTATTAGTCCTTTTTACTTCATCCCTTGTAAAGCGTTTCGTTCTTGTTTCATCTCACCAATTCCGTTTGTCATCCAGATCCTTACTTGAACACAGATGCTGGAACAATGTCCCCTTTTGAGCATGGAGAAGTGTTTGTGTTGGATGATGGTGGTGAGGTAAATAACTTTCACCGATTTGCTAATTCATCTTTCGTTTTTGGTTTTAATGGCAAGCCCAAAAGGAAAAAGCATGTTTTTTCTAGGAAAATGAGAGAAGTAAGGTGCCAACTTTATCCAATTTTCTCAGACAAGGTCAGTAAATTGATAAAAAGAATATGAATCATGACTCTCTGTGTTCAAAGGTGGACCTGGATCTTGGAAACTATGAGCGCTTTATGGATATCAAGTTGACCCGCGATAACAACATAACCACCGGGAAGATTTACCAGGCATGTTCCTTAGACTGTATTCATTTCCAATATCCTGTGTATTTCCTGTGACAGACTCTGAAGTCAGAACATTATTACAACAAACTCCTTGATCTCCAACTTTACTTTTCATTTTTCCTGTTTGCATGACAGTCTGTCATTGATAAGGAGAGAAGAGGAAATTATTTGGGGAAAACAGTTCAGGTCCTGCTTAATCACTAGTACTATGTTTTTGTTATGATAAACAAAGCTTTTCATATTGGTCTTGATATTACTATGCTATTTTCATCGGTAGGTTGTCCCTCATATCACTGATGCTATTCAAGAGTGGATAGAGAAGGTGGCCCGCATAGCAGTAGATGGAAAGACAGGTCCAGCTGATGTCTGTGTCATAGAATTGGGTGGAACCATAGGTACACCATTGAAAAGGTTCTTCAGTCTCATGGTTAGATTATCTCCATGGTTTATGTGTATATTTATAAGAACTTCCCTGGACGCAGGAGATATTGAGTCCATGCCATTTATTGAGGCATTGGGGCAATTCTCATACCGTGTAGGTGAGGATACACAATTTATGACAAAGTGTGTGTTTGGTGAATATATGATGCATGAATCAAAGTTGGTTCTTTGAAGTTATTTTGGTGCGCTTCTAGTCTAACATGATGCTCATTGCAGGTGCTGACAACTTTTGCTTAGTTCATGTCAGCCTTATTCCTGTTTTAAATGTTGTTGGGGAACAGGTAATGTCTTAAGACTTTTGAATGCCAGTGTGATCCATGAAGAAAATGATTTAATTTCATCTAAACATAGAGAATTACGTTTATTATTTTCAGAAAACAAAACCAACCCAGCATAGTGTTCGTGGACTAAGAGGTCAAGGGCTGACTCCACACATCTTAGCATGCCGCAGCACAATGGTTGCTCAATCTCTCTCTCTCTCTGCATTCTGTCTCTCTTTTCTTTCCCCTCTCTCCTACAGATGAGCAGATGTGGACAGAGCATACACACAAGCACATACTGACACATGCACAAAATGAACACAATTGCAAATACAATTCTTAACTAAACTTTTCATTTATGGTTCTAAAATTTATTTGTTTTTCAGGTACTGGATGAGAATGTGAAGGGAAAACTCTCTCAATTTTGCCTAGTTCCGGTATGAGGTTTTGAGGATAAGTATACTTTGGTGTATATGACTTTAAATGATTGTCTCTGCTTTGCAAGAGTTTGCTCTACTGAAGCTGCATTTTTCCAGGAAGAAAACATAATTACTCTGTATGATGTTCCCAACATCTGGCGCATTCCTTTGCTTTTAAGAGTAAGTTGTCCTCTGAAACTGCTGAACTTCAAATCGTCTTATTTGTAGGTACCATTTCTTACAAAATATCTTCTTCTGATCTAGGATCAGAAGGCTCATGAAGCAATATTGAAAAAGCTGAAGCTTTATGGGTTTGTATCACCAACTCGCTCAATTATATTTTACTATTTTCTGGGCTTGACTTAATGGATTCAAAGAATTTTCTATCCTTTCTGATTTTTCTGGAAGTCTTAAGTTGTGGTTTACTGTGTATACAGTGTAGCTCAAGAGCCTAATTTAGAGGTGTGGACTTCAAGAGCTGAAGTTTGTGACATGCTTCATGAACCGGTGGGTTGCTATTCCAAACCTGATCTTAATTATATTATCCATGATTATTGGCAATAATTATATTTTTGTTTCTTACAATGTGCAGGTTCGTATAGCCTTGGTGGGAAAATATACAGGCATTTCAGATTCCTACCTCTCTGTTCTAAAGGTTGAGTTACCTGTAACTTCATGGCTGCATTACTGTAATATGTTCATGAGTTTTTGCAGAGTAAAAGACATAATTGCTCTCCAATTGGCCAGGCATTGTAACGTGCATTGTTGTGGATGTTAATCTGCTTTACCCTTCCTCATTTTAAATTTATAAACTTTCACTATACAGGCAATACAGAAAAATAAAATTTTGAAAAGTTGTAAGCTTCTAATATAGTTACTGCTTTATCTAGTCTAGAACAAAAAGTAGGGTACCAAATAGTAAAGTTGATCATATAAAAGCAGAAGGCATTGAAAATTTTTGTAAAATATATTATCATTCTATGTGACATAGATGATAAAAATTCAGAATAGAATCTGGGGCTCTTCTTATATATAGAAGCATAGATTTGTCCTAGTTTATATACAGTATTGGCTTTCTCCTTTTTAACCTAGTATAGATTGTGGGGTTGGAATGAGTTTGCTATTGCATACCTAGAGAGCACATTAAGCTGCAGTATAGTATTTTTGCTAGATTGTCCAAACTAACAATCAAAATATCTCCATGAAGTGCATGTGCCTATCTTATTTTAGTAGCCTTCAACTTTGTTTGATGTTGAGTTTATCTTTATTTATGCTTGAACTTCATATAGCTTAAGCATATGAATGCATAAGAATGAACTTGCTACCTTCAATATTTCAGGCCTTGGTGCATGCTTCTGTTGATCGCCGAAAGAAACTTCTTGTGGACTGGATTCCAGCTGGCGACCTTGAAGATGCAATTGCAAGAGAGGTTATCTCAATTTTGATTTATTATATTTTAACATCTTTAAATTATTTGCCATAATCCTAACTTCTATATGTTATTGTTCAATGTTGCAGAATCCTGATGGTTATAAGGCAGCATGGAAGTTATTGAAGGTTCTGCTTACAGTCTAGAAATTAACCAGTTGTTACTTTAGTAATCAATTTCTCTCTCTTTAGTTCCAAGTAATTTCTATGTTTGTTATCTAACTAGTCTTTGTCTTCAGGGCGCAGATGGTGTTCTTGTTCCTGGAGGTTTTGGGGATAGAGGAGTGCAAGGAAAAATTCTTGCTGCTAAATATGCCCGTGAAAACAGAATTCCATTCCTTGGCATCTGTCTTGGAATGCAAATTGCTGTCATAGAGTTTGCACGATCTGTTCTTGGCGTAAAAGATGCTAATAGCACTGAATTTGATTCGGATACCAAGAACCCATATGTCATATTTATGCCTGAGGTGTCCTTATCTGTGTGACCTTGTTCTAATGCCTAAGAAAATAGGTAAAAAAAAGTGTTCCTAATTGTGAGATGTTTGTACTGTTTGTATAGGGATCTAAAACACATATGGGAGGCACCATGCGTCTTGGATCTAGGAGGACATATTTCCAGACCAAGGAATGCAAATCCGCAAAATTGTAAGTATTATTGCTCCATTCATTTTTTTTGAAGAAGAAAGATTACATATGCTTTGTGTTCATGCAGGGCAATACGAGAGTAATGTGTGTTTCAGTATGACTGCACTATAAATGACTTGATAAATTATTTGGCATGAAAAATAAATAAAAGCATACTCATAATGGATGAGATTTATTTGGTTTCTAATCCTTAGACCCTGCCTCTTAGATATGGCTGCAAAAGCTTCATTGATGAGAGACATCGGCATAGATATGAGGTATTGCGTCCTCGCGCATGAAATTATTGTGTAAATTTGTATTGGACAGAAAATGACCTTGTCATATGCAGGTGAATCCTGATTTGGTAGCACGCCTTGAAAATGCTGGCCTTTCTTTTACTGGGAAGGATGACACTGGTCAACGCATGGAGGTTTAAATACTCTCTTAAAACTTTTTTAATTAGTATAAGCATAATCTGTGGTTCTGAATTAGTTTGTTTATTCATGTTACAGATAGTTGAGCTACCTAATCATCCTTATTTTATTGGTGTTCAATTCCATCCTGAATTTAAATCAAGACCAGGAAAACCATCTCCTTTGTTCTCAGGTACTTCTTTGATACATGTCTGCATTTTGCATCTAAGTTGACTTTAATTTATCACGTTTGTATTATATGGTCTCCAATGTTCTTAGGTACTTCTTTTCTGTTTGCTCCCCGTTGGAATGCTAGATTATCGCTTAATGCTTTTTCTTTTCCAACAACAAATTTCCTCATTGATTCTAACCTAAAAGTCCATATGCATAAGAAAATCCAAAGTACTTCCTTATCTTTGAAGTGGCAACTTAAACTGGAAAATTAACTGGCCAATTCTGAAGTTCCTAGGGATCTTGATAAACTTTTATAGCAACTTATTCTATCAGTTATTATTTGACAGAAGAAAGAAGAGAAGGAAAATAATAATTATTTTCTTGTATGCATGAATGCAACTCATTATTCTGGCTTATCCGTTTCGCATTTTCCTCTCCATATCTTCCATTTCACCCCACTAGCCATATCCTTCAACACAGTAAACAGCTTTGTCCATATAGTACTGTATGTCATGAACCAATTATACAAATAAATGGTTTTGTATCTCTTAACACTCTAGATGCATTTTGTAGCCTATACGATGCAGTTATGTAGGGCACATTACACTGGCTCTCTTTCTTGGACTTGTATTCCATGTATGTGTTTGTAAAATATATTTGGAAAAGGATAACAAACTATTTGCTTACTAATGCTTAAGATTCTGAAATGTAACTTGTGAATTGCTTGATGAAAATGTCAAATATAGGGTTTATTGCAGCAGCATGTGGGCAACTGGATGCTGTCTTACAAGAGTCTTCATATGTCGATAATAATCGCTCAAAAGCAGTAGGCAGTGATATCTCAGTGGTCAAAGCATACCAAAATGGAATGAAGTCAGCATATAGGCCAAGTGAATATGTTTATGGCAGTTGCAATGGCTTGCAGTTTTAAAAGTTGCTGGTCTTTATCTTGGAATTTTCAGGTTAGCTGGTTCAATCTATCAAGGGCTTTCAGTTTTCTATGAGAACTTGTCTGTACAGTCAATTGAGCCTTCGTAGGTATAGAGTTTTCAGAGGATCTCGATACAGAGCAGAGCTTGATCCCGGTGTTTTTAATGGGGCAGCTCATTTAAGTTTACAATGGTGTCAGAGTGGGGAACTCTCAAGGTTTCTTTGTCTAATGTTTTAGTGCACTGTTAACTCTTGGTTTTGCAAAGATCTGTTGCTCTCTATAGAGAAATTCTTCTGGACTTCTTCTATTTTCTCTTTATTGATTGAGATGAGAATTGTCTTTTCATAATGTGGAGGTGTAGTATGATGCTGAGTCTTTTGGTATATGGAATTTTAAGTATTCATCATGTATAACCAAAAGACAACATCAAAGAGATGTGTATCAATTCAGACACACTTCTACGAAGAGTCATGTACTTATAAGGGAAAATTATCTTGAAAAACCATGTCTTTACAAGAGGTAGTTATCCATGAAAAAGCATATTCTTATAGAAGACACAAAACCAAAAGATGTGAAGGCTGTTATTTGGTTTGTACAAAAGAGGAACTTGGAGACATATGCACGGCAAAATAAATTCATACCTTGATTAAGTTCGACCAAGTGTCCTCCACCACCAATTATAAAAGTGCAACCAGAAGTTGATTTGTCGTTATTAAAACTTGTGATCTAACTTGCATCCGAGTAACTTTTTAGTACGATAGGATAATCACTATAGAATAATTTAAAATTTATAATTTTCTTTAAATAACAAAAAATTTTAGAGATAGCTTTCCAGTGATCTATATTAGGTTTATTTGTAAACCTTGACAATTTACACATATCAAATGCAATATCCAGTCTTGTGCATTGTATAGCACACATCAAACTCCTCATAGCACTGTTGTACTATAATTGCACCATTGTCCTACTAGAATTCTCGTTTGTCTTGAAGTTAGGATTATATAGAGTATTGAATTTTTTAATTTTGAGATGTTTGAATTTTTTCAATACTTTCTTGATATAACGAGATTGGTTTAATATAAATTCCACACCAAGTCTTAACACTTGGATGCCTAAAATAGTATTTACTTTGTTTTGATCTTTCATATTGAATTTTGAAGTTGGATATTTTTTAGTTTCACATACTCCTTCCAAGGTCATTCCAAAAATAGTATTTATAGTTTCACAACTCAAATAATTATTCTATATTTTTAGTAAATTTGGAGTAAATGCACTTATCCTCATTATTGTGAGCAAAACCATTTGATAAGATTACAAAGTCAAATTTCTTGTGTTACTGTTTAGGTACTTGTTTTAAGCCATATAATGACTTAACAAATTTATAAACTTTCTTTTCATTTTCAGATAGCATATAACCTTCTGATTGCTTCATATATATTTCTTCATTGTATTCACCATTTAGAAAGGCTGTCTTAACATCCATTTGTTACCAAGTGGCTTCAAACTCAAGGGGGTGAATTGAGTTTGTAAAAAGTTTCATGAACTTTTCACAAATAACTTGAAAATGGATTGTTATTGAAGCTAATTACACTTAGGGTTGAGTGGATGTATGATGATTAATATTCCCACACTAGTTTTTCAGCAAAGGGCAAGGATGAAAGAATTGAAGGTGGCACAAGAACAATAAAATGCTGAAAGTAAAGAGATAAGGGACAGAGAGAGTGCAAATAGTGATTTATACTAGTTTGTCCACTTTTTGTCACTTACCTTTAGTCCCTAAGCTTCCACTTGAGATTTTCCACTATGACTTCAATTTCAATAAGTGCTTGAGACCTTTACAAATTCAGAGCTCTTCTCATACTCTTGAGATACCTTATTTTTAGTGTTTAAGCCTCTCTTACAAGGTGTATCTAATCTCACAAGAGGGATACCTCACCCTTGAAAAGTGTTTACAAGAGATAAAATGAAGTAAACTCTCTCTAAGAACAAATAATACAACTTGAAGTTTTAATGGGTACTCTTGAATATCTCAAATAATGCCAAAAAGGTCACTTGGAAGAATTAATGTAGTAATTTATGATTGTATAGAGGTTGTTGAATTGTTCAAAAGTCAACATTAACTCTTCTAAGGTTTGTATTTATAGCCCATTCATAAATAGAGACATTGGAAATAGCTGAAATGCCCATTTAATATAAAGCTAGCCATTATTTTGTCTGCTAACATGTGTAAATAATCAATTATTTTAAAGGAATGATCAATTATTTGATGCAATAATCAATTATAGCAATTTAATAATTGATTATTAGAAATTATGGGTTTTTGTCAAGAACAAAATAATCAATTATCTCACGTAATTGATTATTCAAGTTTCAAAAGGTTTTCTAAAGAAGCAATCATCAATTACATAGGAAGTAATAATCTATTATTGATTGGTTGTGTGCTTCATAGAGGCAACATAATTGGTTATATGATACACATAATCAATTATCTAATTTTCAGAAACCAGATAATCGATTGTGTTATGCATAATACCCAATGACCAAATATTCAAATTTTGAAATGAATAATTGATCATTTAAAACAAATATTCAATTATTGCATACTAAAGACGTGAAAAACACTTTGAAAACTTTTATAAATGAATCAGCACAAGTGAATTTGTAACACAGTATCCATCCAATTTAAGTTGGAGAACATTTTAAGGGCTATTTTTGAAAAGATTTGAGCATAAAGAGATTGGATTCAATTGTACCCTTACATATGAAGTCCAAGGTTTTGAAAGCACTAATCTTGTAACACGTAGACTAAGTCTTCATCTTTTGTTATCATCAAAATCCTTCAAGCTTGTGTTTTACACCATTTGGTGCACATGTAATTTATAAATGGATGATAATCCCAAATGAACCCGAATCGAGGTCATCTTTGCCACTGGTGCATAAGTATCAATAACCTAGACACTGTTTTTTGACTAAATCCCTTGGCAACTAATTTATCCATAAGTGTTTATAATGAACCATTAGTGTTGTATTTCCTTATGAATACCCACTTGCACCTATTTGGCTTTGATTTTAGAGACAAATCTATTAGGAGCAAAGTATTGTTTGACAATATCGAATCCATTTAATCATTTATTGCCTCTTTCCAAAATGTTAAATCTCTAGAAGTCATTGCTTCACTAAAGGTTTACAAATCTCCTTTCACATTCAACATTATGGGAATTTTATTAATTAAGGAATCCTTATTTTCTTCAACTAGGAAAACTATAAATTGTGAGGAAATAAAGTCTAGACCTACATTTATTATTCTGATTACTTGAGATCTTTTGATCAAAACTATATTAATTCGATTTCGAATTTTGTAAAGTAGGGACAGACTCATTAAAGAATTTATTTTCAAGAAATGTTACATCTCTAGTTTCAATAATTGTATTAGACATTGGGTCTAATATTCTATATGCTTTGAAGTTTTTGGTATAACCTACAAATACAACTTTTATAGCTATAGACACTTCTATTTGGAACTTGTAATAAAAGGCCAAACAACTCCTACATTGTGAAATATTTCATATTCGGTTTTCTTCCTTTCCATATCTTATATGAAGAAACCTTCATTAACTTAGATGGAATCCTTTTATGGATATAATAGGTCATCAATAATGCTTCTCCCCATAAATTAAAATGTAAATTTGTATCTAGAATTATTGAATTAATGATATCCACTAAGTTAAGATTTTTTTTTTCCACTAACCCATTTTGTTGTGAAATATAAGGTTTAAAACATTAGTGTACAATACCATGTTCTTCATAAAAAAACATCAAACTTAGTAGAAAAATATTCTCCACCTCTATTACTACAAAGAAATTTAATGTTCTTTTCTTTCAAATTGTTAACTTCAGATTTGTAATGTTTAAACATTTCAAATATTTCATCCTTGTTTCTCATTAAATTCATATATGTAGAGCAATCATCTATTAACAATATAAAATACTGTTTTTCACCTATGTGAGAATTCCATTTAATTTACAAAAATATGATTTTATTAATTATAGAACTTGTGTACTTCACCTAGCCTTAAGAAAATGATTATTAGTGATTTTTGATTGAATGCATGTTCACAATTACCCTTAAAATCATTATCACTAAGAGCAATGTAATTATTCTTATGCATATACTGAAGAGACCTTTAAATTTACTAATTTAGCGTGCCATAATGATCAAGAATCAACAATATAAGTAGAAGAATTTATTTATCAATATTAGTACTGAGTTCGAACATACCCTCATTACAATCCCTTTTCCCACATAAAAAATTCTTTATCTCACTTTCACCTACAAATTCACATTAGAATTATGAGAAAGATACACAACATCGTGTTTTCTAGTTTTTTGTTCAACACACAAGTGCCTTAGTATCTTTTCCATGGTGAAATCCTTTATCATATGCAGGAGTTTCTTTCTATAATCATCCTAAGTTGAAGGTAATTTAGAAATTATTGTCTCAACTTGTAGTGACTCATAACTTGCAAATTACGAAGTCTATTTACAAAGACTTGTAGTTCATGAACTTTTGCCATGATGGGTATGCTATCGATCATTTGAAATTCAAAATGTTTCATTATGAGAAATTTATCAGTTCGTTGCCTCTCGTTCTTGTACTTCTCTTTCAATACTTTCCAAATCTCAATGGGAGACTTGATTGACATGTAGAGATCATAAAGTCTATCAGATAGTGTTCAAGATGTGTCCTCTACAAGTGAATTTATCATTTTCATGCTTTTTCTTTTGATTTTTCACTTTTGCCTTTTCCTCAGGACTTGCATCATTGGCAGGATTATCTATTGGTTTCAAATTTAAATCCAAAATATAGGCTATGTTTGACATGGTAAGAATAAACATCTTATCCTTCTATCAATCAAAATTAGTTCCATTAAATCAATATGATTTCATGATGTTGATTCATTACTTTGAATGTGGTGTTTCTCTTTATAGCCATCTCAAATAACTCTATAAAATTGTTAGGGAAAAAATATGGGAAACAGAAACAAGATTGAGAACCAAGACTTCAAGACATGATAAATCACTTTTTCTAGAAAGTTGTCTCTATACAAAGTCTACTAACAGGTCTAGGCAACAACACTCATGGTTTTTAATGAAACCTTATGAGTTCTGCAATTAGCAATATTAAAGAACTCTCTTACCTCTTATTCTAAAGTTTTGGAATTAATAATTTGTGACAATTGGGCCTTGTAACACCTGAGTTATATGGCATAATGTCACATACTAATACTAAAATTGATCTTAATAATCGAAGGTGAATGAATTTAAACTTTAAATCTTTCCATTTAATATATTATCAATATTGTTTAGAATAATCAATTATGTGTCTAATTAATTAGGAATTGTTAGAATCAATTAGGATTGTCAGAATATGTAAAGAATCTGTTAGAATCAATTAGGATCAATTAGGATCATGTTATAATAACGTAAATTATGTAATAGGATCATTACATTATTTCCTTTTTTATTGTACACAAGTATTATAAAATCTGATACAGAGGGTAGTGTAGTTTTACTGACTCATTCTCACAAACTAAAGGTTTCTGTGATCCTTCCTCCTTTCAACATGGTATCTAGAGCCTAGGGATAGAAACCCAAATTTTTTTTTTTCCGCTTCTTAGCCGTCAGCGTTATTTTTCTCCCTCTTCCGGCGGTTTTTCTCTCTCCTCTGGCTGTTTCCATCTTAGATCTATGCATTTAAGGTGTGTTTTTCCGGCCATCGACCCGACCACGACGACGTGCGTCTCCCCGAACCCGTCCCATTCCCGGAGTGGGGCCATCATCGGAGCTCCGACCCATCGGTCACCGGAATCTGTCCAGCAGATGTTTTCAGAGCGCGTGAGAACGCGTTTTTGCCCTATTTCCGGCCGCCGGTTCCGCTGACCACTTCTTTGTGGGTTTTTCGGCCAGATCCAACCCTTTCCCTGTGGTTCGTGATCTTCCAGTGGGTGTTTGGCTTCCCCACCTCCGCGCACTGTGTCTACTATCGTAATTTTTGGGTCTTCTGCTCTCAACTCAGGTTCTTCTTTTCTGAGTTTCTTGCAGTTCTATGCCTATCATGTCACCATTGCTGCTGCCAGTTCTGGATCTTATGGTCGTGGCAAAGGTCAACGTTCACAGTGTAATTATTACCACAGGTTTGGCCACACTTGTGAACGTTGCTTGAAACTCCATGGGAAACCCCCTCGCACAGCTAATATTGCTCAGTCAGACTTTTTCTGTTCCGGCATCTGACTCTTCACACGTGCGTGCTGTCACTATCCCAGCTGCTGTCTATGAGAGTTATCTAGCGTATAAGGCTACTCAATCATCGACCTCTGCCTCTGCTTCTCAGACTGGTAATTCTATTGCTTGCCTCACCCATTCTTCCCTTGGTCCATGGATTTTTAGATTCTGGTGCCTCTGATCACATATCTGGTAACATTAGTCTTTTCTCTCATCTTTGTCATTCAACTTCCCTCCCTATGGTTACCCTCGCCAATGGTTCTAAAACTATGGCTAAAGGTCTTGTTCTAATTTGTCCTCTACCCTCTCTAACTCTTGATTCTGTCCTTTATATTCTGGGTTGTCCTTTCAATCTTATCTCTATCAGTAAATTAACCAGCTCTCTTCATTGTTCTGTCACTTTCACTAATAATTCTGTTCATGTGCAGGACCGACATACGGGACGGATGATTGGCGAAGGGCGTGAGTCTTACAGGCTTTACCATCTTACCATCCCTTCATCACCTGCTGCTGCCTTTACTTCTGCTGTTTCTCCTTCTCTCCTTCACAGTCGCCTTGGTTATCCTAGTATCTCCAAACTTCGCCGAATGGTTCCTACATTGTCGTCTGTATCATCTTTAGATTGTGAGTCGTGCCAACTTGAGAAACATATTCACACCTCGTTTCCCAAAAGTGTCAATAATCAGCTATGTCCCTTTTTGATTTAGTACATACGGATATTGGGGGTCCTAGTCGTGTTCCCACAACTATGGATATCAGTATTTTATCACTTTTATTGATGACTTTTCCTGATGCACTTGGTTATTTATACTAAAGAGTCGTGCTGAGATCTCTTCTATTTTTTAATCTTTCTGTGCTGAAATTCGCAATCAATTTAATACTTCTATTCGCATTTTACGTAGTGATAATGCTTGTGAATATTTTTTCTTCTTCTTTTACTCTTTTATGGCTTCTCAGGGTATTCTTCATCAGTCCTATTGTGCTTACACTCCACAATAAAATGGTGTTGCTGAGCGTAAGAATCGTGAAACAACACGAATTTTACTTATTCATAATCATGTCCCTCTACGATTTTGGGGTGATGCAGTTCTCACTGCTTGTTATTTGATTAATCACATGCCTTCCTCTGTTTTAAATAATCAAATTCCTTCGTCTATTCTATTTTTCGTCTCAACCATTGTATTCCATTCCACCTCATATTTTTGGTTGCACTTGTTTTGTTTCATAAATCTAACCCCTGGACAGGACAAACTTCAAGCAAAATCCCTTAAGTATGTCTTTCTTGGCTATTCTCGTCTACAGAAAGGATACAGGTGCTTTCACCCAGACAGTAACCGATATATCACCTCAGCTGATGTCACATTCTTTGAGGAATCACCATTTTTCTCATATTCTCCTACTGAGCGTTCTTCAGTATCTGATATTCTTCCTGTTCCCTTACTTGGACATCCTACGGAAGCCACTTCTTTTCCTCCAGTTCAAGATACTTCCATGGTGGTACCGGTGGACTCTAGCCTTGAACCAGCACCTTTACAGCTCCAGGTCTTGCCTCTCGCTAGTCCGCTAGTTGCCATTCACAAAGGTATTCGTTCTACTCATAATCCTCATCCTATTTATACCTTTTTAAGCTATCACCGTTTGTCCTCTCCATATTTTTCTTTTGTCACCTCCTTGTCATCTGTTTCCATTCCTAAGACTATAGGTGAGGCACTATCCCATCCAGGGTGGCGACAGACTATGGTAGATGAAATGCAAGCCTTACACTCTAGTGATACTTGGGAGTTAGTTCCGTTACCTAAGGGTAAGTCCACAGTTGGGTGTCAATGGGTGTATGCTGTGAAAGTTAGCCCTGATGGACAGATTGACCGTTTGAAAGCTCGCCTAGTAGCCAAGGGATATACTTAGATATATGATTTAGACTACGGTGATACATTCTCACCTGTTGCCAAGATTGCTTCTGTTTGACTTCTTCTATCCATGGCTGCCATGTGTCATTGGCCTCTCTTCCAACTTGATATTAAATGCCTTCTTACATGGTGAACTTGCTGAAGAGATTTACATGGAGTAACCTCCTGGTTTTGTTGCTCAGCGGGAGTTCGGATTTGTCTGTCACTTACATCGTTCTATTTATGGGTTGAAACAGTCTCCGCGGGCATGGTTTGGACGGTTCAGTACAGTCATTTAGCAATTTGGCTTGATCCGCAGTGAGGCAGATCATTCTGTTTTCTACCACCATTCTCCTCAACATCAGAGTATCTTTCTAGTGGTATATGTAGATGATATTGTCATCACAGGTGACGATCAAGACGGTATCAATCAACTAAAACAACACCTCTTTCGTCATTTTCAGACTAAGGACTTAGGTCGCCTTAAATATTTTCTTGGTATTGAGGTCGCTCAATCCTCTACTGGTGTTGTTATTTCTCAAAGAAAGTATGCCCTTGATATTTTAGAGGAGACTGACATGACAGATTGTCGACCTGCAGATACTCCTATGGATCCAAACACCAAGCTTTTACCAGGACAGGGGGAGCCCTTGTTGGATCCTAGAAGATATCGAAGATTTGTTGGTAAACTAAACTACCTTACCATCACTTGACCAGACATCTCCTTTGCTGTAAGTGTAGTTAGTCAGTTTCTACAAGCTCCTTGTGATAGTCATTGGGATGCTGCGATCAGAAATACTCAGGTATATCAAAGGAGCATCAGGTTAAGGCCTTCTCTATGAAGACAAAGGACATAACCAGATCATTGGTTTCACAGATGCAGACTGGGCTGGCTCTCCCTCAGATAGGCGTTCTACCACTGGTTATTGCGTGATGATTGGAGGCAACTTGGTACCTTGAAAAAGTAAAAAACAATATGTTGTTGCAAGGTCAAGTGCAGAAGCAGAATATCGAGCGATGACATTGGCAACATGTGAACTTATATGGCTAAAACAATTGCTTCAAGAGTTAAAATTTGGAGATGTTAAGCAAATGCAACTGATCTATGATAATCAAACAGCTCTGCACATTGCCTCAAATCCAGTGTTTTATGAAAGGACCAAACATATAGAAGTGGACTGCCACTTTATTCGAGAAAAGATTTTATCTAGATGCATTACCACTAATTTTGTTAATTCAAATGATCAGTTAGTAGATGTATTCACAAAGTCTCTCAGAGGTCCTCGAATTAGTTATATTTGTAATAAGCTTGGTGCATATGATTTATATGCTCTAGCTTGAGGGGGAGTGTTAGAATCAATTAGGATTGTCAGAATATGTAAAGAATCTGTTAGAATCAATTAGGATCAATTAGGATCATGTTAGAATCACGTAAATTATGTAATAGGATCATTACATTATTTTCTTTTTTATTGTACACAAGTATTATAAAATCTGATACAGAGGGCAGTGTATTTTTACTGACTCATTCTCACAAACTAAAGGTTTTTGTGATCCTTCCTCCTTTCAACAGGAATCTCTTAAAAAAATACTAGGGAATAACTAATGATTGAATTTAAGTAATTACATGACTAGTTAAATTATTAACTTTAAATAGGACATCTTGATTATGTAACCAATATAATAATAAAGGAAACTATTAATTACATGACCATATTATTTATTACTAACTTTGATTGCATGACTTGTTATTTGCATAAATTTATTTCTTTTATGACTATCTCTTTTCTTGAAGCCTTCCATTAACTTTGAACAACTTATTAATTAACTAAGCCATATTCTATAATACTAATAACATTTAAGATACATATATGCATTTCTATATATTAAACTTATCGCTCAATCGCCGATTACATTCAAATGTTCATTTACACTAATTACACATAACAGTACATCAAATAACTATTCAACCACTATTAAATTGAAACATGCTCTTTAGTGGAACACTTTCAAACCACTTCCACCTTAATCTGCATACATCTTTATTTGGTTCTTGGAAAGTCTGGAAACACTACACTCAAAGGGATGAGAATCATAAATTCTAGTAGGAATTTAAATCATATAAAAGTAGTTAAGAAAATTATGATACTTCCAGCTGTATATCATACAAAAAACAGTTTCATGGTCAATATTAATCATTAAAATATGAATAATTCATAACAATTCATTAAACATCAAGCTTGCTATCAGTCACTTGACCAATTCTAGGATTTTTACCTTAACTTAGCAAGCACTAGACTTTTTATCAATTACATGCTTATATATTTTAATAACATGGGAATTAAACCCCCTTTAAATCATCTTTACTTACATAGTCTCATATCATAAGATATAGCCTTCTTTAACTTTCATAATCATCATCAATGATTATTATCATCAGTGAGAATTCTCCCTTGACATAGGGTGTCCCCTAAAGCAAAAGTGACAATTCCACCCCTTACTAGTATATTCCACTATTCTTGTTCACACTTTGGATGGACTATATCTATTAAGTAGACTATAGACACATGTATGACTTTCATGGATCACGTGCCTTTGGATCATATCCATGGTGTTTTCTTTATCATTTTTTTAATCTTTCCAAATCACCTCTTTTTCTCTTTTTTCTTTTCTATACTTGAGGATTATTTCTAAGCTTAGCATATTTCTTTCACTTTGCTTATAGTGAGCATGCAATTGATATAAGTGTGATTTCAAGGCACTTAATACATTCATAGCCCATTCATCAAGCATAATGCTTTAGACTCATAACTTACTTTTGTTGGCCACTTATCATCAAGCTCAAACCTTTAATATCAAAATTTTATTCAATGGCTATACATCATTAACTTACTTTCATTGGCCACATATCATTAAGCTCAAAGCTTTAATATCATTACTTCATTTAATGGCCATACATCATTGATATCAATGCTTTAAAATCATAATTTACCTTGAAATCACAACTCAAGTCCTACTTAGGCAAGTAAGGTTTTTAAAATCATAATCCCACACTTTAGCCTTCAAATGTTCATTTTTGCTTTTTAAAGACTAAACATTCATAGGGCCTTCCAAGCTTTCCATCTTAATGCTCACTAAATCCACCATAGGAAGTAACCTAGTCCAAATTCAAGAATGCACTTCCGATGCTTTTACTTTCAACCCAATCTAAAGTTCTAGCTAGGTTCCTTTGTCAATATACATTCCAAGCCATAGGCTAATGCCTAAATCATAAGATGGACAAATCTACTTCCTTTGGACATCATAGTTTTACTTATAAGCTTCCGTATTGAAACGTACTAATACTTGATCAGAATATCATAATTTCATTATCATACACTCAAATAACATACCTTCCTTTATAAGCCTAATATGATCATACTCTTCCCTCCTTGGTGCATCATAGTTTTTCCTTAAGTCCTTTACTTAAAATACATCTAATTTTCCTTGAAACATATAAATCTCATCACCACTCAAATTAAGCATAAAACCTTTCCCTTTGGACTCTTATGGCCGTATACCTTATTATAGTGCATCATGGTCTTTTCTTAACATTTCTACTTGAAAACACATCTAAACCTCATTAAATCATACAAATCACACTACCACCCAAACCAAGTAAACTTCTTTCCCTTTTAACTATATATGGCTGAATTCATGACTATAGTGCATCAGGGATTTCTACTAAATCTCTACTTGAAAAATATCAAATCCTCACTAGAGCATATAAATATAACCTACAACTTATTTAATCACATATAACTCCTCTTGAAGCATTACATGGCCATGCATATCTTTGTGACATATTAAATCATTTTTAAGCTATTTAAACATAATTTCATCTAGATTAACATTAAAACATCCTAAGCAACTCATATTCATTTAAGACCTCAAATAAGTACTCTTAGTACCTACTATGACCGTGCACACCAAGGAGTGGCTTAAGTCACTTTTCAAGCTATTTAATCATACATAATCATTGACAAGCATAGAACACATCAAGTCACCCTTAGATCTACATCCATACGTTCAATCTTGTCAAGATTAAGAAATCACTCATACAAACCCTAAGTAAGCATCGAGGAGACAATAAAGTAAAACACATCTCATCAAGCCATAGATCAACATAATCTTGTCATGAATCATCCATATTCAAGCTCAATACTCAACAACCCTAAACCATCATGGATTCAAGAGTGATAAAAGTCATAGAGACAACCATGAAATTTAGATTTAGAATTGAAAACTTAGGTTTAAACCCTTACCTCTTGAAGACAAACTTTCCCCCCTTGATTATTAGTTTTTACTTCCTTTTCTTCTTCCTCCTTGCTTAGCCGTGCACCTCCCCCCCCCTTCTCTCTCTCTCTCTCTCTCTCTCTCTCTCCTTTCTCTTCTTTTCTTTTCTTTCCTTTCCCTTTCTTTCTTTCTTTCTCTCTTGGTTGTGAGCCTTAGGATATCTTAGGGATTAGTTTCTTTGTTTACTTTTGTTTATGTTATCTTATCCATTTTTTTTTCCTTATTAGACAGCCAATAGGGATTGGTCTTCTAGTCTTAGCTTATCTCTTTCATGATGGCTTCTAGTTGGATTGGAACTAGTTTTGTCCAAATGGAACTAAATGGAAGTAATTAAATAGTATCTAGTTTGATTTCTTTAACTAAGTCATGATTACTTTTCCTAACCAATTACAAGCTTCCGATTGTCAAGACCTCATTGGCCAATTTTTTAAGCAACAACAACCTTTCATATGTCATAACCTTATTGGCCAATTCTTATCCAATCCTAGGCTTTTGTCTTTACTTGGTAGCCAATAAAATCCAAGTTTTTGGTCTTCATGCCTATCTTTTGTAATCATACTTTAGTTTCATTTGAACTAGACTAAAGGAATTGAATAGTATTTGATTTAGTTACTCTAATTGGATTTTTACCTTGACTTAGCATTACTTGTTAGACTTTTCTTCTCCTTAGAAGTCTCTCATGTGTTCCTCTTTCATTTCTTACAAGATTGTCTTTTATTCTTTAAGGCTAGATAGACTCTTTGAAGTAGATTCTAGGACTCTCCTAATTTCATTTGAATAAGTAATCTTAGTTTTTCTTCTTAAAGATTCACGTGGGCATCCTTTAAGTAGAGAAATTTGTCTTTTTCTTACATCTTGGATTAGGGTTTTGGGTTTGACTAATTAAGGGTTAGACTTGAACTTTCATTAGGCTTAGACTTGGGTGGCTTCCACTTGGGAGATAGGGTTATGCTTGTCTTGAACCACCTTTATAGGGCTTGAACCCTTTCTAATCTTTTGGGCTCTAACACTCACTCATGAATTACTATCATACTTATATATATAAATTTAGAAAAATATTGTAAAGAGCCTATAAGTGTTATATTTCTATTGACACTTTCTTAGACCAATTAAGAGCGTACATATGTGACAATTTTATTTGTCACTTTCTTAGTAATTAATTTATGCTATTATCACTTAATCAAATTAGAAACTGATTAGGAGTGAGTGACTAATTTAATTAATTACTAGTTTTTACATTTTCACTGAACAAAAATATCATCACTCATAGGTCCAAAATTATCAAATTGCCACTATTTTATTTTTACTATTCTTTTAGATATTTCAAATGGTTCTTTGTTCTCCTAAGTATTTTCCTGCATGCTCTTTAATAAACAATAATATTAAAATGTAAACAAGGTAAAAAATAATAATAATTGGTATAATAACTATTATGGCAATTAGGGTTACATATTTTGTTCTAAGTTAGGAGAGGATATTATAGGCCTTGCTATTTATAGATCACCAATAGGCATCATTAAAGAGATGTCCCAATTAAGACATATTTTCATGAAAAGTCATGTACTTACAAAAGGAAGTTATTCATGAAAAATCATGTCTTCACAAGAGATAGTTATTTATGACAAATCATATTCTTACAAAAGACAACCAAAAGACACAATGGTAGTTATTTGGTTATTCAACCAAAAATTACCAAGGTAGTTATTTCGGTTATTCAACTAATAGTCACCAAGGTAGTTATTTGGTTATTCAAACCAAAAGACAAAATGATAGTTATAGCACCAGAAGACACATTTGTAAGAATACGAAACCAAATCGTGCTATAACCACCATTTGCCCATGCACCCATTTGGTTAGGAAATTATAAAATTAAATTGAATGGTTATGAAATTTGTAAACAACTGTATACAACATTGCTTATTGTTCTGATATATAAACAACAATTCTTATTTGTTCCACTGTATAAAGGAATATTGAATCAACTGAACATCCACAAGTAGAGCATCAAAGAGAACTTTGCTGTCATCTTTCACAATCACGTTGAAAAAGCATAGGTCCAAAGTCATTAACATGCTCTCCAACACTACCCATTCCTTTATGAGCACAAGTGAGCCTAGCATCCACATGAGATTGAGACAACTGCAAGGAAGGCTATGCGTGTAACTCTTGAAAGCTACAGTTATATTAACATTAATTTTAACTTTACTAACCAAACAAGGGACCGATGCATGTGTTGATTTCCTTCCCAAAAAGGAACTCCTAAGTTGAGAAGTTGGATCCTCTCATTTGCCTTCTTAAAGTTAAGGAAAAGTAATTGAAAAGCTATTAATATTTCAAAAATATCAAAAATTTGTTTGCCATTGTTCGATTCCATGGATTGTGAAAAAAAAAAAAGAATTTGATGCATTTGCTTATTTTCTAAATTAATGGATGTCAACAATAAACACATAAATGTCAATAAACATGCCATGAAATATGAAAAGAGAAAAATTGATACAAAGATCCTAAATTAGCAAACAAGGGACAATCCCAAACAAAAAAATTTAATTTAATGGGCCAAGGATAATAGTAACACAATTATTCCATAAATATACTTGCTAAAGATCCACTTTAAATGATTTAAAAGAAAGACAGAAAACAAAAAATTAAACGCCACAAAATATGAATTAATTATAGAATTTAAGCCACATACATAGATAGTACGTATCTATACCAGAATTTAGAATATCAAATTAAATAGTAAAGAGTTGCATACCTTAAAGAATTGACAGATCTTTAGGAATCATATTATACACAAGTGTATATTTCAGATCAGGATCTTCCCCTCCTTCTCCATCTCTTGTAGCCGTGTCCTCCAGATGAGGCAGAGAATTACAAAATGAGCTTAAAAGTGGAGAGGGAATCCTGACCTTTATAAAATAGTCAGTAACCCTAGTTTCCACCCATCATGGGCCCTAGGTTACTAAACCCTATACATAACCCACCTAAGCAGTACATTTACGCATTAGGCCCAAAACCCAATAAATCAGTGATAAAATACACAATCAAGGGCAGCCCAAACACAAAAAAATTCTAACATTCTCTCACTTGAGCAACATTAATTGAGTTTTATAAACTTTTCAAAAAATGATTTGAAAACAACTCTCTGGTTCAACAACTGTGGCCTACAACCTGATTACAATCACCATAAATATTGACCAAGAAACCCCAACAAAATCACCAATTAAGAACCATAGTTGAAGATAAACAATTCAGAGTATAGTTCACCTATGACCACATAATCAAAAACCTTATTGGCTTGATCACAAGTGTATAAGTATAGATACACATCATAACATAGTCCGTGATCCTTTTCATGCTATCGTGTATGGATCTCACATTGTACTTTCCTAAGAAAACACAACTAATCTCCCCAAGGAGATTATAAACATGTTTCTCACGAAACATCATTTCCATAAAGGAAACCAAGTATCTTTATCACGAAAGACTAATGTTTTCCCTAAGAAAACATTCATATCTCAAGATATATTAAATGGTACCGTAATAATATCATAACATGGTAAAGTCACATTTCTTATGACAACATTATCATCATGTGCACATAGTAAAATTCATGATATTGTAGGAGTTCCAATTATACAAAACATGTGCAATCACAATTTATCAACTCCCACTAATCAACCACATCATAAAATACAAACCACTAAAGTTCAAACACGTGATTGATTAACAATATAACTAAGCCAAAATAGTTTCACTGTCGATAAGAACTTCAACAGTACAACTTTAACTGTCAAGAATGTTCAAATCATATATATAGCATATAAATATTAACAAATTCTTTATAAAAAGAAAATTAACTAACATATATATGAGATCAATAACAAATACATTTTATTTATCCTTAAGGACCATGCACCATAATGCAATGACATATTTCGATTATCAACAATCTCATCAATAAAATTGCAAGTAAAAAGTAAACAAGGATAATTAATCCTAAATAAAATTTCAGCTCTAAGTCATACCCTTGCCCAAGAATAGAAATAAGACTATTTCCATGAGTATAAAACATACCCTCATCTCTTTTGACATCAAAAAAATTTTAACAAGATAAGCTCAAAATTATATCAACCATATAAATCTATTGCCTCAAAAAGAAATTAGCAAAAATGGTTTATACAAGGCATAAATTAACATGTGATTAATTATTCAGAAACATACATTTATAACAAATAAATCATGCTTACACATTTCTTTAGAAAACAATAAATAACATGTCTCGTATCACTTTCATTTTTCAAAAAAAAAAAATTCTTTAGACTCAAAAATAGATTCAAGAAATACTTTCCCAAGACACCTCTAATGAGAAAAAATCAATCACATTAATTTAAACAGTATAAATATATGTACCATGAAAGTGAAATTAAAATTATATCAAAATCAGATATGTAACGACATATCCAAAGACCAATACTTTTAGAAGTATCAAAAAACAATTTGCTCTCACCCAATTTTGCATAAAACATGTGTTTATTATATAATAACACATATAAACACATACAAGAATATGATTAAAACAATGTTTAATTGGGCACAATCATATTCTTTACAGGAATTTAAGCATATGATTGCACAATCACCTGTAGACAAAATGCACAACACATACTATAGCTCCTATTTTTTTTTCAAATAATGGATATTTTCTTATGTGCAAGAAAACTCACTTAAGTATTAACCTAAGCACATATTCGTGGATAAATATACAAATCCATTTGACTAAAAACCATTGCTAAATATATGTTTTTCATCCTTGAAGATTATACAGTCAAAGTTTCAAAACCGTAATCTAATTACCTTTCTCAAAAAAATAATATGAAGTTGGAAACACAATAGAAACACAATTAACTCTTAATTGATCAAACGGACAATAACCAATGGCAACAACCAATCACTATAATAGGGATTCAAAGCATATGAATATAAACTTCCCTTTTGAGTGGAAAATATATATTATACATAATAGTTTCCAAAAATTCAACACCTATGAGTAGAAGAATTTTCACTGTCAAAGTATCCCAAATTTTCATGCTACTCAAACTAACTCATGCAACAAACCTTTGCGGGTAAGTAAATGCACTAATTAATTTAAGCAACACAACCATTCTATGATGATACTCATTCATATCAATTAATAAGCCTCAAAACATGATGTATTTACCGTTTGAAATCTATTTTCAACTTCATACTAAGTTTTCCAAAATCATATTTTTCAAAAACTACATCTTGAAGCGTTCCCTTCATATAAAATTACTGCACCCAAGTGACAAAACAAGGTCTCAATTTGCACAAAATCGTATTCCCATAATCAAAATGTGCAAATTATATCATTTAAATAGTAGACTACAATTTCAAAAAATTAAAATCAAAATCAAGAGAGCCAAACAAGTCAAATATGACAATAACGAGAGCATTCAAAGGTTTTCATGAATTATTCCGTTAGTTTAATAAATGGGCTACTTTGGCAGCTACCATTTACTTAACTAACTAAATTCAATAAATAAAAAAAATATATCAGCAATAATCAACTCAAGCTCTCTAAATTGCAAGAAACATGCCAAAAAATATGCCAACTCTCTACATGCACTTATCAAATAATATAGTGCATCAATATAACATAAGAGAAATAGGAAAAATCACAAATAATAATTAATATCATCATGATATTCCTTTAACTTCCCTTACTAGCAGGCATACTAAATATATAATATGGTATAATTAAAATATATTCAACTTCATTTGACAAAGTTGAATAGAAACATTCATTCAACTTTACTTGACTAAGTTGAATACCAAGCAAAATGCCAAACAATTATATTGTACGCAATGTAAAATTAATACATTGTTTATAACTATGTCACAACTCTCTCCCTGGATTGGCAAACGGTCGCAAACTACAATAGTCATGCTATATATTTAAAACATGCAAATTCGTACTAAATTTTATCATACAATACATCAGTAATTAATAAATACATAATTTATCGATGTATTAATTTATATGACTTGAGCAATTTTCAAAAGAACATCATTCTCACCATATACATTACAATTTTCATGGACAAATACTATCCCACAACATTGCTAATACAAGCAATTAACTTAATTTTACACCCATTTAATGGATACTCAAATGTTATGGTATGATAGAATATTTGAGGAGTTAATAGCCAACAGATATTTTATGTGTTTCTAAAAAAAATTGGATGGAATTTCACATAACATGAAAGCACAATTTTTTATAAACAAAATTTCATTAGCAAATATAACTCCCACATTCCATGTGGATAAATACAAAAATTTAATGCAACAATTACACATTAAAAGAAAATATATGAATACTTCTATTTCAAAGTCACTTCTCTATATATTCATGCCTACAAAGCACTAAATATTTTTCTTTTATAAAATCATATAGAGAAAGTTATATCAATATTTTCTAACAGTGTCTTAAACAATCAATTTCATAATTATTACATATAAAGACTCAAATCAACAAGTTAAATATTTAACATTCATATAACACATAAGAGTCTTTAACTTGAAATGAACAAGACATATATTTTAATTATATTCTAGTTCTAAACATTAAGGTTTACACACAACATAACTACCCAAGTAGCTAAATATCATTTTTTTCTCTTATGCACAAAGCTTCTAGAAAAAAAATCAAATATTTAAGGCTTATTGGCTTACAATTATTAAATCATTTGCCTATTTATATCAATTTTGTTCATGAAAAAATAAAATAAAAAATTATTTATCAACAATGAGATCAAGACACATGATCAAATAAAATAAATTTTATAACAAGCATAAAAAAATAATTTTATTAATGGTGTTATTTATACAAAAAGAAATTTGAGTTAGAAACACAAATAAGAAAAATAATTAACATGAGCAATATACAGTAATAATAATTATCTAAATAGGGATTTATTACATATGAATATATTCTCTACAAAGAATATACCACACAATAACAACCGTCTCTTAAAAAATCTAACACTTGTGGGCAGAAGAAGGATTTTTATTACTAAAAATCATCCTAAATACCATGTCACATAAATTAATTAATGAATTAATTCCCTGTGAGTGACCTAAATCATAAATTAATTTAAGTCACATAACATCCCCAAAATTCATTCAACAGGGAATAAACCACCAAAAAATAACAAATAACTCTATCAATTTCTGTCAATGAACCATTGTGGCAGCATACATTTACTTCAACCAATAGGGTACCTAAATAGGGATAAACAATTGCCCAAAAAATTATTTTTTTAACATCAAATTTTTAATTTTCCAAATGCCTATAAAGTGCATTTATCAAACTTAATAATCAAGGAGAGTAACATTTATCAATAAATACACCTCATGTTTTCATAATTTTTTTTAAACATTTATTTTAAAAATTTCATTTATACATATACTAAGTGTCTAAAGAAAGTACATTAATTAAAACTAATAATTAAGGAGAGTGACACATATCAACAAGTATATTAGTACATTAAATTATTTTTTTTAAAAATCATAATTACAAAAATAATTTTAAATATACTTAAATTGAATTATAAAGAAATAAATTCATAATAATTTTCATGTAATTTAAAAAATTACAAAATCTACCCAGAAAAATAAGAAATAAAAAATTGCACAATTGAGTAAAATTGCAGGTCAAAATGACCCGCGCGTGGGTCTCACTCTCTGCACGCGCCTACAGCCTTGTGTGGGCATGAAGTGGGCAGCTTCATCTTCTTCCCCATGGCTGCAACGTGTACCAGTCCAAAATTCGGCCAAAGCAAGCCATTTTCAGCACGATCTTGACGGGTATAATGGGGGAATCATCTATCCGGTGAGGCCACTTGATTTGGGTGATGAAATCGCGATCCGCCGAGCACAGCCAGGAGCTCGAAGCTCCATCAATGGCAGACGGCCACCATGGAAGCGGAAGAGTGGTGTTTTTAACGCCTCATGGTGTTTTCAACGCCTCTAAGCCCAGATTTGAGGACGACAACAAGATGTGATCAAGAAACCCAGAAACTCAATGCGATTTCTGGTGAGCAAACCCACCCATTTGCGGATGCCAGAAGCGTCAAAGGAGTAACAATGGCGGACGCAGGTCCCTTAAACATGAAAGGTGTGTTTCAACCCCTCAAATCCCAAGGTTTCGTGCATATTCGATGCAAGGATCATGAATCCCATGAGCCCACTCAGTTTCGCAGGAAGAAACGCGTCTAGCCAGGACGCTCATGAACTTTGAGCTCTGACAATGGCGGATGCACGCCATGAAACCGGAAGAAACAGTTTTAGACCAACAAGACTCACGATCTGGACTCGATTTAGCCATGGAAAAACATTCAAACCTCAAATATTCAAGATTACTCCTTCAAAAATGCAACAAAACATCAAAATCCGTAAGGGTCTGAAACGAAAACCCATTTTGGGTTCTTAGATGCACAATTTTTTTTTAATTTGTTTTTAATGATCAGAGTTTAAGGAAAAATAAAAATCTTAATCTCAAATTATCAAACAACCTCAAAATTCATTAGGGAAAAATGAAACTTCAATTCTAAATTGAAAGCATTCCTTAAACATATTTTAAATCTCAATTTTAGCTTCTAAGAACCTTAAATTAATTTTTTAAAATTAATCAATTTAGATCTTAAATTCGGTATAGTGAGCTCTGATATCACATGTAGAATTTAAGTTACATACATAGACAATATGTATTTATATCATAATTTAGAATATCAAATTAAATAGTGAAGAGTTGTGTACCTTAAAGAACTGACAGATCTTTTTTAGATCTGGATCTTCCTCTCCTTCTTCATCTTTTGTAGCCGTGACTTCCAGATGGAACAAAGAATCACATAATGAGCTTAAGAGTGGAGAGGGGATGACCTTTATAAAATAGTCAGTAACTCTAGTTTTCACCCATTATGGGTCCTAAGTTACTAAGTCCTACACATAACTTACTTGATCAGTACACTTACGCATTGAACCCAAAACTTAATAAATCAATGATTTCATAAATCAAAGGATCACATTATAGAATTTGGACATGGACTCTAGAGATTATCAGGTTATACCATCTAACTAATTTTAACAAATAATAAAATATACAATTAAGGTAAGTCCAAATACAGAAAATTGTAACACTAATTACTTATAACTAAAAAAGGATGGTAAAAGAACCTAAATGCTACTCATGAAAAAAAATGGTAACAAGAAATAAAATAAAATAAAAAAACAAACTAGTAATTTGAAGAAAGAAGAAACGAATAAAATAAAGCATGCAAAGCCTACTAAGTAATTGAAACATTAGGAATCATATGATTATATAAGCTTTTTAATTGAAGGATCCATAGTAGCCACTCATCCACACAAATAAATGTCACGTAGGAATAAAGGGAAGATAAAACAATAGCAAGCATCTAAAAAATATCTAAGTCATATATTTTTCAATGCAGATGACGAGGAATGGGACATGAGTTCAGTAAATTACCAATGACTTCCCTTTTGCACCAGGTAAAATGAACAAATGGAGGTTCAAACACTTTCTCTTTCCGACCTCAGTGTGCGTCCTTCCCCTAGCTCTATGCGATGCTCTTTCTCTCAAAGGTACATTCTCTCTTCTCCCTTGCATGCAAAAAACACAAGACTATTTTTAGCTGTGCCCCTCTTGCAATTAACTCCTCTTTATAATTGTCTCTCCTCTTTTCTTGGAGCCGCGTCCCTCTCTTCTCTAACCTCTTAGCCTAATTTTTTCCTGTCCACTTTTATAGAAATAGCTCACGTAATTTCCATAATTAAATTCTCAATTAGATTTGATTTTCCTTCCATCAATTTTAATCAAAATAAATCCCTACAATCAATCAAGACAAAATCAATCAATCCAATCAACCTTAATTTCCTTTAATCAATTCCTAAATCAACATTAATTCCCCACAATTCAAATTTTAAAATTCAAATACATTAAAATTGGGCTTGAGGTTTATTGGATTGAACTTATCAAGCTACTTTAAAAATGAGATTGGATTAGTTGAGTCTTCGAAGGAATTAAGCCATATGTCCGGATCATTACTGATAGTTTTTTAAAAAAAAATTTGTATTTTTTTATAACATTATGAGTTCAAACAAAATACGGTGTTCACAAAATCGTTGCAACAAGATGCAACTAAATTTATAGAAAATTAATAAAGAGGGAGTTGCCACAACGCCACCAACTTTTATTTAAATGAAAAAATAATTAGAAAAAAATTTCCCTTTTTTTATAAAAAAGAAAACTAGTTTTTGGAAAGAGATCAAGCTCGAAAGTTTATTTATACAAAGAGAAAGATAGGAACTTAATACTACTGCACTCTTGAAGTATTCGCGCCTAATGTGATTACTTTAAAGCTAATTGTGCAAAATGAATTATGACTTAAAAATATATTTAATTTATCACATAAAGCAAAATAACAAATAGCAAATAATGATGAAAAAACAAACAAATAATTAACTGAAAATATTTACAATTTTGGCTTGCCTTTGGTGTTTACGTATCTCTACGTGCAATGGGAAGTGAAAATCACATACTTTTTGTAAAAAAATAATTGTGTGTTGAAAGATTTTAATTATAATGATATTGATCAAACTGAAAATACTTTGATGGTGATTAATTAATTAAAATGTAAGGGTAATTAATTTACTAAGAAGCAAATGATTGATTGGTTATTTTTAAATGAAAAGGATTGATGTCTATATCACACACGAATCAATGATTCATCATGACTATGTTAGTCATTGGTGATTCTAAATTATTTTTAAGACGGAAGAGTCATCATGACAACATTATTACTAATTAATTAAATATTGAATAATATTTATGATTTCCAAAATAATTATTGATTAATTAAAAATTTATATTACCTCCAAGTTAAAGAGTCGTTATGACAGCTATGACTATTAGTAATCATAAAGTATTTTTAGAACAGAAGAGTCATTACGACATCTTCCTCATTTGATTGAAGATTGACTAGTATTTTTATGATCAAAGAATCCTAAAATGATTTTTATTTTAATTCGGGATTGAAGTGTCATCACAAAAATATGACATTGATTAGATTATTTTTCAAATTAATGAGTTGATGTAACTTAGATGACTTATATTAATTATTAAAACAACATTAAATTTTACATATGTAATTTTATTATCTAAACCCATTGAACACTAATTGCAAATAAAATAATAATTGAATAATATAAGCATGTGAATATGTATGATATAATGCGTTAAACATTAAGCAAAATGTAAATGATAACCTGAAACAAGCTAGATGCAAAACATAACATACTACATTTTATTTTGTCTTGATTTTATATACTTTTAAATGACCCTTTTTATTAGCCCAAACAAACAAGACCCCTAACTCACATCATCACTAAAAAAGAATTAAAACAAACTACCCAGCCCAAGTTAATCAAATGTAATTAGCCGAAAAAAAAAAAGAAATGCATGTAGCAAATTAGCCAAATTACCTAGAATCATCTTAAGAATCAATGGGCTCATGACTGGACATATTCTAGCCCAACATGCCTATAATTAAGCCACAGAACATAAACAATTATTTTTATTGTTTTTTCCTCTAAATTTTGGGAACCCAACAGACAACTTTACATGGAGATTGAATAAAGGTTGAATGGAATAGTGCTAACAAAAAAAATTCACAAGTCTGAACCCAATCACTATGGTTATCTCCATTTTCCTACCCAAAGAAACCCAATCATTGAATGTAAGATGAAACAAAACCAAAACAAGCAAAAGAACCTAAGCAGAAAACGTGTGACAGTATGATTTTTTTTTTAAAGGGATAAGTTAAAAAAAAGAGAGAAAAGGTTATTATTTAAGTCTCACATCAAAGTAAAAAAGTTTTATATTGTCTTAACTTTAAGTTCTACATCAAAAAACTAGTAAACTTTTTCTCTTTAAGAATGATTATATATAGACTCTAAGGTAAACAAATTTAATTACTTTTCTCCTCTAGGTTCTTTGAAAAAGAGTAAAAGATTATAATAAATCTTGAAAGTAGGATCTAATGTCGATATTTTATTTAGTAGCATTTTTTTTATGTTTTTATTTTATTTTATGTTTTTCATTGGATAATTTTGGGTAGTGAATTTAGGCTTTGGTATCTAGAATTATTTAGGATTTAGGGGAACCCTTAATTTATCAATGCGAAATGTTAGAGGAATACCCTATTGAAAATTGCTAAGTAGTGTTACATGTCTATTTATGATTTTTAAGTTTCAAACAGATTTTAGATTTTTTTAATATATTAGAGCCTTAGGTACTTTTGGGACAAGCAAAATTTTGAAAAATTTACTATTGACTTTTGAGCATGGTTATAACGAATTCTTCGTTGAATTGATAAATTTTGTTGTCAGAAAAATACTGATAATGATTTTGGAATAATTATGACAATTGTTTCATATATCAGTTTTGGCACAATGATGGTCATTGTTACAGACAATGGTTTTTAGACCATTACGGCAATTGTTTCAAAATATGATTTGGGACTATATAGATTATTGTTATAGGCATTGGTTGCTTATGAAAAGCATATCTGAAAAATATTTTGAGCGAGTTTTCTGATATAAAAAAATGTTCTCTTTAAAATATGATTTATTTTAATAAATTAGAATTCTTATTTTCACTTGAAAAATTTATTTTCTTGAAAAATATAATTTTTTTTGTAAATCATTTTCTTGGGAGAAAATCATGTTAGAACACTGTATCTGATAGTAATAAATGTTAACTTTGGTGCACGTAGGATTAGACTTTGTAGAGGAGATGCTAACTTTGTGTTAAGTTAGTACATATGGGTTAGTTATGGATTTGGAGCATAATGCTCATTACTTCAAGCCTTGAACATGTCAATTTAGTTAGTTTACCCTCAAGCTAAATGCTCAGTATGTTCAGTTCAAGTTTTGGACTTATCAGTTTGGTTAACTTACCCCGCGAATTGTGTATCTGGTTTGTTCTTATTCTACTTGGTAAATTATTCCACTTGGATTTTATTAGACTAAAGAATGAGGGAAAAATTACATTCAATCTGATTAACTTACATAAGAGCTTATATATACAGATGTAGTACACTACACCTTCTAACTAAAACTTACACTTGTTGCTAATTGAAAGTTACACAAAGCTAACAAACTTAAACAAACTACCTGTTATGTCTAATAGATTTTATTCTAATTAATTTTCTCAATGTTTGAGATTTGTTATTAGAAATTATTTATTGACTTTAATGTTTTGTTATATTTTTTTAAAATAAAATTTTTAATGACTATGATTTAGAACTGTTATATTCTAGAAAGAATTGCATATGCTTGTTATATTTTTTTCAAGTATTTTTATTTTTGCTTTATTTGTTACTAATATTTCAGAAATTATTTTTTTATTACTACTCATGAAAAACTCATACCCCGCTTGTTTCATTTTTAGTGTAGTAGATATTAAGTGCTCAATGAGTTATAAACTCACCTAAATTGTGTTTATATATTTTTTTTCAGATAAAGGCAAAGAGATTGCTTTTGATTTTGCTCCTTCGATTTGATGAAGAAAGTCTACAGTTGTTTTGGTCTGCCCGACACATTATTCGTGTAGGAAAGTTTTAGTATTTATTTTAGTTTGTTTAATATCTTGATTTGAAAGCCTTATAGACTGACTCTTAGATGTGCTCAATTATTTATACAAGTAGGATCTATGTCAATATCATATAGTCAATTAGAGATTGAATTTATAATATTTATTTTTTGAGTAAATTGCTAGTGATCAGAATTCACTTATATGATATTTTATAAGTTTGAACTTATAAAGTATAAGGTTTTTTTTGGAATAAAGTATTTATGAAGTCCTGTGGTGGTTATTCTGAATTGTCTGTTTAGAGTTACAGTTTTGAGACTTGTGTAGCTTGGGTGAGCCTATAGCAAGACTTTGTCATATGCCGGTCATGACCCCTATTTCGGGATATGACAATGTTAGTATTAGAATTTTATGTTGTCCTTGTAGATAATGAAGCAAGTGTTCTATAATAGTATCAAAAATTATGGTATGAACTTGAGCATACTCATAATTGAAATGCTATTAGAGACCTATTAAGACGTCTATTGTTTCTTTTAGAAATTCTAAATTAGTAGGTTTCCTTCATTGTCTACGTTATAGAAAAAAAAAAGAGTCAAAGTTTGATATGATTGCAAGTGCAAATATGAAATCTACGGTGAATTCCTTATCCTTTAAAGATGATAATTTGCGACTAATATGAGTTATTTGTTTAATTGCTTTATATTCTTGTAAAGCAATGGTTTGATATGAAGCCTATGGGATATATTTGTAGTGAAATAGAATGGAGGCTAGTAAGGCCTAAAAATGGAAAGGCCAATTAAGTTTAGCAGTTGAAGATTTCATGATATACTTAGTATATATATATATATATTATATATACATATGGTTTCATATTGGATTGTATGTCCACCTATTATACAAGATAAATTTAAAAAGAATATATGACTATTGGTTGAAAGTACTTAAAGGATAGAAATAATTTTCTTATTGATCTAATTTATGAGATAGACTTATTATAAATATGATTATTCAAGAAACAAGAAATAAAGGAGTATGTTTAAGGAAAAGTTACGTGTGTTATAGTTTGAATATGATACTGACTTAAAAGAAAAATGTGATAAAGATGACACAAAGAATGTATGCTTATGGTTACAGATGAGTTAAAATGTTAAGTTATGGTTGATAATTGATTGGAATCACTAAAGAGGTTTATTTAAGAATAATAATTTGGGATACTATGCCTTGTCATGACACAGCTACTTTTGTAAACTTCCAAACTAAGAGTTGGTGTCTAACTTAAGTAAATATATCAGCCTATATTCTATGTTTTTTTATGGGATAGGTTTGAAATATATTGAGCATGCCTTTTTGAAAGGTCATTTTAGGTGGCAATGTAATGGATTTTATACAATGTATGGCAAACATGAATACATTTATGCTATAGTTTGAAGGATTTGTTGATTCAAATTCTGGTAATTTGAAAGATTCTAAACATGCTACAAATGTTTAATTTAGTTTAACTGTTAGATAATTATGTAAGGATAGGAATGTTGGTTGAGGTATAATTTAATATCTCATGATTCGATATGGAGATCTATAATGAGTTTAAAGATGCCTATCAGATTTAACTTTGATGATTTAGTTGATGAGTCAAATCAGTACTACTATTTTAGATATCTTAGTTATCAGTCAATGTTATTTATGGCTTTGACATAAAAATGACAATGCTTGGTTAAACTTTCATCTTATAAGAATACTACTGTTTTGAGACTTAGTATAAAATTATTTATTGGCTAAGGAGTGAAAAATGTTTCATATAAGAGTTGCAAATTTTTATTAATATATTATATAAAGTAAGAAGTTCATAAATAAGGTAATTGACTTTTGATATTAGAATATCACAATGTGGTTTTGGTTCTAAATCCTATTGGGAGAAACAAAGTTGGAAAACTATAAATTTACCGTTTTGTCCTTGGATGCTCAATAATGAGGATTTAAAACTGTCTCTTTTGGTACAACAGTAGTTAATTATGTGATATTAGTTTGACATATAGATGATGTTAAAGTTATGCTTAGATAAAGTTTTGCTAAAAATATACTCATATTAAATATTGAGGTATATGAGGGAGACTCTTTATTTATATTTTCTAGATAAGATAAATGTTATGAGGTGGTATATTTTTTACTCTTGGTATTTAAGAATTGTGGAAATGATATAAAATAGAAAGGTGTTACTTACTCATGATTTAGAAACTCAAGGATTGCTAGAGGCATTTAGATATATAGTTGTGGTTGACTACATCTGAAAAAGCATAAGGATCGATGAACATGTTATATTTTTAACAAAAATGTTTGGAAATCGTTGTAACTTCAGGATGATTCAGTTTAGCTTATATTAGGCTTTTGTTGGAAATATATAAATTATTGGTAAGTAAAATAGGACACTTGATCAATACAAAATTTTAAGATTAATAGATAGATGATATTGTTTTCAATGATGAGTAGCAAATCCTTATGATTCTTGGTTTATTGTAAAATTGGTCCAAGGGTGAAGAAGGTTTACCTTGAGATTTATATTGTTTTGAGGAGCAAATAGATACTAATTTATTAGTACTTTAATTTTAAGTGATTGCTTTGGTAATATCTTAAACTGCTTGTTCGTATGGATTATGATTTAGTCTTGGATGGAAAGGTATAATGAGGTTTACTTAGTAATTCATCTATTTTTGAGCTCAATGTTATGACCAACTATTGATTTGGTATTATAGAAAGTCTATTAAATTTATCTGAAGATATGATTATAAATTGATATGAATGTGTAGATGGTTTTATGCACTTTTTGATAGTTGAATAGTCATGTTTAGAGCAAAAATTTAAGTATGTTGGACTTTCAAATATTTTGAATGTCATGTATGAATGTTACATTATGAGTTAAGGCATATTTGATATGTTATTAATGATAGATCAAACTGGTGAGTGTTCGGAGGCCCAAACCTTGGAATTTAATGTTGATAACTTTATATGGTACATGGAAGATGTGAATAAACATATCTGCAAAGTTTTATGGTTATCAAATGTGTAAAACTATGTTAACTAGATTGGACAAATAGTTAGACTCAGTTATGAGAATTTTCTGGAAAAGGTTGATATATGGTCTTTTGATTTAGTTATGATGAGGGATCAAATGATTGTTCAAGAACCTAATACTTTATAAGAGTAAGATTTGACACCTTAGGACTGTGACTAGAAATTTTATAAATTTTAAAATTTTGGAGACAGATTAGATACTAAATGCGTACAATTATGATTTATTTAAAGTTGCATAGTATGAAAATTGTATGGGTGAGTTCAAAGATAAAAATTCACCCAAATGAAGTTAATGTATACATGGACAACAAAAAATAATAATAATAATTGAGTTATTTGTAAATAAAGTATGGTGGTTAGAATACCGTAGTATAACAAGTTTTAGAATTAATAACTGACTAAGTTTTATGTTTGAGTATCTGAAACTAAAGGTTTCTTAAGGTAGAGAAATGTAAGGCTCTCAAGTAGGATAGTGAAGGAAGTGACTATATTTTGATTTATCGGATTGGTTTAGAATCTTTTCCTAAATGTGAATAAATGAAGCATGATTCTGATGAAATTTGGTATGCGATGATTAGGACCTTAGATGTTAATTATAGATGGTTTTTAGACATTTAAAGCTTAACAGCTTGATTAATTGATTAAACTTACAAGTTCATAAGGAGTGATTTTTATTGTTTGATATTAGAATGGTTTCAATATCCATAAAAGGATTTATAATAGAATTTTTTTAAGTGAATTTGAGTTTTTTGTAATTAATGCGTTAAATGTTAAGCATGGATATTTTGATGGAAGTAAAATGTTTAACTGAATTATATTGTTAAGTAGATCAACCAAGCTAAAGTTTTGAGGAGGTTAAAGAAACTGCTATCAATATTTGTCATATTAGATTGAGACAGTCAATTAACTGTTTAATTTAGAGATCCTTTCATATAGCCTTAAAGATCTTTTAAATTTGATATTAGCCTATTATACTTAGACTGTGGTCAATCAGAGATAACTATTCAGATTTTAAAGAACGTATTTTGTTTTTATGTTTTGGACCCTAGAGAAGCTAGTACTAGCAGTTATCTTATATGAAGTTGACATATCGCAATAATTACTAGTATATTCAATAGAATCTATTGAGAACTTACATAAAAAACAATGTTAATTACTAATTGGTTAGTTAAGGTTGGCGGGTCTAAAGTTCTTGGGTTAGATTTAATTCAAGATAGACAGTAAGAAAGTTAGATTGGACCATGATTATTGGTTGAAAGCTTAAAGTAGAATAATGTCCCAATTATGTAGAATAGTCAATGGCCATAGTAGATTAATAAATAAAGTATTTACACTCTAAGGATGTCGCTTTGGTGAAAGTCATTTGGTGTAGACTGTTAGGTGAAAAAGTGACTTAGGAACCTAAAGTGATTATGCGTAAAAAGTACCCACACCTTTTCGATAAATAAAGTTAGTTGGAATTTCAAATTTGAGGATAAATTTATTTTAACAGGAGGAGAATGTGATGGTATGACTATTGACTTTCTATTTTACGAAATCTTTATATTTTTTGAGGAAAAACTCGTGCCTCACTTGTCCTGTTTCTAATGTAATAGATATTAAATACTCACTGAGTTGTAAAATCATACCACATTACATGTTTTTTAGATATAGGTGATGAGATTGCTCCTGATTTAACTCCTGGTTTGATCAAGGGAGTTTTCAATTATTTGGTGAGCTTATCACATTGTTTGTGTGGGCAAATTTAAGAATTAGTTTTGTCTATGTATTTTGAATTTGGAAGCCTTGTAGGCTAATACTCATATATGTGCTCCATTATTTCTACAAGTAAGATTTATATCAGTTAGTTATGTGTTAATTACTAATTAAATTATTTAATAAGATTTTATTTTGAAATAAATTATTGGTGATTGAGATTCACCTATCAGATATTATAAGCCTAAATTTATACAGGGATAAAAGTATTTCTGAGGCCTTATGGTAGCTATTTTGGTTTAGTAGTTCAGATTTACAAATTTTGAGGCTTGTATGACTTGAGTAAACTTATGGTAAGTCTTTGTTATACGCTAGCCATGGATTTCCAGTTTGGGTCGTAACACCTTCAATTCTTCTATGATGAGAAAGATTCAAGATGTTGAGATGAAGGCTTACCCAGCAACTTCATTCTTTTCAATTGCTTCATGTGATTTACAACATTTAAAGGAGTTTGTATCAAATTTGTAAAGACTAGTTTGAACTCAAAGAAAGTCCCCAAAATTGCCTGTATTGCCCCATCCACAATTTAGAGGGGATAGCATGATTCATTAAGACTAGTTTGAACTTAAAAGAAATTGAGAAAGCGAGGAATTAACCAACAAAGTCAGTGGATGTTCAAAACATGCTCGAAAATACTGATGACAATTACTCCAACCTAGTTGCATAGTGATGGAAACGTACCCATATCTAGGGAATATTCAACAATTAATCACTAAGGAACCTCTCCATAAATAAAAGACGAAAGCCACTGAGCAGAGGACCACGAATTTGACGTCAACTTAACAACTTACACTTCTATCCTAAGAGTAACGTATTTAGAAATATCACAACCCTTAGATTAGTCCTAGTGAAGTTAGTGCACTAGCTACTCAAGAATGGACTATAAAGTAAGTCATATCTAAATCTCTTATTTTACTATGTACTTATAATTATCTAGTAATTGTACTTCGTGTACTTAATCACGATTTGCAATTTCGTTACAAGTATCACTATCTTCAATAAAGTTTTAAGTTTTAAACCATCATTCCATCCTTTTAGTTTTTTTCTTTTCCCATGAAATCCTCATTTTATATACATACTCAATAGAACCCATTTCAAATAGGCATCGCAACATCCTTGAAATGTACATGTTCACATAATATTGTTAACGGTTTGGTTCAATTCGATTGTGTGCTTGGCTCATTTGTCTCCAATTGTTTTATGGGTTTGTTACTTTCTGAATTTCTTTTGACAAAATTAAATTGAATAAAAAATACCATATCAAATGTTTGTTGCCAAATTACTAGGTTTTTGTTTCCATTATTTCATTACGTGAAAACATTGAGAATAAACGAGCAAAGAAGAGAAAACAATAAAGAATGTTAAATTGATGAAAAAAAAAATTGTGTGTCAATATAAATTTAATAATAAAAGGTAATCATTATTTCTCAAAACCTTTCCACCTTACCGTGAATAAGATTCAATCACAAAATTTTGCTCTTGAAACAAAATATTTTACATGTACAAATTGTTCTATATACTTGACAATCACCCTCATCATATTTGAATGTCTAATTTGTAAATCGATTCATTTTATAGAATTATTTATGTAATTTAACAACTAAAATAATATGAAAATATATATTTTATGGGTGAAATCCACTTACTCCAATAGTAAGTCTTCTTTACTTATATCGTTTCATAACTTTTTTTTTGTAATGCAAATTTTACCGATTTAACCATCACATCATGTGATTATGTTATGATTTTACATATCAAATTTAAAATAAATTAAATATACATACATATCTAATCTAATAATTATATTTACTTATATTTTAAAAAATATATTATCTATTAAAATAAAATAATTACATAAAGTACCAATTCATTCTTAAATTCTATGAATTTAATTTTTTTCAATGAAAACTTAAAATCCAACGATTAGAGTAACATTTCCTTATGTGTGTGTGTATGTGTGTGTCTCTCAAGCAAATAAAAATTTTATAGATAAATTATTTATGTGCCATAAAATTATAAATTTATTTATTCAAGTATTAATTTATTTGATTGTATCTAAATTTATAAAAAAAAAATTGAACCTTAAAGAAATATACTATTATTTGACCCACAAGTAATCTTAGGATGACAACATTTCTGCATGGAAAATTCATAGAAAATTTTTATAATATAATATAGTATTAGAATATATTTATATTCAAGAAACTTTAATTAGATATTCAAAATAAATAGGCAGATTTAATTAAAGAAAACTAAAATGAATTAAAGGAGTAATTTGAGCAACACCCACATAGCTTCCACCCAGCTACTCCTCGATCCTTTTTTTCATCTATATAATCCACCTCTCTTCTCATGGAAACCCCACAAAAAGGCAGAGTAGGGGGTTGAGAAATAGAGAGCCAAGCTTTCAGCTCTGTTGAGAAAGCACCCGTTCCGTCCAAGACATAGAAGGAGAACTTGTAGAGCACTTCAAGCCTTACACTTGTTCCTTTTTTCTTCTCGTCCAAGGTAGGAAAATAACTCAAATCATCTTTTGTTTAATTCTTGAAACAACAGCCACAATGAACTTAATAACTTTCCTAAGATTTTCTTCTTTCGGTTGAATATTGGGTGATTACTGCTCTGTTCTTAGCAAAAAATTCTTGTTCCTTCTTTGTCTATGTTACTGGTGGTTATCGTGAATGCTGGATATCCCATGGATTCTTCTATGTTTTAATTATCTTGATAACGCAGTAGTTAGGACAGTTTCTGTTCTGGTTTAAATCCCATCGTAGTTGTGTTTATTTCTAGCATTTTTCATGTATGTTTTTCTTAATGAGTTAGAATCTAGGCTTAAAGTTGAAACATGCTGAGAGTTACGATAATTTATACTAGAATTTCTTGCTCATATATCAGTTAAGATAGATTATATACCTGCAAACAGAACATTGAAATAAATTCATAAAAACGGTATCTTGTTTACAGAGAATGGAAACTAAAACTTTGAAACTTGTATAGGATTAAAGAATCTGAATCTTGAAACTGAGAGGGAAGAAATTTTAACAAGACCTTGATTTGAAGCTACTAAGTATGTAGAGTGATTAATGTTTAATCTTATAAGCTGTGAAAACCATGACTTAATCCTTGATAGCGACACTGATTGTTTGGGTTTGTATACTAAAATTCATACCGCTGCATATTGGAACTTGATTATTTACGTGGACAATGATTAAAAATTGCAATGGAATTTTTAGTATGCTGGACATACAGAAACCGATATCCAGGTTCATGAAGGGAATGATATCGATTTGTATTTAAAATATGCACTAGTCGTGCCTTAAATTGAATTTTTGTTAGGTTTTGTAAATTGTGTCTTTGGCTTCAAATTTAGTTATTGTGTTGTGACTACATTATATATGAGTTGAAACTATATGATAGGCACTCAAAGGTAAGTGCTAAACAGGTGATTAAAAACACACAAAGGTTGGTATTTTTAAGTATGGCACACAAAGAAATATGTTTACTTACAGAAATTTTTTGTTACTTGCAGTATATGTAAGTATCTTTATATTTATTTGTAATTTTGATTTTATTAAATTTCTGTAGCCTTATACAGCTAAATGTTTTGATGATTTTTCTACTAAGAATTTTATTCTCGCTCCTATTTGAATTCTATGGTGCTTTCAGATATTACTCCATAATGCCACAGACGACTAGCATTGTGGTGCAAATTGAGTACATTTGGATTTATGTCCTAGATTTGGATCGTTTTGTTAAAGTTATTAGCAATATTAAGCTTTCTTATGCAGAATAGTGGATGTTGATAACTATGATGTAGAAAGATACCACCATGTGAAGCATGTGTATAATCAATACACCGTAGTGCTAAATTGTAAATTTTTTTGGTTTTGCATCTGGTGATGGGGAAGGTGGTATTTACTTTATTTACCTATAAACTTTCATCTACATGAGTTATGTATAAATGATGTTGTTAACTTTCTTAAATTTTAGCCTATGATTTTATTTATCTAATGGCAACTATGCATGTAAATCTCAACTTTCTTAAGTCAAGATGAACCCTTAATTAAATAATAGAATTATCTAGAATTTTTCAAAGACATAGAATCATGCACTACAATGCACATTTCTATGGTTAAGGACTAGGTGTTTCCTAGGTGAGTGTATCTTTCTTTATTTTATAGCTGCACATTGTATATATCCAATCTCCATCTAAGTGAATAATTAAACTACTTTTTAAAATCCAGAAATAAAATCTCTTACGTAGAATTTAAGTGATAGGTGTTTCAATTAGATTGATGAAATACCATGTTTTAAAAGTACCCTGCTCATATTTTATATAGCTACAATAATTTCTCTTCACACTGTTCTCTTTTGCCATTTTCTCTTCCCTTAATACATAATCTCAATAGTTTTTTTTTAAAAAAAAAATTCTTAAAAATTAATTGTTAAATTTAAATGCATGCACTACGATTAGACTAATAACAAACAAACTTGACTACAAGCAAGTTAATCAAAATAACTAGCAAGATAAATTATATTTTTAAGCCATTCTACACAATGTATTATAGATGAGCATAGCTAAACTAGCTAGGAAGCATGGTACTAAAAGAAAACATCTAGCCTTGTTTGCAAATCGCCATACTACACAATTTGCCTAGATTTGGTTGTAGCTCTCTATTGCAAGATCATAAGTTGATAATGCACTATAACCAAATTTACAGACAAAAGCATTATACATGTCTCAGTGACAATGGTTATCAAAGCATGAGTCAGCTATCATGCTAGCAAAGTATCATGAGTAACTTGTGTTAACCTTTAGAAAATATCCATATTTACCGAGCTAACAAGCACCCCATCATCTTCCCACTTTATATCCTTGGCCATTGGATCTTTTCCTATCAATTGAAGAGGAGCATCTAATGGGGGTGGACTCTGCATACAAACAAAAAACTCAAAAAATGGTTCCTGTAATAATAACTAGCTGCTAACTACTGTTAGGTTGGTTGTCTTGGAAAAATCTAAAGATGTTTATAATCACTATATAGAGAAATCAACAAAATTGCATGAATATTACCATGCAGCGGATCAAAGGCCAATTGATTCCACGGAAAAAAGGATGTTGTTTGATTTCATTGGCACCAGTAGTTGAACCTAGACGACTGGCTGGGTCTCTTTGCAACAGTGCATTAATCAATTGTCTAGCTGCAAGACTTGCCTAAAAATTTGTTAAATTATATCAGTCGATGCATGATCAGAACAGTACATACGTAAGAATTGGAAATTGGAAATATATCCGCATGTCAGGTAAGTTGATTTATATATATATATTTTGGTAGCATAATTTATATTTATGGATATCAAAATATCAATGTTGTTCTTTCAATGCAAAATATTATTTTACATGACAAGGAAATGCCTATATATCTATTTGTATTGTGCACTTCCCACTATCAAGAGTCGGAAATTGCATGTATTGATGCAAGAATTTCTTAATAGGTACTACTTTCTTAGGAAGGAAGGAATTAGAAGAGAAACAAGGTCCTATAGTTATCGACTAAAAACATCAAGCACCTATTGCATTTACCGGGATGCTGCTTGGAAAGGTAAGATCCTTGTGCAAGATGTTGGCAAATGTCTTCTGTCTATTCTTTCCCCTAAAAGGCGTACGACCATAGAGCATCTCATACAACAAGATACCTATATTCAGAACATGAAAGACAAAAAAAAAATGTCGATATTAAAATAAGGCTATTTTATTAGTAATGTCTCATGAGATCAAATTCAAACAAATTCTTTTGCAAGTTTAAGCTCACTACTGTCATTAGATCAAGGACAAATGATTTGTTACATGTTATTTCTTTTCTTTTGGGGACGTGGGAGGTGGAGTAGAGATAAAATAATAATTTAATACTAAAAGATATTTAGGGGGCTGCGGGACACGTGGGGCGTGTGTTGAAATTATGATTTTATCACTAACAGAAACAATTTGCCACAACTTAGGATGGTGCCCAAGAAAAAGCCAATCCCAAAAAAGATCTCAGTTAAAGGTTTTGGCATAATGCGAAACAACTGATTGCTAGCCTTCGTGCTCCTTGTTAAGAAGCATATGTTTAATATTAATCACATGTTTAATGTTTGATGTGATGAATATACTGTGTACTACATTGGACTTTAGCTATATTCATTATGTTCCATAATAATAGAAAGAAGGCATGTTCCATAATTCATAATCAAACACAAGGATGGAAGTGCTTACCAAGGGCCCACCAATCTATAGCACTAGTATGCCCGGCTCCAGTTACAATTTCCTGACATCAAGTACATACAAACCCATGGAAGATGATAAAGTTAACAACATAAACAATAAATTATTTTTATCGTGGTCATTATGTTTTTGAGTATATTACATCAACATTCCTCAGGTTTGATGAAACTATAGTGACCTACCTCCTTTGTTTTAAGAAATTTCAACATGTAATTAATCCCCTTCGGTTTTTGAAGTTACAAAAGTCTCCTCTATTTTTTTCATTTTCAAAATAGATTATACATAAAAGAAAAAGAGCTACATGAAGAGAAAAGAGAAAATGAAAATATGAACAAACAAGAAAGAAAGAAAAGAGAAAACGAAAACATGAATAAAGGAAAGAGAAAATGAAAACATTAGGTAAGCAAAGCTCGCCAATCTCTTTCATGTCCAACAAAGAAACCCCATTGAAATAGCCATTAATTGAGCACCATAATGAGACTAAGAAAACCACTTTATCCCACAGGAGAGGCAGAGCAAAAATTTCTTGAAAATTCTAGCTTTCTCTTCTATCCTTAAGTACCAAATTACAACATGCATTCCTCCAAATACAAAACCTTGGAAATGACATAAATGAAATTTCCCGACACTCTATCCCATTGTTCACCAAAAATACCAAAGAATCTATACCTGCAAGTATCTAGCAGCTGAGTAAAGAAAAAATGAATGGCTGTTAGTCTTAGAATCAGATAAACATATGATACAAACAATAGAAGACAACTTTTCTGGTAAGTTAAATTATTTGTATTTATAGAAATAGTCTTTGGTAATTGGTATATATAGAGTACATAGTGTACTTAGTATTACAGCTGTAATACAACTGGACTATTGTACTATATTGTACTATGCATTGTGCTGCATAGTCCATTTACTAATATAAGATTGAAGGTGTACAATAATATTCATTTACACATTCATTGAAACCATGGGTTTCTCTCTACATAGCATCAAGAGGTGAGAGAAGCCCAATTTTTTTCTTCTACCATGCTCTTTGCTTCGATAATTGTTTCCTTCCTCCCCTTGTTGTCCATGCAGCTATTTGGGATGGTTCGCATAATTTAAGTTTCTGCGACTTTTTAGGTTGTTTCTCTCTCCTCCTACAACAGTCCAATGATAATCCACCTAAAAAGTGTGTATTTTACATCCAACTAACCTAAAGAAAACTGTCATTCTTTGCCTTGCAGCATGCAAAAGCATGTCTAACCCTATTTTTGGCTGATTCTTCCATAAACATCATCGCCATCCACTTTGTCGCCAGTCGTACCTTTCACCTCAATTTTAGTATTAAAATGAGCTGTTTGGCTGCGTCTCACTCATATAAGTTTGTTTTTGTTTTACTAGGTTTTTTGGGACCTAAAATGCCCACCTTGAAAACGAGTGCCTTGATACACGCGCCATCTAATAAAACAATGCAAAGAGTAAAGACTTGAAAACGTGAGGCATGGGACAAGCACTTTGTTCCTGTGGAAGGATGCCTCAGTATCCTTTACGCTTGGGATCTATGACTTTTTGTGACTTGGTAGGCTTTTAGGTGAAGAATGGTCCACCAAGGTTTCATGACCTTGAGTAAGGAGCCCCCTGGTTAAGTTAGGCATAGAGCATCTTGAAAGCTTCCTTTGGAAGTTAATGTGTAATCAAGCCCACTTGCCAAAGCCATCATTACAAGTCCTATCCATTGACCAAAAGTTTGACTACTGCCACTTGAACACCTTTTACTTCAACCCACTTGGACTTGAACAAAGAAGATGCCTTACAAATAGATGGGTTGCGCATTTAATGCTCCATATAAGGTGGTGATCTGGCAACTTTGATGACCACCTTCTCAGCTTATAAATAGCCTCACCATTCCTTAGATAACACATGCATCCAAGATAAAGCCCTAAGACTCTGGCCCTCCAAAACCTCACATGTTTCTTCATACTACTCCAAGAATTCACCTGCTTACTCAAACCTAAACCCATAAATACTTAACCTAAACCTTGAAACACTTAACTATAATCCAAAAGCACCCTATCCATAAACACCAAAGAGATCTTAGGGAGAGTTACTCACTAGCCTCCCTTGGAGGCTCTCAGTCAGCATAAATGCTCTGCACTTATCTTGCATCATGCTTGTTCAAGGCGCTTTGCCTAATGCTCTCGTTGGGCCCTTAGGGGCTAAGTTCCTTTATATACATCATCAAGCCATTATTTGCCTCCAAGGCATTATGTACCCCCAAGGCATTATCTTCCCCCAATGCCCAAGTTCCCTTACACACGTCTTCTAGGTGCTCTACAAACTTGAATTAATCTCCAAACAACTAGGTTATCCTTATTTAGGCTCACCTTTCTCACTGTTTGGATGGGTTATCCATGTGTGGGCTCACCTTCCTCCCGTTGTTTGCTATGTCCTTGCCTTTGCTAACATATTCCTACCCTTTATTTGGCTCTATTTATCTTTCTTTGGACTTGTTTTTCACTGTTTGGCTCTAATTGGCATTTTTTGGCTTCATTCCTGCTTAGGATTACTATATTATTGCCTTTAGTTAACAGCATCTAGATATCCCTTCACTCTGATTGCTAATGATGACTCTAGTGGCACCTTCCACCATTGGCAAATAAGGTGCTTTTAGTTCTATGGTTTTTGACTCTTCAACTCTTACCACTAAACAATTTTTTGGCTCTAATTAGTTGTCATGGTGCCATTCAGGTTTGGCTTTGGGGCCAAGGGTTACTCCTAGTACATCACTAAGAAACTTTTCGATGTCCCTATTGTTGACTAGGTCACGTCACAAAAAATTAATTCTAAGTTGTGTAAGTCTGTTATGGAATACCATAGATCATAAGCTCCTCTACTTTTTACCCTAAAGCAAACTTGCAACGACATGTGAACGAAAGCTAAAAATCTTTATGCCAATGACATCCAGTGTTTTTGTTGTGTTATCCCATGTTTAATGCATCTTTTGATATTGGTAAGTAGGATCAAGACATGTCTACCTACTTGGGACAAATTTATATTGCCTATCATTGCCCATGAAAATGCCCAGGAGAAGCTATTGACTGATTTTTCATGCTTCTTTCTAATCTTGATTCAGTCCATCACTAGATGATGGCTTATGCTACTATTCCCTTTGTGTTTGCTCACCTACTTCATGTTTCCCCTTCTTTTGTGCTAGCTTCTAAGCTTCCTATTATTGATTCTTCTATTCTTGCCTCTTAGTCTTCTTATGCTAATGGTTGTTCTGGGAATCCTGGATGTGGTAATTGTCAACATCTGCAGTGTAAATATTGCCACAAGTGTGGTCACACTCATGATTACTTCTTCAAGTTGAATGGCAAACCCGCCTTGCAGTTACAATGTTGTTTAGTTTGACTTTGCTTTCGTTCCTTCCTCCAAAGATTTGACCATTGTTTCTACTCTTGATGCTGAGGTTGTCTACTATTGCCTTTGTTCCCTAGACTAGTAATTCATTTGCTTGCAATGCTTATGGTCGTATTTATGGTTGTTAGAGATATAAAACCATTCATAGGCTTCTACTTAATAGCTTAAGCTTTTAGAAAAGTTAGTTCATGATATGGTATCAAAACCTCTTTGACCAAGTGTTCAATAATTTGATCCTTGCCACCCCCATTTTCATAAATCATAATTAAGTTGAATGTCAACACAAGATAAAAAAACAAGGTCGATGCTTCAAGCCTCAAGGGCTCTTGTGTGAAAGGCTATCTCAGAGAAATAGAACCATTCATTGGCATCTACCTAATAACTTAAGCTTTTAGGATAGATGGTGTATGACAATGGTAATATTTGTATTTTCCAAAACTGTAGTAAAAGGTATTGGTAAAGTTCATCCCCTCCCCTCCCTTCCTTCGCTCTAGATCATGTGCTTTATGTTCATTTCAATAAAATATTTTAGTAGCAATATCCCAACAACTCCAAGATTCAAAAAATGGTTTATAGTCTATTATTTTTGTCATCTTTTGAATGAGTCATATCAACTTGGAAAACATTTTCGTGCTTCGTTTCCCAAGCCTATCAGTAATCAGGCTGCATCCCTTTTTCAATTGGTGCATACAAATGTCTAGTGTCTTAGTCAAGTCTTGCCTAGGAGAAAGTTTATATGGAGAAATGGCCTCATTTTATTTCTCAAGGGGAGTCAAGTGTGGTATGTAGATTTCACGATTCTCTTTGTAGCTTGAAACAATCTCCATAAACTTGGTTGGGAAGGTTTAGTATTGTTATTCAAGAGTTCAGTATGATTCGTAGCTAGGTGTATCACTCTGTTTTCTATGACTAATCGACCATACTACATAGGCTCATAATATATGCCTAGTTGTAGATGATATAGTTATCACAAGTGATGATCATGTTGGAAGTTGACACCTGAAGTAGCACCACTCACATCATTTTCAAATTCAAGATTTTTGCTGACTCAAAATACCTCATTAGTATTTAGGTTTCCCAATCTAATTCTAGTGTTGCTATCTCACAAAAGAAGTGCACATCAGACATATTGAAAGAAACTGGCATACTGGATTGCAGACTTGTTAATACACCTATGGATCGAAATATCAAGCTTGTACTACGACAAGGGGAGCCTCTAACAAATCCCAGGAGATACTAGAGACATGTTGTGAAGTTAAATTATTTGACAATCACTCAACTAGATATTTCATTTGTTGTAAGTGTGGTCAATTAATTCCTACAGTCTCCATATAACAGTCATTAGCATACTTTGATTTTTAGCACTAACTATATTCAAGGACCACCATGCTAAGGATTATTATATGAGGAAAAGGGACATAGTTAGGTTCTTGGCTATACAAATGTAAATTGGGTAGGGTCTCCTCCTAAGTTCTAACAAGCACAACTTCAGGGTACCTTGCCCTCAATAGAGGTACTTGGCATCCTATAAAATAAGAAATAGGACGTTGTTACTAGGTCAAGTGTAGAAGCTAAATATTGAGCTATGACTTTGACAAGATGTGAGCTTATAATGCTAATGCAACTACTTCATGAATTAAAGTTTAGGAAAGAAAAACATACAAGGTTAACCTGTGATAATCAAGTTTCTCTACATATTGCCTCCGATATAGTTTTCCATGAGACAACCAAACTAAAAATGAATTGACATTTCATCTAAAGAGAATATCTTGTCTAGATGCATCTCCACTAACTTTGTCGACTTAAATGACCAACTAGAAGATATATTTACAGAGTATATCAATGGTCCTCAAATTATCTACATTAGTAACAATATTTGTGCATATGATTTATATGCTCCAAATTGAGACGACGTGTTAAAATAGTTTGCACTAGCTATGACATTTACTTCATTTTTTCTAGGTAGTTTCCCTGAGGGTGCTACAGCAATGTACTTAGCCCATTCTCTTAGAGTTATATAAGACACACACAATCTCAATCTCTTTCTAAATTCACATCCCTTATTTTCAATTTTAACATGATAAACCTATCTTTAATTGATAAAAGAGGGATGTCAATGTAACTTTAAAAACAAGGGAGATTTACACATGAAACCTTAGGGGATGTGTTTGATGGTTTACTTAGCTATTATGAAGTTGAATAGAAATTCACCATACAGGAGCTATATACTCTTCAGTTCCAACAAATGAGTTTGATTGTGTAAAAGGTTCAGCAACAAATGTTGGTGGTGGTTGACTTCGTGATCTTCTATTTCTAGGTAGTGGATGCTTCAAAATCTGCAGGAATAACTTCCAATTTAAGCAGCCAAACAAGTATCAAACAGAAAGAGAACCCTAGAGTATTAGTTCTTGTACTAATATTGAGATGCATGTCATATTAATGTATGGATAAGGGAATAGAATAAAAGTTTCTCATGCTGTGGAAAACATAAGTAGAAATAAATTTTATTGACTAAGAGATAGTTAAGAAAGCCATATGACTAGAACTAAGATATTAAAAAACACACTTTTGAGATTTCATGAAAAGAAAAATGATGATTTACAAAGATATGGGACAAAAAGAAGAGTAACTAAACAAACCCAATAACATGAGGCATAGCTCAAGTGGTAAGGGTAAGAGTAGATGATTTTGATCCCTTGTCACTCTAAAGAAAAATGAATAATAAAAAAAAGAATCTTTTTTTAATTAGAAAGTAATATTAGAAAAAAGAGAAATAACTTTTTCAAAAAAGAAAAGAAAAAAAAGGGAGAATTTAGCCATTCATTGAGTATTTTCAAAAAGAGTGATAAAATCCCTAGCAAGTGATTTAAAGCCTTGAGTAGTACAATTTTCTACCAAAACTACATCACTGGAAATATAAAAAGGGGAGGGTTTGGGACACCATTGAATTTAAAGAGTAAAAAGTTTCCAAAAACTTCTATAAGAAGTGGACTATGTTTAAATAGGAGTAAAGATATGTACCTGGGGTTTACAAGATGTCATAAGTGATAAATCAAAGTCAGTTAATACAATATGGCCATCCTTCTGAAGTAAGATATTTTCAGGCTTCAAGTCTCGACAAATTATACCTAGACAAAGCCAGTAAAAGAAAACAATACTCAAATAACTTAAGTCATAATGAAAACATATTTGAAGACAACTTGTTGCCTAAACAAATAATATGTAATATTCAAGTGCTACATATCAAAGTTTCTAAAAATTAGAAACACGAAATCTTGCTAAAATTAAAAAAATGTAAGAAAACAAGAGCATCCCACAAGAGGTGAAATGGGAGAAATCTCAAGATGCACCATACTCCAGCAATAATAGCACACTTTTAAAGCACCTGACTTTCGTTTCTACTCCTAAAACCACTATACTGCATGGAGAAAAAGTTCTTCCGAATTAGGTGGACAGATCCAGTGTGATGGTTGGGGTGGTTGTGGCAAATCCAAATTATTTTGTCCCCATTCTTCACAAAATTAGAGCATTTATTTGGTTGTGTATTTTGACATTACTATTGACACAGGTACTGATGAATAGTTAGCTGATATATTTACCAAGTCCGTTACGAAGTCTAAGGTTGACCTTATTTGTAACAAACTTGGCATATGCGATGTATATGCTCAAGCTTGAGTGGCAGTGTTAGATTTAACTCATCTTAAATATGTCTCAATGATTGATTAGTTGTGATTAATTGTTGATTGTTAGGATATTATTAGCTCAGTTAGGCCTGTAATTACTCCTCTATCATACTATAATCAATGTATAAATAATTAAGCATATGTGTGTAGCAAATCACACAATTTCTCAAACCTTCTTCTTCTATGTAGCTTATTTTGTATATAGTGTACTTAGTACCACAGCTATAGAATAGCAATACTCTTGAACGCTATTGTATTACTCTTTGCAAATATTATTAAGACTAGAAGTGTATAGTGATATTCTCTTACATAGTCACAAAAAGGGCTCTCTCTCTCTCTCTGAGATCATTCTCTCTCTAGAAATATAAACGGCTACACATCCAGTATAAATATAGATGAAAACATGGAGTCTATATTACATATCTTTAACTAAAAACAGGGTTCTCTCTCTAGATCCTTTCATAAAATATGTATGCATGAAGCCTATGTTTCCTTTCTTCTCTCTCTTCTTTGCTAATATAGCTTCGGAAAATCCAATTACATTTAGATATGATTACTTAGTTGGACAAACTAACCCAATTTCAGAAACCATAAACCAAAAGCCGTCGTCTTACATTGTAGCCCTAATACACATTAAACTTACTGTTCAGTATACTGATCATAGCCCTAGAACAACATCCTTACTTGTATGTGCTTAGTACAAGGATCCTAGATTCACAATGGATACTTGGGATAAAGCTCTTGTACTTCCTAAGTTTTGCAAATTACTTTTATTAACCAATAACTACTTATACAGTGATTTTGATGTGAAATAAGAGTTTGAAGATGCAAAAATAGTTTTGACAAAGCCTAACAAAAAGGCTTCAAGTCTAGCATGAAACGTGGTGTAACGTTTGTATATATATTTCATATCAAATTATTTTGAGATGCTATGGATTTTATAAGGCTTGTAGATTGCATATCTTATGCATTTGTAAAATGTAGTTTTTTCTATGTCTATAAACCTTTCAAGATTTTGTAAGGCTTCAAAGTTATTCAAATATCTGTAAAGAGCTCTATTGCCATTCATTTCAAGATATACTGATATTGTTAAAAACAATTTTCATGAGATTCTTCATATATTAAGAATACTACTTACAATTTATTTAGTTTTAGTTGGACATAGCCCAGAACATAGTTGGATATTAGACTTCAATGTATTAAAACTGTTGAAACAGAAAGTATTTAGAAGAGATTTTGTCTTGCATACACACAGTCCCTTTTATTTACACTTACGAATGCATTAAGTACAGGAGCTAATTATGGACTAATTTCAGAGATAATTAACAACCATTAACTAGAATCATAACCATAGATGACTGATATTCTAACATGTGCTAAATATGCTAATGAATTTATATTAGTATTCTAACACCCCCTCATGCTAAAGCCCAAAGCTTAATAGTTAAAAATAAACAAACTTAAAGAAAAAAATTATAATGGACGCAATAAACAACAGAGATGGAGAGACAACATAGCAAAATGAGACATCCCAAACACTGCTACAGTGACAACAATGCAAAATGATGGCTGGAATGATGAACAACCAAATGAGTAGTAGATGGTGGGAATGATGGACAGTCAGATAAGCTCTAGATAGCTAGAATGATGCACGATTGGACAAGTAGTAGATGGCTTGAATGTGGAAAAAAAAAAGGATTTTCCTTTAATCGACCCAAATCAACTTGAAACAACTTGAATCGACTTAATAAACAGCTTACAGATGGAAGAGAACACAGAAAACTTCACAATTACAAGGACAAACAACCGATCAGGACCAAGAACACAGTAACCAATGCATGAACATGAACCAAATGGCCTCAACAGACCCTAAAGTAGCCACACAGGGAAAGTGAGCCAAACAATGGATGGAACAGAGAAAGCCATGTAAGAATACGTTGATATAAGGAAAATAGAGATAATTAAAGCCAAACACAAGTGATAAAAACGTATCCCATGCAGGAATAAGAGGAAAACAGGCCTAGCAGCCATCAAACAGGTAGGAATGTGCCAAATAGAGGCAGAAGCAGAGTATCCCACATAGGAACAACATGCAAACAAGCCTAACAACAGCCAAACAGAGATGGAAAAATGGTTACCAAAGTTGGGATGTTGCCAAAAAAAGGAAGCCCAACTTGATATCTGGTGAACGAAAAAGAATATGGCCACAGACGCACTATCACTCGTTAGGGAGTGGGGTGGTGCTTCGCTTGGTTCCCGGGCAAATTTGCGACCTCTTAGCTAATTGTTAATTTTTGCAACAACATTTGCGAATGTAACATCCTTACTTTCTTAATTAAGCTATTCCTCACTTTCTTAATTAAGCTATTAATAATTTCAGAATTTAAGAGTAGAATTATGCACAAGTATAGAGTTTAGATCAATAAGAGAAATTTAATAACTAGATAGAAAAAAAGTAAATTCTTTTCACACAGTTAGATTCCAACTAGATTCTTTTCATATTAAACTAGATCATTTTAATATTAAGATTCTTTACACAATAAACTAAATGCTAATTTAATTCTTTTCACAACAGAAAATTTAAGTTAAAGTAACTAGTTAAGGTTTTAGGTCAAAGCTAATGATGGGTTTCTAAAACAAATCCAAGAATTACTCAAAAGTCCTAATTTGGTCAGAGTAACTAAATAAACTAAACTAAGTTATCTTTTGATTAACTAAGTAATGATGCAGTCAAGGTAAATGGAAACATGCCTTTATCCTATTGGATAGTAAAAAATAGGAAAAAGACTAAACTTGTTAAACAAGCTAAATATGGTAGTGGAATAAGACAAAATGAGAAGACTTACTAGACCAAGACTTTAAAAAGAGGAAAGATAAGGATTTATCTAACCTAAGAAATAACTCACTTAAGATTCATGGAAGGAAACCAAGCTAACTTATTGGATCAAGACTTCAAAAGAAGACAAAAGGAACCTTCATAAGATGAGCCCATGTGAGAGATCCAAGACGTGAACACCAACTCTTTCTAGAAGATGGATAGGTTTAATCTAAACTTTTATGAAGAGAAAAAAAATGGAAGACCCTAGATAGACCCAAAAGTACATGTTTAAGGTAAACAACTTGAAGAAGTTAAGTAAGATAATCATGACTACGATCACTCTAAGACTTCAAATGACAAAACCCTACTTCCAAGGCAAGTTCACGTGAAACTTCAAGGAAGAAGGGCTAAGTTGCTTATTCAAATGGAACTAGAATATTCCTAGAATCTACTTCATGTAGTCTCACTAGTCTTAAAGAACAAAAGACAAAATAGGTGGAGATTCTAGGTGTTGGACCAATAAAAGTTTTGCAGGACCTCCTAGTTACCACCCTAGATGATATGATTGATAATATGATGTAGTTATAAAATATGTAAAGTTTTTAATAGGTTTACCTTGTAGGGCTTTATGAAATCTTGTTAGATGCCCTAACTTTTGATATTTGATGTAAATATTAACTCTTTTATTAGTTAATAAATATTATGTGCTATGTTATTAATGATTACATGAAAATTAGAAAGAAGAAGATAAATAATATAGTTATAATCAAGATTAAATATTATTAGATAATTAATTAAACTATTTTGAGGATATAAGTTTTAGAATAATTAACATTATACCCACTAGGTAGGGTGTTACAGCGGATGAGTTTTCCAGCAATGAATTCTGGTGAGAAAATGAAGCAAACAGACCTGAGTTGACCAGAATAGGTGAACTGACCTAGTCTAGAGAAGAACAACCAGAAAAGGTGATGGATGCCTCATCACACACTGGTAAGTGGCCAATAAAGTCCAACAAAGAGGGTTGGTATTTGGCTGGGCTGATGTACTTAACAGGTTATGTTTCTACATACCAGAACCTTCTGAAGCCAAAATAGGGTTAACTCATTGATCTGACAACAGGAAAGGTAGGAACTAGAGATAAGAACTGCGACATAGAGGAAAAGTATGCAAAAAAAATGAACATAACCACTAATGTTAGCTGAAATGGCCTTTGGGTAAGAGGGAAAACTAATATTCTAGTGGCCTGAGTTGGTTCACAGCAAGAGGGACGGAGCGTGTCATATGACAAAGACACCATGGAAGAATAAGACAAAATGTATTCTAGATTTTGAAACTGAACATCAAACATAGTGGCAAATTAGGTCATGGAAGATGGTAACACTCTGATACCAATTTGAAACACAAAGTATTTGGGAGAAATTGTGTCTTGTGTACACATAGTCCATCTTATTTATACTATTAGTGCATTAAGAACAAAAGTTAATCAAGAATTCATTACCAAGCTAATTAATAACTATAAACTACAGTCATAACTATAGTTGACCATTATTCTAACATGTGCTAACTATGCTAATGAATCTAGACATTTTTAATATTGTACTATACTTGATGTGTATAGTACGATAGGTTTCAAAACTTCTTCATTCCCACAGTTATCAGTACTGTGGCAATATTGCAAGATGAAGAAAAATCATTAATCTTCAACTAGGTATTGGTTGATACTTTAAATATCAGTGATATTAGCATCTAGAAAATTTAAAGACAAGGAAAAGTAAAGGTAGGCATATATAGATAATGTGTACTAGACCCATACAGCTTAATACAGATTTAGGTATATTGAGCAAAATACCTAAACAGTGGAGATATTCCAAACCTATGACGACCTCTGCTGCATAGAATCTGGAGATGTGATAAAGTTAACATCAAAATATAAGATCTATAACTATGTATGTAAATATCTATTATAGTACAATTATCTACATGACACCAATTTGTAAGGACATGAATGGTAGATCCCAATACTAGTAACAAAATGCTAAAATTTATGCATTACTCTACTTTTGGCTGATATGTAGCACAATATTGGAGGTAGTAATCGTCTATATAAAAAATACATAAAATTTCAAATAATCATAAGGCCTAAGATAGTTGGCAGAGAAAATGTGAAAAACCAGATATACCTTGCTGATTCTTCTTTGACAATCTTCATAGGTTGCTTGTCAAGCAATGCAAACAACTCTCCCCCAGGGCAAAAGTCAGTAATCAAACAAACATGCGTAGAAGTCTGTTAAGAGTTAGACAAAGTAAACATCAAAACAATAAGATAACAATTCTCCCCAAAGGTAGAACACTCCCCCGCCCCCCCAAAAAAAAGATTTCACAATGATGGTTCCAATCTAATACCATGTTAATAAGATAGCAAGAAGAAAATAGGAAGTGTATAAAAGCTTAGAAAGAGGAGAATGGAAAATAGATCACTAAAGACTAGAGATTGTGTGACATCATACTAACCCCTAAACCTCTACACCCTTACTTTGTGTGCAATACATGAATCCTTTAAAGCTTAAAAACTTCCTAAATCGGTGATACTCCTTAACATAGTTTGTTGTAATTTTGTTAGGTAAAATTTTTAATGATTTTATTTGTTTAACAAAGATATTTTTGAGAGAAACTATGGCCGAGTTAAAGTCATAATAAGAAACTATATGTGTTAGAGTACTCTAGAAGGGTTTCACTTGCCAATCAAGTTTTGCTATGACCATAAAAAGGCCTGATACATATGAAAAGAAGAAAGAATTCTTTCATCAATTATGAATTATTCCATAGAACTCTTCCTCATGTCACCTTCTTTTTGGTAACTATAAGGACTTTCATCATTGTCCATGTACACTTTGTTGGAACTACCAACGGTGAGCATTTTGCCATATGGCTAGATTCCATTATCAGTCTCCAAATTAGGGGTTCGATTTGAGCTCCTTTTGTTGGATAACTAATATTTAATGATTTTAGAGCTAAATACGTTTATGAGAAGGAGATGATAGCAATCATATTTGTAGTGCATAAATGGCGGTAGTACTTATTAAGGAGCCACTTCATTATTTGTATTGATCAAAAGAGCTTAAAATTTCTGTTGGAACAAAGGGTGTTGGATGGAGAGCAGCAGAAATAGGTCACCAAATTGCTTGGTCTTGATTTTGAGATACAATATAAACTCGGTACAAAAAATCAAGATTTGCAGGAATTGTCAGAAGAAACTCTTATGAATGCTCAACTGAAACAATTTTTGCAAGATTTTGTACAAAATCCTTCAAATCCACTATATATGGTTTCCAAAGGTTGCCTCTGGTATAAGGACAAGTTAGCGTCGCCTTCAAAATTTATTAGAATTCCTCTTCTATTGGAAAAATTCCATGACTCCCATGGGGGGCCATTCAAGAATCACACAAACTTACAAGATTGTAGTTGCAACCTTCTACTGGAATGGCATGAGGCAAGATATTGAGTAGTATGTTGCTAGCTGTGAGGTATGTCAACAGAATAAATATCAAGCTCTAAACCCTATAGGTCTACTTTAACTTCTACCCATTCCTAGTCAAATTTGGGAATATGTCTTGATGGACTTTATTGGGGGACTACCTCAATCTAAAGGGATGGACTCAATATTGGTGGTAGTGGATAGTTTGAACAAATCAGCTAACTTCATCCCTTGAAGCCATCCATACTCAGCTAAAGAGGTAGCCACTTCATTTATTAAATAAGTGGTACACCTGCATGGATTTCTCAGCTCTATGGTTTTAGATAAGGACCGCATTTTCATTAGTCAATTTTGGAAAAAATTGTTCAAGCTGTCAAGCACCAAGCTAAAATTAAGTTCAACATATCATCTGTAGACTGACAATGAAACAGAGGTGACTAACTGAACCATTGAATCCTATCTAAGGTGTTCTGTAAATGATCATCCAAACTAGTGGATAAAATGGCTTGCTTAGACATAATTATAGTTTAACACTTTTTATAATGACTAAAATCAAGATAGGTCCATTTAAGACATTATATAGAAGAGAACCACCTTCCATTATTAAGTATCACGGGGAGAGTACAACATTGATGGGGTGGATAAACTGTTACTGGTGAGGGACAGTATACTAAAGGAACAGAACCTAAATTTATTGAAGGCTTAGCAAAAGATGAAGTTCAAGGCAAATAAACACAGGAGGGAGATTGAATTCCATGTGGGAGAGTTGGTGTACATGAAAGCACAACCTTACAAACTAAATTCTTTGGCTAAACATGTCAATGACAAACTCAGTCCTCGTCTTTATGGCCTATATGCAGTCTATAGGTGGGACAAGGTGCTCGTTTCTGTGGCTTATAAATTGGATTTGCTTGCCTCTTTGAGAATGCACCCTGTTTTCCATGTGTCCCAACCATAAAGAGCACTTCAGGCTAACATTTCATGTCAACAGCTCCCTAATTTTTTGAAGAGGATTGGGAACTACAAGTTGTTCCTTCTGAAGTGTTGGCAATGCATAAGCTACGTAATGGTTTGACAGGGGTTATGATCAAATAGGCAAATCTCCCAAATCATGAGAACACTTGGGAGGATTTTAATGAGAAACGGAGACTATTCCCTAAATTCTACCTTTAGGACAAGAGGGGACTGATTGTAGGAGGGGGCATTAATCGGCCCTTAACCTTGTGTGTGTAGTTGAAGGAGAAGGGAGAATAAGGTTAGCCTAAAAAGTGATGGGCCTAATAAAGGCCTAAGTGTGTATGAGAGAACTAATGCAAAGAATAAGATAATGGGGGTGATGGAAGATTTGGTTCAAGGAGAGAGAAGCATAACACAACAGACACTAGGCAGCATGTGAATAGAGAGGAGGAGATTAGCATGATAGGAAAGAGAGATGAATGCGTATATAGAGGACATAGGGCACAGTGGAGGGGCATAAGTGAGTTTTGGGCAAGGTTTGGGTGGCCGTTGGCCTGGGTTGGGGCTGTTCATTGCAATCTCTGGATATTTTTCTTTTATATTTTTCGTTATTTCTTTCTACTGTCTTGGTGGTTTTTGTAGGTTTTTCCTCCATTGTAAGGAGCTGAGCTCCCTTTGTTGGATAAATAATATTCAGTGATTCCAGTTACTATCAATAACTCTATGAAATAGAGTTATTCATTTTCTCTTTGTGCCTAAAGTGGACTAAGTCCTTGAGTTTGTTGTTAGAATCATTATTTTTTAATTTATTTATTCTAGTTTAATCTCTCGTGTTAAAGCATGTCTAGAAACTAATTATTTTTAGGGAAAATTTGCTTTTTTTTTCAGAAGCTCTCTACATAAGATTTTGATTATAAGTTGTTTTACATACAAAATAAGCTAATCCAAACACACACTTAGTTGTTTGATTTCTAGCTGGTTTCGTTAGGATTTTGGAGGAATTTGCTTGAGTTTCTTTCATTGTTGATGCTAGTTAATGATCAGTTTATTGTTTTGTAGGTGAAATGCCAAAGAGGAAGCTCCAAGACATGAAAAGGAGAATAGGAGCTTTAGTGGAAGTTTGGGCCACTTAAATTCTGGTGAATAGGCCTACAGACCTTACTGTAGCATTTTGGACATAACACTTATTACAAACCTTGTATTGAGATCATCTTAGTAGCATTGGAATGATAAGAAAAAGAGCTACAAGTTTTTTGAAGACATTGAAGTCTAGCTCATCTATTTTGAGGGTGAAAACTTGCACGCAATTAGGAGAGACGTTGCTATCAAGATTGCTTGACCTCTAGGCAGAAAAACAATGATAACTTGAGGTAGAAAAGCCCAAATTTACTGATTCAAAATCCTATTGAAAGCTAAAACATTAGCTACAACATCTCTTTTGAGTACAAAAGTCAATTCCTAATAGATCGGGTGCTACAGCACCAGAAGAATGGAGATGCGAGGCTGAGATTAGAAGAGAAATCAGCATCATTACTCAACCAGAGAAGCTGGTGCTGTGATGCCAGAAAGCCAGAACTACGGCACCAGTGTGGTAATGAATCCTACTTCTTTTAAAATTATAATAATTTTAAGGAACTATATATAGAACTTTTTAGAAATTTTTAGTGGTTCTTTTCTGTCTTTAGAAAGAAGCTATCAAGCATTGAAGTAAGAGAGAATTGTTAAACATTGAAGATCTTTGATTTGAAGATCTTTTGCTTTCTTCTTCTTCTTCTGGTCTTTTCTTTTATTTTATATTGTTCATGATGGTGGAACTCCTTTTGTTATTGTTTACTTTCATTAGCATGAACTAATTTCCTTTTCTAAGATTGCAATTGAACTCACTTATAGTTTGGATCCCTTGATCCCTTTCTTATTTCAATGTCATTTGAGTTGTTTATTTAATCTTGTTCTTAAAGCTTCTAATTGCTTGGTCACCAATTAAATTTATTTGGTAAACTCTAATTGATTTTGGAAAAGAAAATTTGTGTTTTAGCCATAGATTGGGTAGCATATATTCAATTTCATTCAATTGAGTGGATGAATTGATTTGCTTGTGGGATAGGCATATACCTACAAGTCATATGTAAATCAAATTAGGGTTGGTCTTAATAAGTTATTCTTCAATCTAATTCTCTTAGGAATATAAGCAGTTGATTGAGAATGATATTTTTATATGACATCGGAGGGTGCTTATAAATAAATTAGATCTCTAGATTAACAATTCAATTGCATTGAGTAAGTTAAGAAAGAATTAAGGGATTTCAAATGAAGTGTAGAGGGATATTGTAATCCTAGGCTTATCTCCATTGCATTGTTAGATTTTAATTGTGCATATGTCATTTTCTTTTGCATTTACTTTGCATTCATTCATTTAGTTATTTAGTTTGTTTGAATAACGTTAAGCTGGGACAATTTTAATATTTAGTATAATAGATATAATTCTTCATGGGAACGAACCTTTATTTATCATTTCATTAATTGCTTTAATACGTACACTTGCATGGTTAAATCCGACAACATCCATCAAACCAGAAGAACATGAGCACCATGTAACCACCACCCATTCCATGTAATACTCTTCTTGCTTCTTATTCTGACATAAAAGTAAAGAGAAACATGAAATCCAACATACACGCCACCTTTAAACCCGGAGATGTCAACGACAATCTGCCCAATCTTTAATTTGGTTCCCCGAAATCTACCAACTGAACACCTACCAACAAAGTGTCAAACTCCTCTAATACAACTAACATCTAATACAACCTACCTGTTAGAATCAATTAGGATTGTCAGAATATGTAAAGAATCTGTTAGAATTAATTAGGATCATGTTAGAATCACGTAGATTATGTAATAGGATCATTACATTATTTCCTTTTTTATTGTATACAAGTATTATAAAATCTGATACAGATGGCAGTGTATTTTAACTGACTCATTCTCACAAACTAAGGGTTTCTATGATCCTTCTTTCTTTCAACATGGTATCTAGAGCCTAGGGATAGAAACCCAATTTTTTTTTTTCGCTTCCCTGCCGTCAGCAACATTCTGCTCCTGCTCAAGCCGCGGTGGTTCTGCTCTAGCTACGGCCTAGCACATATCACAACCCCTCTTCCAGCCGAAGTGGTTTTGCTCTCGACGTTATTTTTCTCTCTCCTCCGGCGGTTTTTCTCTCTCCTCCTGCGGTTTCCATCTCAGATCTACGCATCTGAGGTGTGTTTTTCCGAAAAACGACACACCCACGACGTGTGTCTCCCCGAACCCGTCCGATCCCCGGAGTCGCGCCGTCATCGGAGCTCCGACGCGCCGCCACGCGCCGGTCACCGGAATCCGTCCAGCAGGTGTTTTAGCGCGCGTGAGAGTGCATTTTGCCCTCTTTCCGGCCGCTGTTTCCCCCGACCACTTCTCTGGGGCTTTTCCGGTCAGATCCAGCCCTTTCCACGTGGTTCGTGATCTTCCAGCGGGTGTTTGGCTTCCCCACCTCTGCGCCCTGCGTCTCCTATCGTACTTTTTTGGGTCTTCCGCTCTCAACTCAGGTTCTTCTTTTTTGAGTTTCTTGCAGTTATGTGCCTATCATGTCCACCATTGCTGCTGCCAGTTATGGGTCTCATGGTCGTGGCAAAGGTCCACGTTCACAGTGCAATTATTGCCACAAGTTTGGCCACACTCGTGCACGTTGCTTCAAACTCCATGGGAAACCCCCTCGCACAGCTAATATTGCTCAGTCAGACTCTTCTGTTCCGGCATCTAACTCTTTGGACGTGCCCACTATCACTATCCTAGCTGCTATCTATGAGGGTTATCTAGCGTATAAGGCTGCTCAGTCATCGACCTTTGCCTCCGCTTCTCAGATTGGTAATTCTGTTGCTTGCCTCACCCATTCTTCCCTTAGTCCATGGATTTTGGATTCTGGTGCCTCCGATCACATATCTGGTAACATTAGTCTTTTCTCTCATCTTTGTCATTCAACTTCCCTTCCTATGGTTACCTTAGCCAATGGTTCCAAAACTATGGCTAAAGGTCTTGGTCAAATTTGTCCTCTACCCTCTCTAACTCTTAATTCTGTCCTTTATGTTCCGGGTTGTCCTTTCAATCTTATCTCTATCAGTAAATTAACCAGCTCTCTTCATTGTTCTGTCACCTTCACTAATAATTCTGTTCATGTGCAGGACCGGGATACGGGACGGATGATTGGCGAAGGGCGTAAGTCTCACGGGCTTTACCATCTTACCATCCCTTCATCACCTGCTACCTTTACTTCGGCTGTTTGTCCTTCTCTCCTCCACAGTCGCCTTGGTCATCCTAGTATCTCCAAACTTCACCTAATGGTTCCTACATTATCGTCTTTATCATCTTTAGATTGTGAGTCGTGTCAACTTGGGAAACATATTCGCACTTCATTTCCCAAAAGTGTCAACAATCGGGCTGTGTCTCCTTTTGATTTAGTACATACGGATGTTTGGGGTCCTAGTCGTGTTCCCACAACTATGGGATATCAATATTTTGTCACTTTTATTGATGACTTTTCCCGCTGCACTTGGTTATTTTTAATAAAGAGTCGTGCTGAGATCTTTTCTGTTTTTCAATCTTTCTGTACTGAAATTCGCAATCAATTTAATACTTCTATTCGCATTTTACGTAGTGATAATGCTCGTGAATATTTTCTCTTCTTCTTTTACCTCTTTTATGGCTTCTCAGGGTATTCTTCATCAGTCCTCTTGTGCTCACACCCCACAACAAAATGGTGTTGCTGAGCGTAAGAATCGTCATCTCATTGAAACAGCACGAACTTTACTTATTCATAATCATGTCCTTCTACGATTTTGGGGTGATGCAGTTCTCACTGCTTGTTATTTGATTAATCGCATGCCTTCCTCTGTTTTAAATCATCAAATTCCTTCATCTATTCTGTTTCCGTCTCAACCATTGTATTCTATTCCACCTCGTGTTTTTGGTTGCACTTGTTTTGTTCATAATCTAACTCCTGGACAGGACAAACTTCAAGCAAAATCCCTTAAGTGTGTCTTTCTTGGCTATTCTCGTCTTCAGAAAGGATACAGGTGCTTTCACCCAGACAGTAATCGATATGTCACCTCAGCTGATGCACATTCTTTGAGGAGTCACCATTTTTCACATCTTCTCTTGCTGAGCGTTCTTCAGTGTCTGATGTTCTTCCTGTTCCCTTCCTTGGACATCCTGCCGAAGCCACTTCTTCTCCTCCACTTCAAGATACCTCCATGGTGGTACCGGTGGACTCTAGCCCTAAACCAGCACCTTTACCGCTCCAGGTCCTGCTTCCCGCTAGTCCGCCAGTTGCCATTCGCAAAGGTATTCGTTCTACTCGTAATCCTCATCCTATTTATACCTTTTTAAGCTATTACCGTTTGTCCTCTCCATATTTTTCTTTTGTCACCTCCTTGTCATCTGTTTCCATTCCTAAGACTACAGGTGAAGCACTATCCCATCCAGGGTGGCGACAGGCTATGGTAGATGAAATGCAAGCCTTACACTCTAGTGGCACTTGGGAGTTAGTTCCGTTACCTAAGGGTAAGTCCACAGTTGGGTGTCGATGGGTGTATGCTGTGAAAGTTGGCCCTGATGGACAGATTGACCGTTTAAAAGCTCGCCTAGTAGCCAAGGGATATACTCAGATATATGGTTTAGACTACGGTGATACATTCTCACCTGTTGCCAAGATTGCTTCTGTTCGGCTTCTTCTATCCATGGCTGCCATGCGACATTGGCCTCTATTCCAACTTGATATCAAGAATGCCTTCTTACATGGTGAACTTGCTGAAGAGATTTACATGGAGCAACCTCCTGGTTTTGTTGCTCAGGGGGAGTCTGGATTAGTTTTTGTCGCTTACATCGTTCTATTTATGGGTTGAAACAGTCTCCGCGGGCATGGTTTGGACGGTTCAGTACAGTCATTCAGCAATTTGGCTTGATCCGCAGTGAGGCGGATCATTCTGTTTTCTACCGCCATTCTCCTCAACATCAGAGTCTCTTTCTAGTGGTATATGTAGATGATATTGTCATCACAGGTGACGATCAAGACGGTATCAATCAACTAAAACAACACCTCTTTCGTCATTTTCAGACTAAGGACTTAGGTCGCCTTAAATATTTTCTTAGTATTGAGGTCGCTCAATCCTCTACTGGTGTTGTTATTTCTCAAAGAAAGTATGCTCTTGATATTTTAGAGGAGACTGGCATGACAGATTGTCGACCTGTAGATACTCCTATGGATCCAAACACCAAACTTTTACCAGGACAGGGGGAGCCTTTGTCGGATCCTGGAAGATATCGAAGACTTGTTGGTAAACTAAACTACCTTACCATCACTCGACCAGACATCTCCTTTGCTGTAAGTGTAGTTAGTCAGTTTCTACAAGCTCCTTGTGATAGTCATTGGGATGCTGCGATCAGAATACTCAGGTATATCAAAGGAGCACCAGGTCAAGGCCTTCTCTATGAAGACAAAGGACATACCCAGATCATTGGTTTCACAGATGCAGATTGGGCTGGCTCTCCCTTAGATAGGCGTTCTACCACAGGTTATTGCGTGATGATTGGAGGCAACTTGGTATCTTGGAAAAGTAAGAAACAAGATGTTGTTGCAAGGTCAAGTGCAGAAGCAGAATATCGAGCTATGGCATTGGCAACATGTGAACTTATATGGCTGAAACAATTGCTTCAAGAGTTAAAATTTGGAGATGCTAAGCAAATGCAACTGATCTGTGATAATCAAGCAGCTCTGCACATTGCCTCAAATCCAGTGTTTCATGAAAGGACCAAACATATAGAAGTGGACTGCCACTTTATCCGAGAAAAGATTTTATCTGGATGCATTACCACTAATTTTGTCAATTCAAATGATCAGTTAGCAGATGTATTCACAAAGTCTCTCAGAGGTCCTCGAATTAGTTATATTTGTAACAAGCTTCGTGCATATGATTTATATGCTCCAGCTTGAGGGGGAGTGTTAGAATCAATTAGGATTGTCAGAATATGTAAAGAATCTGTTAGAATTAATTAGGATCATGTTAGAATCACGTAGATTATGTAATAGGATCATTACATTATTTCCTTTTTATTGTATACAAGTATTATAAATCTGATACAGAGGACAGTGTATTTTCACTGACTCATTTTCACAAACTAAGGGTTTCTATGATCCTTCTTTCTTTCAACACTACCTTTATCAAAAAGAACCACATTGGACTAGACTAAAGACATTGATGACTCCAAACAGCCATACTCCTTCCTGGTAGTTTTCACTTGATTGTGTTACTCTTCTTTCCTAAAAGATACCCCAATACTAGAGGCCTTTTTTCCACAATCTATTGACCAATAATGACTGCAAATCGTTGCAGTTTTAGGCATCATCCAAGAAGATAATCATCTGAATCCAAACCATTGCAATTGCATATAATTTTCATGCATTTAGTTAAATTATCTTTGAGTGAACCCCACCAACATAATTTTCTGCTCATGGTTGTTTCAAGGGAGTCACTATTTATGATATGTAGAATACCTAGTGAATCCTTGTTGCATTTTGTTGTTGTATTTAGAATTTTTTGTTAGAAAGGATATTGTATCCCTCATTTTTCTCTCTAATAAAATTTCTTTTTCTATAAAAAGAAAAATAGGTTATCTTGTCCTCTTCTTTCTTCATACTCATCGTATCCTCTCTAATAAATTTCTTCTTTTATCATAAAAATAATTTCCAACATGGGCAAAAAAACTTAAGAATAAAGAATACCTACAAAGCATCAAAAGGATTCTAGAGTTGAAAAAGGTGATATGACATTTACACAAACAAGAATACCTGAAATGAAGTGTATAGAGTGGGAAGAAAAGGATGATCCAGTAATGATATAATCTCTCTCTCAATGCATGCTCGATGAACCTGTGACAACAATCACAATAATATTATTCCAATAAAATTAATTAGTGAAGTAAAATAACTGCATCTCTTAGACACAAGAAAAAATGTTACCTTGTGCATAAGCACACAAGCATAAAAATAAAAAGTTTTACATATATTGTAAAAAAACCAAGGTGCATAATTAAGTGTAATTCTTATCAACTTATGCTAGGATAATTTAAAACCAAACTTACTATTAGAACCTTCTGTTTTGAAGCCCACTAGTTCAACTCTTAACACTTGTTTTGTCCTTGTTTAACAACCTTCCACCCAGTTTCAACATTTATATGTTATTTTGTCCATGCTTCCTTTTGTCAAGGGAGGATATATCATCCTATGCATTTATGGTTTCTCCTGTCTCTACTCCTAGCATCTTGAAATGAACATTCATTTTATCAATCCAATTTCTTCATTTGTATTTTAATTATGAAAAACAACAAATACACTATTTTGTAACTCATTCATTATCTTCTTATTTCATGAAAGGCTAATATATCATAAAAAATAATTGAAATAAGATATTGCTTACAAAATAGTTATCCAAAGTCATTAAGTTAAAATATCATCTTTCTTCTTCCTTCTTCAATAATAGTAAATTTAGAACATTAGATTTTAGAAAAAGCAATAAATGGACACCAACAGTGGATATCCCCTTGCCATATTTAAATTTTTTAGAAGGCTGATATGCTATAGAATATAATTGAAATACTTGCAATTTAGAGAGGGAATGTTGAATTGTATCTAACCCAGACCACACAAGGATATATTTGTACTATTGAGGTATTAATCACAATCATAGTTAGAGCAATGATTATCTCCTAAAATTGCTCCTTAGTTATAGCACTTATTAACTTAAACATATACACAAATTGCAAGATATTTCTAACCATGGTTTTAAATTGCAGTTTCCAACCACAATTACAACTGCAATATTACAGTTGTAAGAGTATTAGCAACCGCAACGCCACCGTAATTGTAACTGGATCAACTGTATTTTTTCACAATTACTACAACCGCAACATAACCGCAATGTAATTGCAATAGCAACCGTAATTTAAAACCATGTTTCTAACACTACCCTCAACCAAGCATGTATACATTATATGTAGCATGCTTATTACATATATAGTTGACCCAAACAGCTCTAAGGGACCTAGTGATAATATTTGTTAGCAGGTTATTGGAATGTACAAATGTAATAGTAATTTCACCAGACTAAATTTTTTCCCTAACAAAATAAGCTTGGACTTGGTCCTTCGAGGAAGATTGGACTTGTGGCCATGTATATAGCTTCTTGATTAACACATATAAGCTTCATTGATTGTAATTTCACAAATATTCAACTCTTAACAATTATCATCACTATATAAGTTCATGTGCCGTGTTAGGCATGCAAACATCACCCAATATGGGGTGAGTTGGATGTTTGCAAATTTTCATTCAAAATCAAATATCCATTTTCATGCAAAATACTAATAGAAGCAACAAAATATATCTAAAAATAAACATTGATGATAACTGCATGTTTAGTGGTTACCAAGAATAGCAATTTCACATGCAATGCCTATGATACAAATATTGTATATTGTTCAAATATAACTTGGATAGGTAGATAAAGCATGTAAACAAGCTAAATATCAAAATAACCAAGCAAGCAAGCTATATTACAATAGATATTGAATTCAAAGAGCATGGGAAAGAGAGAAATAGAAACAATAATTTATCTTGTTTTGGTCATCAACCACATGTTACCTACATCCAATCTCCACTATCCTGCAAGCTTAACTAGGGGCTTGAAAAACCCTTACAATGAAGAGCACTCCTCACACTATTGAGATACCTCATCCTTATTGTTTGAGCCTCACAAGCCAAGGGATGCCTCGTTCTTGTTCCAATCTAGGGGATACCTCACCCTTAACCTCTTTAGAGGGATACCTCATCCTTTATAAGTATTTACAAGATATTTGAAAAGGAAAAACTCTCTCAAGTAGCAGATGTACAACTTGAATAACAAAGAAATAGATGAATTTTTCAATTAAGAGCTCAAATTTTCATTTTTTACTGACATAAATGTACAACTTAAAATAGTAGTCGATGGTGTTTATAAATAATTTAATATGAAATCTAGTCATTTCTATCTAGTACTTTTGTCTTCTGATGTGTGGTAATCAATTACCAGTTGAATATGTAATTCAACGATTGAATACAACTTTTAAATGATCATAACTTCTTCATTTCTTATTGTATTTGATTAAAGACTAAACTACCATTTTGGTCCTCTAAAGATTCACTTGACATTAATTTGATCCTTCAAAGATATTTGACATCAATTTGATCATTTAAAGGTACATGATATCAAGTTAGTCCTCCAAAGATTTAAAGTGACATCAAAATGGTCCTTCGGAAGGACCACTTTGATGTCATTTTAAATCTTTTGAGGACTAATTTGATGTTACACATCTTTGAAGGACTATTTTGATGTCACTTTAAATTTTTAAATGACTAATTTGATATCACATATCATTGAAAGACCAAATTGATGTCAAGTGAATCTTTGGAGGACCAAAATGGTAGTTTAGTCATGATTAAATAAACAATCATTGGAAAGCTCTTCGAGTCTCGTTTCATTTGCAACTAGTTTCAAATCTAAATTTAAGGTTTTTTGAAAGTTATGGTCAAAAGAGTGACCAAAAGTTAGTTTTCCAAAACTCAAACTTGGCTATATTTCATAATTTTGAAGAACCACATGACTATCTTTTCAAAAACATGTTAATTGGGCATTTAGCAACTAAAAACCATTCATAACGATTGAAACACTTATTTGATCTCTTTTTTTTGTTAAACCTCTATCTTTACATAAGAGACAGCCTACAAGAGAATATATACCCATATGAGTACATAGGCTTTTTGATGCAATCCAACATTACAAAAATCTAATTTTCAAGTCTTCTGAATGCTTGTTGCATCTAGTCATTATCCATATTCTAGAGTTGAGCATAATTATGATCTTTCACTTTCTTGCTTAAAAGCTCACTCTTAGTACTTAGACTACCACACAAGATATAATTGACTTGCAAATCTTAATTAGTCCAAATTGTTAATTCAATTATCCAAAATGCAAGATTCATAAATATATAACATTAGAAAGTATATCATATATGATTCACATAAACACATTTTTAATATTGATTAACTACAATACTTCAACACTATTGGATATATTATATAGATGATGCTACAAAGAACTTAATGCATTATTGTTATGCAAAATATAACAAGTTAGAGTATGTAATTATGCATAATCCAATATAATCCATTAAGTACATATATGTAGCATATTCAACAACAATCATTTATTTGTCAACATCAAAACATAACACATCAAAACTTTGGGGCATACAAATCGCAATTCTCATTACTCAGTACTTAGCTCCAATGCTTGACCTAGCAACTTGAATTTGCTTATTACTTTTATAGGATATCAAATTTCCTCCAAAGAGAACACAATATCATGAAGTAGAACATCTATAAACCAATCAGCATATGTATAACTAGTATCACGGACCTCAATATGTCCCTTATCTTCATATAGAAAGCCTTTTCCCATTGCTCCTTCAATGTATTGAAGTATCCTAACAAGTACATAGTGAGAATTACACGTAAAACCAAGGAACTAACTATACTCACAACCAAGAAGATATCTGGTCTTCATCCTGTGAGGTAATTCAAACTTCCAGTTAATCTCTAATAACACCCAATATCTATTACAGATTCACCATCAGGAGTAGAAGCTTGACATTAGTATCCATAGTGTATCAATGATTTATATCCTAGTATGCTAGTTTCCTCCAAAATGTCCAAAGCGTGTTTCCTCTTGGATATAAAAATGTCAGATCTTGATTGTTCCACTTCTATACTTGAGAAATATTGAACCTTGCACAAGTCTTTAATTTGAAAATGCTTGAATAAATGATACTTTAATAGCTCAAACCATCTAGGTCATTTTGTTAATTACAATGTCATCCATAAAAACAACAATGTAGATGCATTGATGGGGAGATTGTCACCAATATAAAACAGAATGGCATGCTTCACTGAGTCATGCTAAAGGCTTGAACAACAATGCTTAAGCAACCAAACCAAGCTTAAGGGGACAACTTCAATCATACAATGATTTACACAATTTTCACACCAATCCAGACTTCCGCTGAGCAACAAAACCAAGTGCTTACCCATGTAAACTTCCTCTAGTAAATCGCCATGTAAGTCATTGTTTATGTCATGTTGAGGATGCTAGGTTAGGTGTCATGTTGAGGATGCTAGGTTAGGTAGCAGACATAGAAAGAAAGGGATGAAAAGATAAGATCTTAGCAATTAGAGACAGAGTACCACAATAATCAAGGCCAAAGATTTGCATATAACCCTTGGTGACTAAATGAGCCTTCACACAATCAACAACCAACAAAGCTAGCCATGGCAGAAGAGTAGCTAAAATTAGAAACCGAGTATATGGATTAGTTGGAAAACTCGAGACAAGGCGACCTATGGTGCCACCAGTGAAGGGGATGTCTAATAGGGCTCCACACACTGGCACATGTCCAGAAGGTTGCCAAAGATGGCCAATGCATGGCTTGGAGTTTTTTGGTGATAATTTAGATCTTGATAGATTAGCACCACTAGTGGGGTTAGTTTGTTGATTAAAGACCAGGAAGGTGGAGAACCAGACATGGCAGTCACGGCGAATAGGGAAAACACGCCAGAAAGTGAACATGACACTAATGTTGACTATAAAAGCATGTGGCAGCTGCAAAGGGAAACTATGATTCCAATGGCTGGAGTCAACAAACAGTCAATGGAAGGGAGAGAGTCACAAGACAAAGATACATGGTAGAGGAGTTCTAGATTTTTAGGAACATGGCAATGAAATAGGGATAGGATTATGTCACATAGGATGGTACCAATCTAATATTTGTCAAAACAAAAAGTATTTGGTAGAAGTTGTGTGTCCCTAGGCTGAACATTGTTCTCTTATTTATAATGTGTTTACAATCAATCAAAGACTAATTATAGAGCAAAATAACAAGTATTAACTACAATCATAACTATACTATGCTAATGAATCTAGACTACCATGCTAATGAAAATCGACAAGTGTTCAAACACGAGTAACCATCTAGTTTTGTAGCTCAGAGGGAGTTTGGATTGGTGTGCAAACTCCATAAATCCTTGTATGGCCAAAAGCAATTCCCTAGAGCTTGGTTTGGCAAAGAGACAAGTCAAAACCCACTCTAATACCAAGTTGAAAATAGAGAGAATAGGCTAGAATTGTGCGTCTAATTAGACTACACAAGGGTATATTAAAACTAGTACAGTACTAATTACAATCATGATTATTGGGACAATTAACTCCTAAAATAGCTCCTTAATTAGAGCACTATTTGACTATTGACTGTACACATATACAAGATATATTCAAACACATATATTTGGAAGTTATAATTATCTTATTTGGCACAGAAGAATAGCTATAAGAAAAAAAAATGATATGAAGAAAGGAAAAGCATGTTGTTGTTTGAGAGAATATATCAACTCTATAATTTAATTAAATCAACTTATTTTCAAACTTGGGCACAACATATCCATACCTTATTACGATATAGCATGACAGACTTTTCCATTGCCTTCATTGCATAAAGTTCACCCGTACCTTGGAGTTCCACCAAATGAACACTGTAGCACAAAACAAAACAACACCTAATTTAAAAAAAAAAAGAAGAGTAGAGCACATTTGATTCAAGGAGATTGATTAGATTTAAAGCATAAGACCTCAAAGTGAAACTCATAACAAATCCAAATGTAGGATACTTGGGAACGTATGAGGTTTCCTTTTACTAAGTCTCTTGCTGGTTGTCGATGGATTTTTATGGTAAAACTTAAAAAGGATTTCCATCACACATATTAAGGATATGAACTTTCAAGAAAACACATTCAATTAAAAGGAAAATATGATTAATAGCAATGCATTAAAAGAAGTAAAGATGTTCAAGATAATGTAAGTTGACAATATCTTCTGCCAAGGCAAGTAAAAGAGTTTACCTTCCAGTATCTCCGCAACCCAACGGCCTTATTGGCTTAAAATGATGCAAGCCAATTTTTTCACCAGTTGCAATTATCTAATAGTCAAAATAATAAAATTTGTTAGATATATAAAACCATATATGTACTTTCACCTAAAAGCCTAAGCTTTTAGAATAATTGGTTCATGACAGGTATCAGAGCTTTTATGACCAAGTAATCAAGAGTTCAATCCTTATCGCTCCCTATCCTTCATAATTAAGTTGAATTCAACACAGTAAGGTGGACCTATGTATTGTCTACGCTTAAACCAAAGAGCTCTTGCATGAAGGGACATGTTAGAGATATAAAACTATGTGCTTTCCTCTAACAATTTAAGCTTTTAAGATAGTTAATTTATGATAAAATTAATAAAAAAATAAGTAAAGACAACTCTTACTAATCAAACCAGTATAGACAAAGTAACAATCACAACATACATATTCATATGCAAAAATTTATTTTGGTTGGTGACTATCACACCTACTAACCTACATAGTGCAAAACCAAACTACTAAAACAACAATACATCACATCACAAATATCACCAATACACATATACAAGAATGACAGAAGAATCAAACCTAAGGTAAGAGTATAGACTGGTGGTCAAACCATATGGTCAAATTATTTTTATAAAAACTATTAGTTTTCTAAATATTGCTTATATAAAATAATTCATCTTAAAGAAATATATATGCTAAAGTGAGTCATGCTTCTTTATCTATGAGGATCTTTTATCCTCCTTGCAACTGCATTTTCTTTCTTTTTTCACTAAAAAAAATTTCTTCTTTCATAAAAAGAAAAGAGTCAAATAACAAAAATTGTAATCTATAATAATCTATGAAAAAGTAAATTTCAAGGCCTCACTGTCATAAAATATAGAATACTTGCAACTTCCAGCTCTGTTACTTGACAAAATATAGCACCAAAAGCGATCAGCAGAAAAAGTTGGCCCCATGGTTTTAAATTGCATTTGTGTTGCAAGTGTGATTACTGCAGAACAATGCAGCAAATTGTAGCTGTTGTAGATCACAATTGTAGCCTGATGCGATTGATGCAGAAGCAGTCCACAATTTCAAATCTAGGTGCCCCAAAAAATATATACATTACTTAGATTGTAATATCTACTTAGATTGTCCAGGCCCCAAAAAAATCTACTTAAACTTGTCAACATAAATGCAGTTGTCAGTTGACAAAAATAACAAATAAAAATGACAACTACCTCCCTTAAGGTTTTGAAATATTATAAAAATCCCTCAAAATGAAACAAAGTACAAAGACCTCCCCTGAAGAGTACTAGGGATAATTATTTTGTATAGAAAAACAAAATTTTATTATAGAGAAAAGAAGAATATAGGGTCAAAAGATGCTCTTAAAGCATAGAACAAGTTATAACAAGGAACATGAAAAATTTTAAATATGCCTAGTCTAGTTAAAAATTCTAGCATTGCGCTCCATCCTCAAACATCAAATCACTACAATCAGAGCACAATGCCAAAGAACTTTACACTGTTCTTCCTACCGAAACCTTTAAAGTGAGTTGACAAAAACTGGTGTGAAGACTTTGGACAAAACCATTGCTCCCAAAAAATAATGGAGATTTGATTCCACATCTGTCAAAACCTTAAGCATCCACGATTTTACCAAAACCTTTATAATGACCGCAAAAATTGTTTCAAAGTGAAGGACGCACCTAATGCTTACCAAGAATTTTTAAAGGATTGTTTAGAAGAAAAGTAGCCATCTTACAATGCAAAAATAAGTTGCCTACTATTTGTGAACCAAATTTGCAAATAACACACATTTGGAGATAGAAAAACGAAAGGTCGACAAATCTACAACGAGTGATATGCATTAATCTCGTTAAGTACCTCTTTCCACACAAAAGACTTGACCTTAGAGGCAGCTTTTGACCTCCAAATGGGTTTGCCAAGAAGGAATCTTTGGTGGTTGAGAAAGCAAAAAACTAAAATAAGGATTTAGAAGAAAACAGTCTCAGAGTAAAAAATCCAAACTCTCCTTTCTGGATTGGCAAAGAAATGAATAGTTTCAAGTTAAAGAAAAAGGAACTATAATTAACTAACTTCTCTAGCAATCAAGTCTTTGCAAAAGTGAAAACTGAAAGTAAAATTAAGGACCTTGAAAAAGATAAAAATTATAATGGGCTAGTTTGAAAATTACAGAGATAATACGAGTGTTAAGAGTATGGAAAATTATTAATGGAAGTCTTGTGAATTAAGGAAGTGTTGATCCTAAAATCAAAGGCAATTAATTAGGGATTGGTTCTATGTGATGAATTGGGGATTCATTCTACGTGATTGATTGGACCTTAATTGAAGGCTGATTGATCCATCATTTAGTATAAAATGAGGTGTAGGCTAGAGGAAATTAACACATTGTGATTCAACCTATGACCTTTCAATATTATCTCCATCTCTATCTCCTTAAGTCTCTTATGCCACTTTTTTCTCTCCCTAGTTTTTCAACAATAAGCAAGGAAAAGCCTCTAAGCAAGGAACATTCCCCCACCCATGTGTCCTCCAAAAACTTGATACAAGTACCATCAACTAACCTAGCACTACTTTGAAAAAACACACTCAGAAATAAATTTCCAAGAACTAGCATGAATTGCAGCGATCGATGGATTAGTGTGCTGACATCCCACCTATTATAATCTAAACTATACTTGCTTCGAATTACTTGGTACCATAAACTAGTCTCTAAAGGATAACACCATGGCCATTTACCCACCAAAAAAATGCTTTTAGACACCAAATTCCCAAGACCCAATCCCCCACTCTTTTTTTAGCTTGCAAGTTGCAATAGACCTCCCAACTAGCAATTTAGCCTCCTTTCTGCTCTCCCACAACAAACCAAAGCCCCTCATAATTTTGTCCATTCTTTGAGCAACTCCCACCAGAATCCAAAAAAGAAGGAATGATAGTATAAGAGAATACTAGAAAAACAAGTATGAATATGGGTCAATTGACCACCTAAGGAAAAAAAAAACATTTTTCCAATTACATAAGGGTTTTGAGATCTTGTAATTCACAGGGTCTCAAAGGGAAGGGATAAGAGAATCCCTATCAATAGTACTTGAAAGTATCCAACTTGAACATCAATCACTTCAGTGAATAAAAGGATAAAGGGTCCCATTGCCTCACTTCCTGCTGAACATTTAACCTTTAAACCATGCAGTAATCTTCTTTGTCTCCAGTATAAAGAGGGGATCCCTTTAACTCATATCATGTCCAAAATAATTCTCTACCCACCCCACCATCAAGCTATTGAGTTGAGTGTTTGCTTCTTCTTTTTTTCTCTCTATTTGATTTTATGTTGGTGAAAAACATTAAAGAAGTTTGCTTCCCTCTTATAAATATTAACGAACAAGACTCAAATTTAAAGAATTTAATTATATAGAATTAATCCAGTATTTTTGCCACATTTACTCCATCAATGAACCCTATATAGCTATCCTCATCTGTACAACTTACAAGTTTGACAAGGAAATACATTTTATTTGTATAAATATGAAACCAAAGGAAGTGAAATACATAAATTGGTACCTTTTGTATTGCTACCCAAGCAGGACTTTCCTTTTTGTGAGGTCGTGGGAAGACAAGCTGAGAATGAATTGCCCACAAATCTTCTGGTCTCTACAATATTAAAGTTGCATCAGATATCAACAAACATATATGCTAAAAAAACCAGATCTCTTCTTCCAACGACACAATACAGAAAAAGTAAAATAAAACATTAAAGCATATGAGATATAAGTTTTTATTATGATATTATTTAAACAGGTAATTATTATGAAGAATATGTAAACTATTTCACATTTAGTATGAACGGAGTGACTTTCAGTGCCATGACTTGGAAATTAATTCCTATTTTAGCGTTCTCTGTCACTGTCACCATGGTGTCACATGCAAACAAAAAAGAACCAAATCATATCTTTGGCTTTGATTTTTTTCTCAATAAAAGCCTAACACACTCCTGTTAGTTTTTCTATCTCTATATTTATATGAAAAGATAAAGATAAATACAAGGAAGATAGCCCAACCCAATAACATAAAATAATAATAAATAATAATCCAGCCCCTATTCTCTAACACTCCCCCTCAAGCTGGAGCGTAAATGTTAATCATGCTCAGTTTGTTACAAATATAATCTATTTTATTCTTATTAAGAATCTTAGTGAAGATATCTGTGAGTTGCTCTACAATCTACACATGTCTAGTGACAACAAGCTCCTCCTGAATCTTTTCATGCACAAAATGACAATCAGCCTCAATATGCTTTGTTCTTTCATGAAAAACAGGATTAGAAGCAATGTGAATGGCAGCTTGATTATCACACCACAATTTCATAGGCATTGCACTATTAAATCTAATCTCATCAAAAAGATGATGTATCCACACCAATTCACATGTAGCTTGGGCCATAGCACGATATTCTGATTCAATACTAGATCGAGCAACAACACTTTGCTTCTTACTCCTCCAGGACACAAGATTTCCTCCAACAAGGACACAATAACTAGAAGTGGATTTTCTATCTATAAGGGATCTAGCCCAATCATCATTAGAGAAACCTTCCACTGTAGTATATCAATGATCTCTGTACCAAACACCACGACCTGGGACCCCTTTTAGATATCTCAGTATATGAAGAACAGCCTCCCAATGTGTGGTCCGGGGAGATGACATAAACTAACTATCCACACTAACAGAGAAAGCAATATCAGGATGTGTGATTGTGAGGTAGTTAAGCTTACCCACGAATTTTCTGTATCTTTCAGGATCTGAAAGAACATCTCCATCATCTGCTAAGAGTTTGACATTAGGAACCATAAGGGTTTCTGCAGGCTTGGCTCCCAAGCAAACCAGTTTCTTTAAGCAAATTAAGGACATACTTTCTTTGGGTGAGAAATATGCCTTTTTTATTACTCATCACTTCAATACCTAAGAAGTACTTTAATGTACCCAAATCCTTAGTTTGAAACTTTGTTAGAAGGAAATCTTTGAGTTTTCCTATCCCAACCTCGTCACCCCCAGTAATAATAATGTCATCCACATATACCACTAGAAAGATACAGTCACCTTGAGAACGTTGAAGAAGACCAGGTGATCAAAATTGCTTCTTTTAAGTCCAAACTGTAAAACAACTTGACTAAACCTTCCAAACCAAGCCCTTTGGGCTTGTTTAAGGCCATATAAAGATTTCTTCAATCTGCACACTTTACCACTCTCCCCTTGAGCAACAAACCCAAGTGGTTGTTCCATATACACCTCTTCCTGTAAAATCACCATGGAGAAAAGCATTCTTGACATCCAGCTGATGCAAATGCCAATGGTGAGTAGCTGCAAGAGAGATAAACAACCGAACAGAAACAAGTTTAGCTACTGGAGAAAAGGTTTTTATAATAATTAATATCATAAACCTGAGGATAACCCTTAGCCACCAGATGGGCTTTTAAACGAACCACAAAACCATCAAGATTGACCTTCACATAGTGTAAACCCGTTTATAACCAATTGCCTTGCTACCAGCAGGTAGAGAAACCAAATCCCAAGTATGATTGTGTTCAAGAGCATGCATTTCATCCAATATAGCCTTACGCCACCCCTCATGAGACAGGGCCTCAGTGACAGTGGTTGGAATAGTGAGAGAGTAAAGAGAAACTACAAAAGATTTAGCAGTGCTAGATAAACCAACATAAGAGACAAAGGAAGAAATAGGATAGGTACAACTACGCTTACCTTTTCCGAAGAGCAATCAGGAGATCAATGCTAGCCTCAGAGGGAGCGGGATCCAAAGAGGAAGAAGGAGTTGTAGAAGGCAATGAATCTGGAGCCTCTGGAGCAGTAGGACCGGTCACAACAGATTACTGATTCCTCCGAACATAAGTGGTGAGGGAAGGAGGGAACAGGAAGGGGACGAGGCCAAAAAGACACAGGAATAATAGAACCTGTAGAAGATGAAAAAGAGACAGAAAAGTGATATACCAAGAAGTCATTATCATCACTAGTAAGAGAAGGAGAAGGAGATGACTCTGAAGAGAAAGGAGTGGTCTCAAAGAATGTGACATCTGCAGAGACAAGATAGCAACGCAGATCAGAAGAATAACATTTATACCCTTTTTGACTATAAGAGTAGCCAAAAAAGATACACTTAAAAGAACGAGGATCCAACTTAGAGACCTGAGGACGGACATCTTAGACAAAACAAGTGCAACCAAAAGTTCTAGGAGGAAGAGCAAATAAAGGCTGAGAGGAAAAGAGAAGAGAATAAGGATTTGACCATCAAGGATAAAAGAAAGGAGACGATTAATTAAGTAACAAGCTGTAGAGACGGTATCAGCCCAAAAAGGTTTAGAAACTTTCATTTGAAACAAAAGTGCACGGCCAACTTCAAGTAAGTGTCTGTTCTTTCTTTCAGGCACTCATTTTGTTGTAGGGTGATAGCACAAGATGTCTCATGAATAATGCCATGGTCATTCATAAATGACTTAAAAGAAGAAAAAAGATATTCTTTAGCATTATCACTTCTAAGAGTGTGGATAGTAACATTAAATTGGATTCGAACTTCAGCACAAAAGGCACGAAATATAGTAAATAACTCAGAATGATTTCTCATAAAATGAAGCCATGTCACACGAGAGTAATCATCAACAAAAGTAACAAAGTAACGAAAACTATACTTAGATTCAATGGCACAAGGCCCCCAAATATCAGAATGAACAAGAACAAAAGGGGATTCCTATTTATTGACTCTAGGAGGATAATTTCCTCGAAGGTATTTGGCAAATTGACATGACTCATAATTCAAAACAAAAGAAGACTCTAAAGTAGGACACAATTTCTTCAAAATCTTCAAAGGTGGATGGCCAAGACGACAATGAAGATGCAATGGAGAAATGGAAGTGGAACAAGCAATCGATTATGGCTCTTGAGCTGCAGACTCCAAAACATATAATCCATTAGATTCATGACCCCTATCAATCACCTTCTTCGTCCCAAGATCCTGAAACAAGCAATATTTAGAAAAGAAATGAACACTACAATTCATAGAATTTGTAATTGTGCTAATTGACAAAAGATTAAAAAGAAAAGTGAGGTAAACATAAAACAGAATTCAAAGGAAGAGAAGGCGAAGGATAGGCAGTGCCACTGCCTATGACGGGAGTAGAAGAACCATTAGCAAGAGTGACACTAGGTAATAAAGAAGAGGACTGCAATGAAGAAAGAATACATGTGTTACCAGTCATGTGATCTATTGCACCTGAATCAACGACCCAGTTCCGAGAGGAAGAAGTGAGACAAGCAGTAGGATTACCTAACTGAACAAGGGTAGTAGTAGAAGAAGTGCCAATACCCTGGGAGGCCTGGAATCGATTATAAGCATCAAAGTCAGCATCAGATAAGGTGATAGTTTTGAAGCCTTGCAACAGAAGAACAGAGATAAGTGAAGGTAAGAAACCCTTTTGGGTGACTGCATAAGCATAACACTGGCCTTAAGATTGAGTGGTTTCTTATTCAACTTTCAACAATTTTTCTTAATATGACCTTCTTCACTACAAAAATAGCAAAAAAATGGTGTACCATCACGACCACCATCGCGTCCACCCACCAGTTCTGCCTCGACCACTACGTCCACCACCTCTACCTGCTCTACCTCCTCCTCTACTAACCAAAGCAACTGAAGATTCAAGAGAAGGTTCAGAGGGCAGCTCACTATAACGCCGTAATAGATGACAATATACATCAGCAAGTGTTACATGATCAGAACTAGTCAGAATCTGGTCGCGGGCAGCATTAAACTCGGGAAGCAGGCCAGACAAAAAACTTACAACTGCTAATTGTTCCCGTTGTAAGCGCATTTGTTTAACATCTTCAGAAACAGGATGAAGGACATTCAAAATTCTTCATAAGTCCGCTTAAATTCAGTAAAGTATGCCTGGAGAGAATTCTCCTTCTGTGCTGGTCGGTGAAATTCCTATGTCACCTTATAAATATGAGATAGATTAGTTTTCCAAAATAAATAAACTCCATATACTCCCACAATTCTTTCACAGTATTACAACGAGAAACCACATGCTTGACAGAGGTCTCAAGGGTCTTATTAATCATGCCAAACAACTGGTTATCCTCCCACAACCACTTGTCTCTTATAGCCCGGAACTTTGGAAGGTCATCTGTCAGATGATCCTCCTTCTCAATCCCTGTAAGAAACATCTTGATAGTTTTGCATCACTCGACATAATGCATCAAACTTGTCATCACTAATTCAAACAGAAGCAGAAATCACCTTAGGCATAACTGTAGGCTTCGTAGAAACCTCCGACTCATTAGAACTACTAGATCCAGAGTTGGAATGGTTGTCCGCCACCTCAAAAACCACAAATTCACTAAGAAATTGTCACCGTCGTCTCCAAAACACCAAACGACAATAACCCAAAACAACAAGCCAAAGCAAAAGACAAGCAAGGGGGCTGGACAACACAAAACCAGACCTGTTGAGCTTTGACCCAACTCACGGAAAGTGAAAACGTCACTGGGCTTGACTGAAACCCATCAAAAATTCCCAAAAATCCTGTCAAAAACACCAACAGCTGCAAAAACTGCACTTTGGCTGACCAAAACTCCAAGAAAACAGAAGAACTCCACCACCCAAACCTGTATCACCCTGGGTTGCACCCCTTTAGCCGGCGTCAACACCTCTGGTTACCGAAAAAGACCCCCACGGCACTCCTAGCCGTGAATCAGGGCATCAAGCGCGAAGAACACGTCCCAAACAGCCTTCAAAACCAGAAAATCATGCTCTACAATGCATGAAAAAAAATTTGGAGCTTGGGAATGGATAGATCGGCACTTTCTAAACTAGGAAAGTAGGTTTTTTTTTTTTTAATTTCAAATTTTTTTTTGGCAGAGGAAGCTAGGATTAAGGTTTCTCTAATTAGCTCTAGATACCATGTTAGAGAAGATGAGAAGAGAATTAAGAATGGGAATGACTAACACACTCCTGTTAGTCTCCCTGTCTCTATATTTATATGAAAAGATAAAGATAAGTACAAGGAAGACAGGCCCGACCCAATAACATAAAATAATAATAAATAATAGTCCAACCCTTATTCTCTAACATGTATCTTCTACTTTTTCAATGTAGTTTTCTGTTTGGAGGATATATTATTCCCCCTGCTCTTTCCTTGTACTCTTTCCCTCTTTGTAATAAACTTCTTTCATCAAAGAAAAGCATTAATAGTACAATGTATATCACCTTATCAAGGATCTGAGGTGAATCAACAGTTTACCATTTTGCATATCCAAATTCTCAAACTAGAGTCATTTTTCTATGTCAGGGAGAGTTTTTCTAATTCTTTATCGTTAATACAAGTCTTTGAGAAATTGACCATATTGGGGATTGACTTTTAGGAAAAACTTATTTAGCAAGTATTTGCTTTTGGATTCTTTCAATATCATATCAAACCAACCTGAAAGGTAATCCATGCTCAGGGGCTTTCTCAAACACTGATTCAGAAATCTTCAGTAGGGGAGCATTTTTCTCTCTAAGGCATAGTAATATTTTGCCATCTAAGATTTCTCTTTTTAATAAAAAATGTTTCCCTCTATGTGAAATTCTTCTTTATGAGATCAGTCAAAGTAGCAGCAAAGCGGAGGAAAATTTTGAGATTGAAGATAAAAAAATGACGGAAGTATAAAGGATTGATTTTGTTGATTCATGCACAGCAAATCTAGAAGCAAGGCAATTTGGGCATTGAAAATTTGGTGTAAAAAAACATTGCTCTCAGGTGAAGTCTACACACCATTGTTTTAAGAAGTTAACTCTCTTGCATAAGGTTATTAAGAACAAATATCACTTGCAATAAATTGGAAGTAAGTTACGCTTCTACTAGGAAGGGGGAGCCTATAACAAACCCAAGGAGCTACCAAAGCCTTGTTGTGAAGTTAAATAATTTAACAATGTCTAAACCAGATATCTATTTAGCCACAAGTGTGGTCAGTTAGTTCTTAGTCTCCGTGTGGCAGTCATAGGGATGTTCCAATCACATCCTTAGATATATCAAAGGAGCACTAGGCAAAAGATTATTACATAGGCATAAATGGCACACTCAAATGGTTGGTTACACTGATGCAAATTGGGCATAATTTTCTTCTGATAGATGCTCTACTTTATGGTATTGTGTTTTCATTAGAGGCAACTTATTATCCTAAAAGAGTAAGAAACATGACATTGTTGCTAGTTTAAGTGCAGAAGCGTGACATTGTCTAACAAATGGATGAATGTTCTAACTGGTGGAGTTGTGTCGTCATAATTACTTCGATTTGAGTGAGATTTTGGAAGAACTTTAGATGACTATATATAGCATACTTATGGCAGAACAACAATGTTACAATTTCTGAAGAGATCACAGGACTACATTATATTAATGATCTTCTAGATATTTTATTCTGCCACGATTGTCTTGTCTTCTAATCAATAATTTTTTTTACCTAAAGAAAAATAGAACAAAACATCAATTTCTTTTATATGAAAAATCAAAGCTCGGTAGTTTATAAGAACATATGCTAACCCAAAAGGAATACCTTACCGAGTTGGCATCAGGAAGTTCTCGAACAGCATCATCAACATTTTCTGCAGTGGCTTTCACCTGATAATAGAGACAAAAGTTGAAGATGTTCCAGATTTCCAGTAAATACCATAATCAAGAAGTAAGAAGAACTCAAATAGATACATCCTGCACATTGAAACCTAAGCTAAATCTCATGGTAAACAAGTTTCTTTTTCAAATAGAAAATACAAAGTAACTCATAACTATAGCATCACCAGGATCACTCATGATTTCCTGCTATTTGCAGCTATTACCTTGATACAAATAATTTCATATTTTCTTATACCCTTCCAGTTAATAGTCTATGTATTTGCAGTAATATTTTATCAAAATTCTTAGATGATAACTAGATGAAGATTCATGCACAAAGTAGATTTGACAACAATGAGAACAAACAATAAAATTAACAGAATTCGAACAACTAAGCTAAAGCAAGCATTTTCTCTATTAATTTCAAGGTTATTTCTACTCTAGTTCCGCCAAACAAAACTCACAACTAATAAACAGGAGTTTTCTACTACTTTTACAGTAAAGCAAGGGATAATAAGTAGTACCTCTATGGTGGGAAAAGAAAGATTATGTATACTAGACAAGTATAGACCTATGAACAAGCTATGACAGTCATGTAGTCCGTAGAATCCGTAGAACAAGGACCTAACAGGTGAAAATTCCTGCACTTGTGTGGACATGTTTTCATAGGTTAGACACATTATGTGCATACAGTATTCATGGTACATGTCAAGTCCCAACTTTCCTAAAAGAGTAAGCTGTTACATAGATGCCCATAAATAATTTTATATCCCTAACATACCCCTTCATACGAAAGTCCTTTGAGCATGAAGCGTGGGCAGTGCATCTCGTGCTGAAATTCTACTTAGTTATGAAGAATGAAAGATACAAGAATCCAACATCTGACCACTTAATCATAAAAACTCTGATACTATGTCAAGGAGTAACTCTCTTAAATGCTTAAACTATTAGGTAAAGGCCAAAGAATGATATTATATCTCTAACAATATATAGCATAAATATCTCATTACTAAATAATGATAATGCAAAATATCGATTGACGTTATCCAATAAAGCATCTTATTTAGGGAAGTGTGATATAACTCTAGTTATATTGACATATAGAAATGGGAAATTATTAGTTTTAAATTGACACAATATATTCTAGGATAGGAAGCTATCATAAAGTCAAATAAAAAAACAAGGCATCACATTATCTTGGACCAAAATGTAAAAGCTTGACCCAAAAGCACATAAAAAATCAAAGAAAACTAGAAGAAAATTTAAACAAGAATAAGAGCACGAAAAGAAAAACTCACCAACATAGCACTTTGTTGTTCTGTTTGCTCCGACAAGCGGTTTCTTAAGGGTTCGACATGATCACTTCCATCTAATTGGACGCCAATAAAGTATTGAAGTTCACCCTAAACACAAAATTTAATTAAAAATAACATAATAAACAAAAACAGGGAGAAGACAACAGGTTAATGAATAGATTTTGACTTTTCAAGATGCAAATTAATTGTTTTCTAGGAAAAGAGTATCACAACCACCTTTTGGTCACGCATAGGTTGCAAGTGAAACAAATTCCAGAACTTCTTTCCTACAAATTATAAAATCTCAAGATTCCAGCATATAAATTAAAAAAAATAAACAAAAGGACATAAGATACGAGAAATAAAAACACAATAATGTCCAAATCAGCCAATTCCCATATTATTGCAAGCTCTTAGGCAACTTTCAAAATTGCAACTTCTTTTCTTTTGATAAAAGAAATTTTATAACAGAAAAAAGAGAAGTAAAAATAGGAGACATCCTCCCAAGAAGAAAAAGAGAGAGAGAGGCAGAAGTGCAAATAATTTGCCCAATTTATTTACCACTCTTAGTATAGTTTATCAACTGAACAGTGATTTCCTTCTGTTCTCTGATAGCATCTCTAATCTTCGAAACAGTTGATCGATCTGTTTCTGGTCCTTGAAGAAACCTATACAATGGATGAAGTGCACAATAATGTCACTGGCCTGGTAAACAAAGCTTGTGTAAACTGGAAATGAATCAGAAAAGACAAGAAAAGATATTTAACTGATAAAACAACGCATGATATCCCAATCACATATGATTAATAATTCATTAATCTTTTTAACTTACCAATAGTAAACATGGATTTCCTTAAAAATGAAAATGCTTAACTTCAAAATCATATAACACACAGCTACTATAGAAAAAAATAATAATAATAATAACCAGCTTAAAGGTGATTACCAAAATCCCAATGTTTGCATTCACATTCCTTTCTTATCTCTTTCCTAGTCTATAAAACTTCATATCATTCATTTTGTCCATATTAACAAGAACTATTGATTGTTAGAAGAAACTACCTACATGTGATAGAGGACTACACAATCAGGAAACACTGAGATTAACTCATACAGTTGGGACAACACAACATGACATTGAGAAGACAATTTCATATCACAGGAATGTTTGCAAAAGAGCATCAGTAACAAAGTAAACTTCGAATAATTAGATATATTCAAATTTATACCGACAGTTTCGTCCCAAAATTTCTTCTCGTGTATATTCTGTAAGTTCAAGAAAGCTATCAGATGCAAATATCTGCACAGGGACCAAGATTAGTCAGCTAAAAGGTATTATCAGCACGCTCCAAAAATCACATATTCTATACACACTTGATAGATGTCCGTTTTTGTATGTGTATACATATGCAAGTATATAACAAAAACTTATTCAAGCCAAGATAGTAAAATATTATTACTATCAATACCAGCATCAAATTCAAAATGCTACTATGTTAATAGACATGGAACATAGATGTTTAAAGGAAGCTCGTGATTGCTAATATACAATATGAACAACAATCTTCCATAGCAGGAGACTAACACAGCAACACAAGGGTAAATATCTTAGTTATTTTGTTTACATAATTTTAAAAATAAGCTTTCAACATATAAGATGCACTAGATGATGAATAGGCTTAAATTTGCACCATCTTCAGACAATCTGACAAAGAAAGAGGGAAAAAAGGAAAGAGAAAACTCCTTTCCTTTCATCAACAATAAAATTTCTTCTCTCCAACAAAAGAAAGAGAAAAATATATATGAACACATCATTTGACTAGATAACTTATCATATGCTTTGTACATACGCATTTTTAGAACATTGATAACAGTAATCATTTTATTAAAAATAGGAACTTCTATTCGAATCAACTAGTGGATGATCTTATTTAGGAATAAGTACCCATTGACTGCTTGAGTGGTTAATCCTTTGATAAAGTTGTTAATCGCTAACCACTATATAACAAGATTAACCATTTAAGTGGTTTATAGCTATTTCTCCATAAACATGTAATAAAAAGATTATCTAATCTATCTTACTTTACTTGGGCAATTCTACTTTACAATTTGAGTCAAAAGCATTATTGATACCATTTTTGACTTTATCCATGTTTACATTGAAATAATTAAATTTGATTTTTAATCCTCTTATATTTTTTTCTTAATTGTGTTACACTATTCCATTATGATGCAGATCTTCCTTCAGTAAAGAATGGGGTAAATACCTCGATAACCAATCAAGGTAGGAAGAATTAAATAAAGTTAACAATTAAATAGCTATTCATAATAGGATTTTGATTTATCCTCACTACACTTAAAGCGAGCATCCTGAAGTTCGCATTCCTCTTAAACCTCCGGCCTCCATCGTTCGAACCCTTTCTCCAAAGCTTTCAACCTAGCTTCCATTCGGGTGTGCACCATCTAGGGCTCCCAAATCAATAGCTCTGATACCAGTTTGTTAGGAAACTGGACCAGAAAACAGAACAAAGCTAAGAGAATTGATGTTTTATCTCCTCTCCTGAATTAATATCAATTATATCAATCCAGTGGGGTCTATGTTCACAAGAGCAAAAAGAAATTACACAAAATCAGAGAAAAATTCTTTATAGCATTGTTCTAAAGTGGCGTTACGGTTAAGCTACAATTCTAAAAATTGTAGATAATTGCAAAAAATGTGGTTGATGCGGTCACAATTATGATTGCAGAGACTCCCGCAACTGCAATATTACGACGGCAATTACGGTTGTGAACCATTTTAAAACACTGCTTTATACCAACCTAGGCATTCGAGAGGCCTGGACTCCCTCCTTTCTACTGTTAATTCACTTCTTTCCTATCTCTACCCTGTACAATTCCTCCCTAATTATCCCCCTAGACCTTGCACGTGTTCCCTCCACTATCCCACTGCCAGTATGGCAGTTAGTTACTAATGTACATCATTCCTATTGCCCATTTGGGTCTCTTGTATCCCACGGCCTTTCTTCCCCTTCCTAAAATACACCCTCTTAATAGGAGCCTTAATAACATATTGGCTTATAAAAAAAAAAAATTATTTGTCGAAGACAATCTTATTAAAAGAGAACAACAGAAGCAGAAAAAAAAAAAAAGTACCTAATGCTCCAAAGAAAATCAGAAAACAACATTCATCTTACTATTGGGTTATCAGGAAGTCTAGGATCAGTAATCACAAAATTCTTTTCTATCCGCTCCAATGTGGTTGCTAGATCAATTCCCTGCCGTATATCCCTCTCTCTTTGAGCACGCTCCCAACTGTTGGACCGTTCTATGTCCTTGGTCATCAAAACCTCTGGCTCAACAGTGGGCTTCTCCTCATGCCTCCCTGCAGAACTTAGAGATCTCCCTTTAAACCTGCAATAAAATGGAATACATATGAGGCACATGTTCTCAATTCTGCAAAGAGTTCATAGTTTCCAGCTGAACATTCATTTTTAACTCGATAGGAAATATACTTAATGAATCAAATGTAAGGACAGAAAAAAGAGTAAAATATATTTTTAGTTTTTGAAAGATATATCGTTTATCAATTTTATTTCTTGGAGATTAAGTTTATTGATTTAATTTCTCAAACTTTAAATTCACAACAATTTGATCCTTTTGAAGGACAAACTTAATAAAATTAAAAGGAACAAAATGATAAAATTTGTGTGTGACTTAAAATTTGAGGGATTAAATCAAAAAAATTAATCTTTAATAGAACAAATTAATAAATGATGTATCTTTTAAGAATTAAAAATAGGTTTTATTCTAAAAAAATGTTTTCAAAATATTATTTTTATCAATAAGTTAAGCATTCGTCAAAATGAGAGCCCATGTTCAGATAAAATTAAAAAGAAAAAAATAATACCCCATGAATGAAATCCGTCCTGATTTGCTTGATCTGTTGCTCCTATCCTGAGAAGAACTCACTCGTGACATACCACCTTGGAAGTCCAGTGGAGAAGTTTGTCTACCAGGTGTACTCGCATTCTCAGTTTCAACAGATTTCGGCAACACAAAATCAAGATTGAATTTCTCTTGCTCTTCAAGCTTGATGGCAGTGTCATGACTCATGGCCCGAATAATGGATTTTGGGTCCTTGACAGTTTGGACAACCTCAGTGATGGAACCCAAAGCTTTCTCCTTCTGACGAGCTGACAAATGAAATCAGATGATTACAAGTGAATTCAGAATCACACAAACTGCCAAAACTGGCTCAAAGTGATTACCATCATAACGAATTAAGGACTTGGGCAATCCATTTGGTCGTAATGCATTTTCATTCACCCCTTCTGTGTACTTGCTCACCTCAACCTGCATTCTGTAGTAATAGCTTCATTAAGCACATTCTTAGCTGTATCCAATGTATTTCTAGCTTATTAAGAACAATTTCAGCTATACTACTACTAATATTTTACTCAAAATTTTTAGATATATAATTACATCTCACATTCAAGTTGCATCCTTGCTCACTAGCTAAAAGCATATTTCTAGCTGTATTAAGCTCAGAGTTTTAACCTGCCATAGATATATTGTTTTCAATAATGTTACTCTTACATCATTTCCTTTACACTATATTTTTGGGGAAAAAGGGAGAGAGCTCACTTCCAAATATCTTCTCTCTTTCTTTTTCCTCCAAAAAGTGAAAAGTGTAAGAAAGAGACATATTAAAAAAAGGTGTATGAATAACATTATTTTACTTTTTTTTCTCTCGTATGCACATCTTTTTAGGTGTGAGATTCTCTCACACTAGGTGCAGACCCTGCTTATTCCTTTTTCTTATTTTCTTTTTAGGCAATCATATTAAACCCCATGTCAAACAATATCATTAGCACCAACAATATGTAGATATAAGATTGAATAACTTCCTTTATAGTCCACAAACTAGCCACAGTCTTGATATGCTAGCGAGCAAAAAATCATACCTACAGGTTTTCGAAGCGGAGAAAAGGAAAAAAAAAACTAATTATCATGCGTCAAACTCATTTTTGGTTTAATTAATGCCACATTGCCAGAAAAATTAACTAGAGTTTTCAACAGAATTCAGGTAGAATTAACAGAATTAAAAAGTAATGACCACTTACTTATCCAAGAATTAACAAGCATATCAAATCACATTTGCAGTATCATATTCTGACAAAAAATTCTAACTATATAACATTTTTTTTTGGTTTAGTCAGGCAAAAGCAAAACACATTTGCAGTAGGGCACTTGGATTTTTCATTATCATATGAACATTTATTCAAGGTGCCAAGAGTCATAACACATAATTTAGCGAGCAAAACCAGTGATATTAAGGCAAGCAAAACCAGTGATATTAAGGCAAGCAAAACCAGAAAAGAAAGGTTGGACTGACCCAATGAATTTGATAGTGTTGCCCTGGTCATCTTTGATGGGGGTGACTGTGAGAAGATTCCAGAATGGAGTTCCATCTTTTTTGTAGTTTAAAAGCCTGCAGCAATAGCTTTTCCCATTCCCAACTGCATCCCGAATTTTTGCCACTTCATTTTGGTCTGTCTCAGGCCCTTGAAGAAATCGGCTGCAACCAGAAATTGGCTCCTTTGATTAAAAACATAACTATATCTTCTAGCTAAACAACTACTAAGGATCACTCTCTCACACTATATCCCCATCCTTAACTTAAAATTAGTACTACATGGTTTTAAATTGCAATTCGCAACTGTAATTGTGGTTGCACTATTGCTCTAACGGGAGTTTTTGCAACCGCAATACGACCGAATTACGATCACATCAACTTTATTTTTTCACAATTGTGCACAATTTTTACAATCACAACCTAACTGCAATTGCAATTTAAAACCATGAATAGTGAAAAAATTCACCATTCAGACAATGATGGCTAGCTAAGGAAGTAGACTAATAGCATGTTTGGGAGAGATTAATTTTTAGAAAATAATCGTTTTTTTCTCAAAAGCTCTATCAAAAGTATTTTGATTATAAATTATTTTGACCACAAAATAAGCTAATCCAAGCAAGTATTAAAATGGTCATATATCTTGCTACCTATAAAGGGAGGGCACATTCTCACCAATTCCTTCCAATAACCTCCTTTGAAGAATAACCAGTCATGCTGAAAAAGCCACTGCTGGCATACATGATTGGGCAGTCCGGTTTGGTTGCATCTGAGACAACAAACGTCTGTTGTAGCGTGGCCAGTGCTTCCTTCAACTCTTGGGATACCCTTGGGAACACCCCTGAAGATGACTCTGGTCCATAATTTGATTCCCCAGATGTCCTAGTTGATTCTGTTGCAACAAATCTATCCGATAAGTTCTTGCTTCTGTCACCATCAAAAGAGGACCCTGTTGTCTTTACTCCTCCTACTGCTTTGAAACTCCCTGAGTTCACCACAAGACCCCATTCAGGAGTTCTCTCAGCTATGCTTGCTTCAGTTAAAATTTGATGATCAAAAGAGGAATTCCCATTTAGATGAGTCCCCAACTCATTATCTTTCATTCTATTTTTAGCCCCAGAGAGATCCATACTTGTGGAGTTTGCACAATTGGTGAAATCAGAGTCCGAAGCAAATGCCATCCACTTGTTGATAGATTCCCTGCTGCTTGCAGAATTAGAGGCACCATCCAGTTTCACAGCTTTTGTGCCATCTTCCTCTCTTCTACTGCTCAGCTTCCCAACATCTTCACTCTCTGGCAGTTTAAATATCTGAACTGAACCTGGCTGATCACCACTGGCATCATGATCATAATAATTAGCAGATAAATCCAGTTTCTCCATTTATTAGGATCACCTACCCAAAAAAAAAAAGCATGTTCAGTCTAACAAAGTCTGAAGAAATGGTCTTTGGGGAACAGAAGAGAATTTCAATCTTTCTGGATACAAAATACAACCATCATGGCAAGTCACACAGAGACTTGAATAGTAGTACTAATCGCAAAAGATAAGAGAGGGGGGGGGGGGGCAAGAGTGCTAATGGAATGTCAGAAAACTTTAAGAACAATCAAACTACCCAATACTCATCAAATCCTGCAGAAAGTGAGAGACCCCTTTTCACAAAGATGAGGTAGTATGATATACCAAGAGAGAGGGAGTTTCTTGAAAGGAAAGTAAACTCCAACAGTCTCCGTTGAAGAGTTACATTCACATTTGAAAAACTGAGCCTCACAAGGAAAGTAGCAAAGCCTGAAAGAGTATTGTTGTGTTGAGTTCAGCTCTGGACTGTGTTTTGACTTCACTTCACTGCTCGGCCTCAGACAGAAAAGATAACGTTCAAGGTTCACATAAATCCATACAATAATTATGTGCCTTCAATAGTATTGTGTATAACGTACGGGTAAATCTTCTCATCAAGCAAGAGAGGAAACGTGTAATATTGCCTGAGCCTGTTGATTTTCTTTTTATCCACCATTTATCCACAACTCGCATTTCTTGGCTGGAATAGAAAATATCAATATAAGAAAAAATTTATAAAAAAAAAATGCCCAGGACTTGAATATTTGTGAGGCTACAAAGTGTTTGGCGTGGCATGTTTCAAAGATAAATTTCGCTTTCATTATTAATTCCTTTGGTTCCCTTTCGAAAGATGACAAGCAAGAATGCGAATGCACAGATGCTGCGGAACGTTGCATTGCGCTGTGGCTGCGAGAACCTCCACGTCTTGCACGCCGAGTGCTTGCGCCCTGCGCCACTCGTGATGACCGAGAACGCGGGCGCTGCAGTAATGATCTCTTTTATACTAGAACATTCTCTGCGTCGGCTCCATGATTTCAGAACTATTTAGGCTCAATTTTTACCTGTCGGGACTTAGAAGTACAATTTGAGATACTCTAATTTTTTTTCTTGGGTATACAACTTTTTGATTTCCTAGTGTTTATGGATTCTACGAATTCTAAGTTTAGGAAGGATTTTTTTATGATCAAAGGATTAATGGTACAGCCCCCTTGGTAACAAGATTCTTTTATAGGGCTATCTTTAGATAAAAGATTTGAAAGGGAATCTTTTATTAATTTTGGTGAGTATTTTAAAATTTTTTTAACTTAAAAGATATTTTAAAATTTAAAATATTCAGAAAAAATTTGTATTAATTAACTTCTTAAACTTTTATTTGTATGATTTTTAACGAAAGAGAGTGTGAGAGAGGGCGGGAGGGAGAGCAAAAGCTCCAAAATTCTTCCCTTCAAATTCGAAATGAGGAGGAGGAGGAAAGAGTAAATTTTAAGATAAATAAGAAGACATAACTCTCATTTTTCATTATTTCTCTTACCTTCTTTAGTTAAATATTTAAATAACGATGTTAGAAAAAAATTTTCCTACACTAGAAATCAAGCAAATAAAAAAATATAATAACATAATAAATTTAATATGATTTGGTCTTCATTGCCTATGTCCACAACTTTACATATCTATCTACTAATTTCAATCAACAATTAAAATTATCAATCTTAAAATTATCTCTCACAAATCCAGAGCGCCAATCTCACTAGTATTTTCACTTAAACAAAGCACTCAAGCAAAAAAATCAACACTTAAAATATTTTCTCTGCCTAGTACAACACCATAAATGGTCGCTTCCTTCCTCAAAGCAACAAATCCCCTATCTTATCTCTCGTGCGATGCTGCACTCTTACAAGAAGGGAGAAACCAAAATTTCAGAACTATTCTTTTATACCCCTCATGTGCACACACTACACATTAAAACCAAAACCTACACACTTCCTTTCTTTTTCTTTTTTTTCTTTTCTTTCTTTTTTTCAAATGGGCTCAGCTCAAAAGTTTTATCCAAAGACAAAAACCTAACAAATTTTGTGCCCTGCCTTGTGATTGGAACAACTCCAAATATAAGTTATAAGTGTTAGTAGACTTTACCAAAGTATATGCAAATGTCACTCTTTTTTATGGCATGTACACACACTCCTTTTTTTTTTTTATCGTAGTCTCCCTCATTAACTTATACAAATTACCACTAGTATCTTATATTTCATTATCAATGAAAAATCTCTACAAACTTGTATAACTCCATCTCTTGCAGAATATTCATATCCTCACACATCAAATATACCCAAAGAAATCAAATTCCCCCCAAATGTAGGCACATCTGACACATCACCAAGTCTCTTCACACTACCATTATGCATTTTAATTTTCATAGTAGCCTTTGTAACAACAGTCAAACAATCATCCTTAGCCAATTTTACTACTTCTTCGTCACAAGCATCATAAGTTTCAAACTATTCTTTTTTAGAATAAACATGATTAGATCAAGCTGTCACGACTATCTCAGGAAGGCACAGCAATGGGATGGGGAGAGAAATTAGAAAAGAAATGGAATTACCATCAATTTGTATTTTTTAAGAAAAATAATTGAAAGAAACCCTTGAAATAAAAATAAAAGAAAAATGATCTATGAATCAGGTTGGCTTTAGATGTCTAATTATACCCACAAAAAATGATAGAAACTTAATTTTATTACACCCTTGATACATCCATCTTAAAATGATTATCTTTTGTTCATTATACAAATTATTAATAATATTAAAATATTTAAATTATCTCTTAAAATAAAAAAAATAATGAAGAATTAAATAAAAATATTTATAATATTAACTTGCCTGAAGCACCTATGTATTCTTAAAGTAAGGAATCAAAGCCCCTAATTTATTTAGAAAGTTATTATGAGTTAATGAATTTTAATTAAAATTGATGATTTGATTGATTATTTTTAATTTGAAAATTATTATTTAATGCTTAATTAATTTAAAATGATTTGTAAACTAGTTAATTTTGAAAATGAGCATTTAGGATGTGAAGGTCTATGTCGTGCTTTATACATCACTTTTAGGTTGGTAAGCTGTCACAACTTAGTTAACTCAGAATTATTGTAATTGATTGTAAAATTAAATTTTTGAAAATTGATTTGGAAAGTAAACAAAAAATCCATTTGATTAAATATTTGATTAATTTAAAATGTTTCACTATGTGATTAAGTATTTGAGAGGTAAATGTCTACGTTAGACTTGACACATCATCTCCTAAGCTAACAAATTGTCACAAATCAGCTGACCCATCACTATTGTTGTGAACATCATATTTTTGTCCTGACTCATAAAATTATTTTAAAAATTACAAAAAAAAGGAAAAATAAAAAATATGTTAATAATGACCTAGATTCATAACTTAATTCTCTTTGAAAACCCCAAACCCAATTCCTTAAGCCTTCTAAATCTCCATATCCATTGATTTTGATTTTATGCCTAATCCATTGATATTTTACCAGTTTAGCTCAAGACCAAGCCCTAAATCAATGAAGAAATAATAATTAATTAAATAATTTGATTTGGCACACAAACTTAATAATTGGTTAAAATTTTAAATATAAATTTGATTAAATATTAATGGAAAGAAATCAGCTTTGATTGAGATTTAATTGTAGAGATTAATTATGATTAATAAATATTAATGAGAAAAAATTTGCTCTAAATGTGATTTAATTAGAGAATTAAATAGGCCTAAGTGTACAAATGAGAGATAAAAACCTAGCAGAGCGCTAAAGAAATGAGGAGGCAAAGAGAGGGCATGGCACAAAGAGAAAAGAAAGGGGAAGAGAGAGGAGGCACACTTGGAGGAATTTTAGAGAAAAAAAAAAAAAGAGAGAAAGAGAATGGGTTAACAGGGCTCTAACAGATAAAAGAGAAGGAATTGGAGGAGAAGCACGAAAACAGAAAAAGAAAATTTTGAGTCCAGTGGAGAGGAGAAACCTGCATTTTGATCTCCATTTTGATCTCAGGTAAAAATCCTCCAAAATTCTTTATCTTACTGAATGGGGCTTTGGAGGAGTGCCTTTCAATAAGCAAGTTTATTTGAGCACGGGTATCAATATTTCTTTGTTTTTTTGAAACAGTTTGTAACTGACGGTTTATGTATCTTGATTTCTTTCTCTATCCAGTGTGCATTCAATTTTCCTTGTTATCTGAACCTTGTCCGAAACAATAGTATGGCCATGGCAGTTTTAATAAGTGATCACATAATAAAAAGGTAATCAAGCTTTTATTTCTATTCTCTTATATTTTTTTATTTTATTTTATTTAGTAAATTGATTGGTTACTTTTTGGTTGAATTCGGTAATTAGAAGTCCAAGTTTAGGAGAGTAATAGAAATTCAATCGGCTTGTATTGGAAAGGGATTAAAAGGGCCAAACTTGTACTATATGTGTATATATTTTTATTATTTGATTATTTATTTCATTATACTAATCTTACTTGATAGCTATACTTGCTTCTTTGTTTTGAATTTTCTACTTGCTTTGTTTTCTTTTCTTTTATTAGTTTATTGTTAGTGTTAACTGACATATAAGAATATTAAGTGATTATGTGTAGACCTTTTTTTACGTTCATTTATCATTGGCTGGTCTTGTACAAATTTTTTGCCGTATCTTGTTTATTTAATTATAGTCTTTTATCAAAAGGTTAATAATGATAATAAATAATTAATTAATTGATTTAACAACAAACAAGTTTAGAGGTTTTGAAGAGTAAGTCTCTCTGACCTATTTTGAGATTACTCTATGGTTAAGCCAAGACTCAATCCTATAGGTATTTATTAATTAATTAAATAAGCGTGTTTAGAGGTCTTGAAGAGTAAGTCTCCTTGACCTATTTTGACATTACTCTATGGTTAAGTCATGGTCTAATCCTATAGGCATTTGTTAATAATTAAATAAGCATATTTAGAAGTTTTGAAGAGTAAGTCTCTTTTGACCTATTCTGAGATTGCTTTGTGGTTAAGTCACGACCTAATCTTATAGGGATTTGTTAATAATTAAATATGTATGTTTAGGATATTTGAGGAGTAAGTTTATCTAACCAATTTGGGATAGCTCTGTACTTAATACACGACTCAATCATATAGAAAGTTGTTTTAATAATCAAATTAATAAATATGACCAGTCACTTTCATTTACAATCAAGCAATCAATCTAGCATTTTTATCAACTCTTAATTCTTCTTAGAATCCTTTAACACACAAGCATTTTCTATAACAATTACATGGCTTTAACTTTCCATTGTACATAGGGATATGTAAGTATGCAAGGCAAGCCAAAAATTGTAAATATTTTTATTAACATAATTCTTTGTTTTTTTAATAATAATTTGTTATTAGTTATTTCCACTCAAGGGGTAAAATAAATATTTTTAAAGGTTATTAATTTACACAATTAGCTTTAAGATAACTGTTTTAGGATGGATGTATTAGGGGTGCAATATGATTAAATTCTTGTCTTTTCCTGTATATAATCAGACTTCCAAACCTGATCTCATTTTCTAAAGATCAATTTTTCTAGGTTTTTTCAATTATTTTTTTAATAAAAATAAAAATTGGTTGCAACTTCTAAATTTTTTATAAATTTAATTATCTTTCGTCGCAACGCCCTTCGAACATGTAGTGAAAATTGTAATTGATTAAAAAGTTGAATTGATTACGAAATTAAAAATATGAAAATTATTATTTAACAGTTGATTGTTAAATTAAAAAAATCAGAATTAATTTTAAGAAAAACTAATGTTTTGATATATGAAACTCAATGTAAGGTTAGAGATATCATTTTTAAATCAATAAGTTGTCACAAGTTAGCTGACTCTTGGTTATTTATTAAATTTTAAAAATAAATTTTTGAGAAATGATTGAAAATTTTGAAAATTAGAGTTTTGTTCATGCCTGTTCCCAGTGGGATGGTGTTCACCTTGACTCTTGATATGTCAGACAGCTTCACATCAGTCGGGCATGGTAGTGGGATACCTACAAAAGCACTTCAACGCTCAAGTTAGTATGAGAGTAAAATGGAGTCAAGGAAAAGAGAGTGAACATACCTGAAAGTAGACTCCATAATAAGTATATATAGAAAGGCGAGACCCTTAGGGTTTGTCAAAATGAGCTAGATGCAAGTTATTACTGAAGAGACTCTCAACTCGGAGGTTAAGGCCTTTGTTGATGAAGAGATTTATGAACATCAGGTTACATGGAGCATTGAATCCTCTGAGACTTAAATACGAGTTGATTTGAATTAGTGTTGGTCCATAGGCCCCTAGCTCGAAAGTCATTAACCAACAATTAATCGAGCTTGAAACAACGAAAATGAGGTTTGATCGAAAGGTGATGGAATATGAGCTCAAAAGCATTGAGACGGGCATCATTACAGCAAATTTGAGCAGGATTTTCTTTGTTACCCAAGAGGCCGGGACTTTGTCTGTGCTGCCCGAGCTAGATGTTAGGGCTTTGTCTTCGCTGCCCAAGCTAGAGGACAGGACTTTGCCTTTGGTAACCTTGAATAGGATTTTTCTTCCACCCTTAACTCGAAAGTGTCAAGGCAAGCACCATTGTGATGATCTTGAGTAGGATCTTCTTCTGCCCTTAACTCGAAAGCGTTAAGACAAGCACCATTGTTGTAACTTTGAGCAGGATTTTCTTCCACCCTTAGCTCGGAAGCGTTGGGGCAGGCACCATTGCGGTGACTTTGAGTAGGATTTTCTTCCACCCGTAACTCGGAAGCGTTGGGGTTTTGTCTTTGATACCCGAGCAAGAGGTTGGGGCTTTGTCTTAGTTGCTTGAGCTAGAGGTCGGGGCTTTGTCTTAGTTGCTCAAGCTAGAGGTTAGGGCTTTTTAATACATCGAGCTGTTGCTACCTTTAGACTATCATCGAGCTTGATGATGGATGAGCTTCTTTTGGTGTGCTAGGTTTGACCCATTCCTTTTTAGTGAGAAACTTTGAAAATTAAAATGCCACAAATGACAATTAAAGGCTTGAATATTAATGCCAATTAGAATAGTAAATTAATGATATCTTGATATGGAATTAATGACTAAGAGTTATGTATATAGATGACAATTAAAGCCATAAGTATTCTTTCTTTATGAGTGTTATGCACAGCATTTTGAGAAGGAAATCACAAGAAGTTAATTATGACAATTAAGTGCGGCATAATGAATGACAACTATTATATGAAAATAAATGATAATTGAGATGAGTCAATTAATGGCTTAATTTTCTTCCCTTTGATTCTCTCTTCTACAGTTTGGGTTCTTGAAGGACTAGTTAATGGCCTTTGAACTCAATGCTTATCATAGTCGGAACGTTCCAAATTTCGCAAACTTGATTATCGATGTCTTTGAGTTGTGGTCATTCCTTGACCATTTTGTTTTCCAAGTTGCTTATTCAAGCAATTAGTGGCTGTCAGCAAGAAAACAAGTAATCCATGCTACAATGAAATATGAAACCATTAGCAAGAAAGAAAGGACCAATTAATGATGCTAATTAAAGGAAAACTTCCTTGTCCAAAATGAGTGGAGCAATGCCAGGCCTTGATTTTCCTGTTGGGCGATCTTATTGGAGTCTTACAATGGTCATTGATATAGGAGTGCATGTAATATTAATTGCCAAGAAGGATTATATATTGCCAGGAAAATGCGATATCACTGTGTGTGTGTGTCTATATATATATATATATATATATATATAGACACATGGGCAAAATAATATATATATATATATATATATATATATATATATATATAGACACATGAGCAAAATAATAGTCATGAAATAACAGTGAGTGTCCAATAAGCCATTGATGACAATAAAAGTATTAAGTAAAAGTAAATTATTGCCATTGAAGTCATTTCTTTCATACTGTAGATTATATCTTACGCTGAAAACGAATTTGACAATTAATGCTTAATGACAATGATAGCATTTCAAGGCCATTAATTGGCAATGCGAGGCAAGGAATAGCATATTCCTTCTTTTAGAATTTTGTGCTTGATGAACATAAGGAGAATGCCATGAATTGGCATTTAATGCATAGAAAATTAATTTCAATTAACCAAATGAATATTGATTAATGACTATACAAACATAACAGAATGCCGAGATTAATGCTATGCAAAGAAGAATATTCTATCAAATATTGGTTTACTTGAATCAAATATCCTATCATGTCAATTCAAATGCGTGTGTAATTAAGAAGAAATTGGTTGACTTTCTTGTGGTTTGAGGCAATTATAATAGGTTTAAAAGCCACAAGAGTAGCAATTCTAGGTAATTAAAACTGTGCAGGGGATTAATGCAAAATTACTGTCGAATTATTTCATTATCTTACTTGCAGCAAGAATGAGTTTTAAAATTATATGCCACGTGATGCTAAAAGAAGGATCAGTTTTCCAACTAACCATAAAATAAAATATATGCAATCTCATTCCTATAATGGAGATAGTTTCAAATGAAAATATTAGATTGGTAAGGATCGAATGACCATAGTACTAAAGTGATGGAAATATAATTGGAAAGAATCCAATAACAACCATGGCTGGATGGGAGGATGGGAAATTAATGGTGATTAATGGAAATATAATTAGAGAGAACCAATTGAGGGAAATAACAATCATGGCTGCCAAGATAATTGAAAGTAAATTGCATCTAAAGAAAGTATGTAACAGCAGAATAGTCAGCAAATTCATGTGTTTGTGATCGTATAGTAGAGATGTTATCATATGTGTCGGTGTTTTGACGTGCGAGTGCTGGATGTGTTGGGAAAATATGCATGTAAGTGGCTCTAGTAGTAAACTAATATAATACATGTATGCTTGCTTTTCCCAATGAGAACTTTATATATTGGTTCTTGATAAGTGCATGTGGTATGTGCAGCAAAGGAGAATTTCAATTCTCAGCAAATTCTAAGAATAACTATATATGCAGCAGAAACATTTAAATGTGCGAAAGATAAAGAACCTGATACAAGTTTTGGGGATTCCATCTTTAAATGATGGAAGATTTGGAAATGGTTTTCCCAAGTTGACGCCATGGTAGCTAGCTTTGGAGGTGGTAGGAGAGTATTACCTTTTCCCACAAATAGTGCCAAATGTTCCTGCCTATTCCCAATGGGGTGGTGTTCGCCTTGACCCTTGGTACGTCAAATAGCTTCACATTAGTCGAGCATGGTGGTGAGGTATCTCCAAAGGCACTCCAACGCTCAAGTTAGTATGAGAGCAACATAGAGCCTAAGAAAAGATAGTAAACATACTTGGACGTAGACTTCATAATAAGTATATATAAAGGGGCGATGCCCCTAGAATTTGTAAAGATGGGTTAGATGTAGGTTATTGAGCTTAGGCCCAATAGGGACTGTACAGTCCAATTTTCATAATTAATTGGCAAATTATAAAAACAAGAATCATATAACAACTAAAGTTCTAAAAGATGAAGATCAATATAATGCAAGGTCAAAGATATCATCTTGAGTCAACAAGTTATCGCAACTTAGTTTACCTTTAATTATTTATTAAAATATATATTTTTTTGAATTAAAGAGTTGTTGCAATTCAAATGAACCTAATAATTAATTTTTTTTTATAAAAAATAGAATTATTTTTATTAATGTATTGTCGTGGCATCTCAAATTTTCTTAATTTTTTTATATTTGAATTTAATTTTGATTCATTGTCAATGTAAAGTTATTTTATACTATTATCTAATTACTCATTGTCATATCTTTAATGTTTAAGGTAATTATTATTTTAATCAAACTATTTTAATGATTTGAGAGTATATGATTGGATAATAGTATAAAAATTTTTACACTAACAGTAAATTAAAATTAAAATCTTATAATGTTCTATGGGCTGCAAATGACTCATGATCTGGGATACAAGAATGTGGTTATGGAGACTAATTCTAGTTGTGCAATCAACTTACTTCGGAATGGTGCGAACCATAGCACCCCTGCTTCAACATTCTTATGAGGATAAAGCAACTTCTCAACCAGGATTGGAATATCTTGTATTTTCATATCTACAGGGAAGGCAACCGATGCGCGGATGCACTTGCTAAACATAGCCACAACCTTAACTTTGGTTATCACTTTCTCAGTTATTTACTAGCTTTCTTCTCTTTACCTTTTGTAGCATACACTAGTTCTGTTTCGTTTGATCGTCTTGTTTTTGTGTAGTTTGAGTCTTTGACTCCCATTGTTAATAAAAAAAAAAAATTCTTTATATTTTCTCTTATTATTCACAACTTTGTTTTTAAACAATTCAACTTAACTTTTTTAAATACCAAAAAAGGCAAATAATTAAGATGATATAAAACTACGAATTACAAAAGAAACTCAGCAAGCATATATGGTGGGAAGAGACGAAAATTTAACTAAATATACCCAAACAATAGGATAAATTGTTTTCACCCAAAAACTGTTATTATCTTAGCTATTATACCATGCTTTTGCCCCTTTTTAATTTTATTTCATTTCACTGATTGTATATTCATTTTATTCCTTTACCCCACTATTTTATAATATGAAAACCCATCATTCTTTTCTTTTCACGGTATAATATAACAATTTGTTTTTCTCTCTTTTACTATTTTTTTTCTTTTTATAATAACTAATAAGTATCAACATTATTCTGAGATCAACCTTTTCTCTATTGATTTATTCGTGTCATTTGCAAGTTGCAAAATATGATTTCAAATTAACACTTGAGATATACAATATAAGAACAATCACAACCAACATATTCAGCAGTATACTTGGCATCATCAAAACAAACTATGGCATATATAGCATTCAAATGCATCACAGATTGACCACTATCAATGGAAATGGTTTACATAATCTTACAGTTTAGCTTCCCCACTCTTTCTCTGCTTCTATTCTTCTCTTCCTTTCTCCATTTCTTCAGTTCTTTCTCTCTTAAAATTCGTTTCTTCTACCTCTCTTCTCTCTTCTCTCTTCTCGTATGTTTCCTATTTCTTGCTCGAAGATTTTATTCCCAAAGCATCTCTGTGTGTGTCTTGTCCAGCCTCTTCTTTGTGAAGTGTAGTTATTTATAACCTATAAAAATCTTAGAAATTTCTTCTCAATCAAATTTTAAAAATTTATTAATCAACATTAATATTTTTCAATTAAATCTATCATTAACTCCGCCCACATTTAATTTTAGAAATCAATCAGAATTAATTTTTCAATTAATTACGGTCAAAAAATTACTTTCCAAATCAACTTAATTTTTATTTTTTTTTCAATTTTAAGAGACTAGCTTTGGACTTTTTAGGTTGGGCTACTCTATTAGAAATGAGATTGGGTCAATAAGATTTTCAAAGAAAATTAACCCATGGTCTAAGTTATTATTAATATTTTTTACTTTTTTATTTTTCTATTTTTTGTTATGTTTTATTTATTTTATTGGTCCAAACAAAGTACATGTTCACACAAGTAGAATCCAAAACCTAACAATCACTAGAGATACTATAATCTTCTTCAACTATCAATAATTCATTTTCATAACTTCTAAATTCTTGTATAACAGTTGTAACATCTTTAGATTTTTCTTTTCCATTTTCTTTACTCTTCTCATATTCTTTCATATTTGCTTTTAGCTTCCTGCAGTAAAATTTAATAAGACCCATCTCATGGGAATAATAACATTCCTTATCTCTATAATCCGTCCTTAGCCTTGAACTTGATATTGAAATTTCCCTACTAGCACTATTGTTAGGAGTTTTCACTGTCCGGTTTGGTTCAAGGTGGACAGAGAGGAGAGAAAGGGAAGTGAATCTGACTTAAGGTTAAAAATTAAAAGGGTAAACCAATAATTAGTGAATAGATATTTATTTATATCATGAAAATTAAAAAAAAATATATTTATTAAATATAGTCTGTTCGGTTTGGTTCGAATTTGTTTTGAATATTACAACCGAAAATCAAACCGAGTCAATTGGTTTTCAAAAAAACAAAAAAAATCGATTTTGTTCAGTTTTCAATTTTTCAATTTGGTTTGATTATGAACATCTCTAATATTTGCCACGAGACATACTTCTACCGCAATCAAACATAGCAACAAATAGAGCTATCTTAGACTAGGGATGGCAAAATCCCCGCACCCAAGGGGATTCGTGAGGATTACCTATGATGGGGAGGGGACGGGTACTCATTTAATAAATGAAGATAGGAGCAGGGATCATACTACCCATCTCGTAGGGGCCCGCGATACCTGTTAAATTTTTTTATTTTTTAACATTTTATACATAATACAATTTTCTCTTTTTTTATATGATATGAGAATTTATTTTTTTTATTATTTTACGATGAATTTTTTTAGTGAATGAGTTCATAATGATAAAAATTGTTGAAAAGGTTTATATAATTCAAATAATAAATTATTACGTGGTTTGATTATTATAAAATATAATTGAATTTGATATCTTATTTACGATATATTATTTTAATTTTATAAGTATTTTAAATTGTTAGACAAAATTATTATATATAATGTTCATTTATATTTTTTAATTTATGTTTTAAAATATTATTTTAAATTATTAAATACCCGCAAATATATGTGAGGACTCGCCTCCCCATGGAGATTGTAAATGATACCCGCGACGGGGATGGAAACGGGGGTGGGGAGACCACTCCCCGCCCACCGTGGGGTCCTATTGACATTCTTATCTTAGACTGAACAAATGGTTTCTTAAATTTTTCATTATCTAATAACACAGCTATTACATCATCTACCTTAAGCATCTTTTTTTCAGCCAATAATGTAGCCACCAAATTCTCATAAGAACAAGGAAGAGACAATAGCATCAATAATGCTTTATCCTCATCCTCAACTTTCATCCCAATGCTAGATAATTGTGTAATCAAATTTTCTTCTCCTCCACCCGTGTAATCAAATTTTCTTCTCATCCACCTGTGCCAAGTCTTCTCTTGGCTTCTTTTCCATAATGCTCTCCTTGACACTAGCTCTCTCTGCTCAAGTCTCTCCTCTTCTCCCAGTCCTCCCTCTATCAGCTCCTAGTCCCTAATGGAGTTCTCCTTTTCCTTTTCTCTTCTTCATCCAACACCCCAGCCCCTTCTTTCTCTTCTTAGAATTTCCTTTTTCTTTTTTTTTAGTGCATAGAATTTCCTTTTTCTAATGGAATGAAAGTTTTTCTTCCTAGAATTTACTTTTTCTTTTTTTTTTGGTGTATAGAATTTCCTTTTTCTAATGGAATGAAAGCCAACCCCCCCCCCTCCCAACTGTGTGTGTGCAGTAGTGAAAAGTGGGTCCTTATCTCTTACTCTACCTTGTGCGTGATGTGTCCTCTCCAACCAAAGTGCCCAAGCCATTAGCCCCTTGCATGCGCATTTGTTCCCATACTCTCAACCTTTCCCTTTCGCCTGCGCGTTGTCCGTGAGTTTCATGCTCTAAATCAAAGAACCCCCCAAAGAATGAGAGAAACCTAAGGGTGCTCAAGACCCAATCCGACCCGATGACCCAGTCCAGGCCTAAGCCCAAGCTAATTGAGCAGGGTAAAACATGGTTTCAATAAAAGTCGAGTTGGGGTCTGAGTCTAAAAAACTTGACCTAGCGCATTTTCGGACCTCATCCAAGTCACTCTTCAGGTTGGTCCAACTCAGTACAAAATTATATAATATTTATTTTTTAAAAAATATCATCTTCTATTTATTTTTTAAATTCATTCAAACATTATCATATTATAACTTAAACATTGAAAAAAAATTATTTTAAGTTTTCTACTTTTAAAGACTAAAGTTTTATGACTTAATTTATTAATTAAATATATTAAAAAATATAAATTATATTTAAATTTCGAGCCAACCCGATCTTAGCTCGATCCTATTCGGGCTACATATAAATCTGAGCATGATCGAGTTTGCTCGGGTGTAGGATCGAGGTCTGGGTCAAGAAATTGGCTCAGTCAAAATATCAAATCGGGTTTGGATCAAGTCAAATCTAACTCAACCTGACCCACGAGTACCCTAAAGAAATCCCGTGAAATGAGGTGTGCGCATTTGGGGTCAACTTGTCAAGTGGGTCCAAGTGAGATGAATTATAGGCTGAGAACTTTGGGTCTAATGGGTGTTTTAATAACTAGGCTAATGGAATATGAGCTCAAAATGGGACCAAGAGGATTTTAATTGAACTAAAACTAAAGATGCTCATATCAAATAGACATTGTGTCAAAAGGATTGGGCTTTTGTAAATTTTAGTTTAGATTAATTTCGTTATTATTATTTTGCAAAATAAATATTTTTTATTTTTTGTATATTTTTCTTAAATTTTTAATCGAAAGGTATAAAAATAATTTATTAAAATTTTTTATTAATTTGACATGGACAAAATTAGTTGAGGACACCACATATATAGCTTAAGGGAACTCCTTTAGAGATAATTGCCAGCAAATGTCTTAGCTTTTCTACAGGAACTAAAGTGCACACATAAAATACAAATAGGAAACAAAAAAATTGACAATAGTACTACTAATGGCATCAAACAACAATTATGAAGAATGCATATACACCAACGATGATGCACAAAAAATATGATCAATTTAACTATCACTTTTAGCAAAAGATTTAGAATCTTTAGTGTCATAAGACCATCTTATTTGAGAAAAATAGACTCAACTTTTATTATGTAAAAACCTATCATGATGATTTATAAAGTACATTAACTATATTTAATTTTTTGTTTTGTGTCTTCATCTTTCTAACAAAACACTCTTATTATTTCACCAATAAGAGAGCATTCTGAACCTTTAGCAACAAGCATTTGATATAAAGCAAAAGCTTAACTTAGGCGTTCATGCTAGTAAAATGCCACTTGTTCAATTACGGACATTATAAGAAATTTATGGTCATATTAATATTGCTACTAATATAAGAAAAAAAATTAAAAGTTAAAAAGGGGACAACGATTCCTTTACAGGCAATAAAGAAATAAAGAATGACCTTTCGAGAAGCTCCAATTCATTGAGCAACAAACACCTCAATCAACAATTTAGCCTATTATAGCTCTTGTGGTCAAACAAAATGTGTTTCAACATTTTCCTATCCGTAAACAGAACATAGAAAAATATTATGGAAACATAGAAAGAGTTCATTTGTCTCAATTATGTAATATTCAGGGTAAGAGGCGGACCCTCGTCAAAAGGCGTGTAGGTTTATAAATTTTGGGCATTTATACGAGTTTGGAATATTTATATCTTAGTACAAAGTTGTATGAAATTGGTTATGCACATTTTGTTTGTTACCATATCTTTGGCAGTGAACTGATACTGCAACTTCTATTTTTTTTTTCTTCGTTTTTCCCCTCTGATTGTGAGGAAAGAAGAAAACAAATTATCAGTAGTGTAAAAAATGGGATTACTCTCTATTTGTGTTCAACCAACTTTGAGATAGAAATCATTAAAATTTTTAGTAACAAAGACTAATAGAAATAGGTTCTGCACACACAATTACAATGCAATGGATTTTAATGTATCAAACAGAGACTGAATTGGATCCCTCTTGCGAAAGATTTCAAGAAGGAGCAGAGTAGTTTCGGTTAGATGTTGCACAAAATCCAAATGATGTGAAACCCATATTACTATAGGCATTAAGTTACATAATAAATCCTAATCCGTATTTCCTAAACTAAAAATTTAATTTGCTTAATGGTTTAATTTAATTAATTAAATAAATGATTACGTATCTATTTAATAAAATATTCAATTAAACAATTATATTATTTAATATAATTAAACAATTACGTGTCTGCATTTAAAATATTTTTAAAGAATAAAATTATAGATTACGTACTTAAAATTTGTAAACTTTATATTAAAATATAAAATCAATATCGCGTAATAAATAATTATTTCTTACATCACAAAAATCTTAATTATGTGACATATATAATAAATTTAACTAATTTATTTATTTGATTACGTGATTATTAATTGATAAAGCATCTTAAAAATTTAATTATAACATTCATAAACTCTCAAATTCCTAACTTTATACATGCACAATGATAAATAATTCCAAGCATACACCAAATATAACATCATTTCATACACTAATATTTTCTATTTATAATACAAACACACCAACACACATTTATTTATTCTTCCACTACATACTATATGTCCAAAAGAGTGTTAACATTAGATTTCTACCTCCAGGAGAGATTACGTACATATTTATATCAAAAGACATCTGGCCTTACTAGGCCATGCATGAAAGAAATTCTATGCTAACATACTACATAATCATCAAACTATCACACAAACTATCGATAAATCACATTCTGAATTACTAACTCAAATATATCATGCTCTGGTGAATAAACTAAATTAACATCTATCACAAGGAGCACCAAAAACCTCATCTTCAGTCTGTAGCTGGAGACTTTGGAAACACCACATATAATAAAGGTGAGACATATAATTTCTCAGTAGCAATTCGAACATTTTTAAAAGCAGTATAAATTAGTGACATTTTCAATGTATAATATATAGAAAAGCAGTTTCATGGTTAGTAAACAGTCAGAAAATGGATAGTCTATAACAATTTACCTCTTGACATTATTTCCATTAATTACATGCTCACATAAACTTTTACTTAGAACTTAGCCCTCTTTTTCATCTTTGCCTACATGGTCCCATAACATAATCATTAACCATAATCATGACAATTTTGCATAATTGAGAATTCTCCCTTGGCACATGGCATCTCCTAAAATAAGTGGTCATACCTCATCCTTTTGGTGGATTCCACTCAACATATTCATAAAGTAGACCATAGATACATGTAGGACTTCTCATGAACCTTTTTCTATGATATCTTATTAGAAACTCTTTTCTAATATTTCTGGATCACCTCTAATTTATTTTCTTTACTATGAGGATCATTTCTAAGCTTGCATTGTTTCTTTCACTTGAATTAAAGTTAGCATGCAATTAACTTGAATGTGAATTTGAGATGCTTGGTGCTTACATTTAACATTCTCTGAGATTAAATCTCTAAACATTCAATCTATCTCAAATTCAACTCTTACTAAATTTAACTTAATCATAAATTAATCTTGACAACCCAAGATTATTTGTTAATAATCAAAGCAAAGTTACTTAACCATTTATATGAAAACTACTTATAACCTAAAATTTCCTAGCAAGACCGTGCATAATCCTTAGGGTTTTCTAGGGTTTTCCTCTTCACATTCTTCAAAACAATACATCAAGAGATACTAAAACATTTAAATCACTACAATGCTAAATTACTACATTCTTGACCATCCTTAGACAACCCTAGGCCATGAGCCATACACAAGATTAACAAGAATCTCTTTTTTTCACATTTTCATCTAAAATGCATTGGGGAAGTTCTAAACTACTCAAGAATCTCTAAGTCTAGATTTAACTACATTAATTTCCTTTAAAACTCAATTTAGCCGTGAGCTTATCAAGTGTGCACAATGAGTTCTTATTAGTTTTGCCTAAAGAAAACCTATTACAATCTCCTTAAAACTTTTAAAATCTCTTAACTACTAATCAATTTCCATTCTTTCCCTTAGATACCTAGGGCCGTGACTCAACTATGGAGTAACCAAGTTAGATTTTCATTAGTTAATTAGAATTAAAACTAGAGCATCATGAAAATACTATAAGAATCTAACTCTTACTTTTCATGAACAAAATTTAAATTAAAACAAGAAAATCAAAACATCTCCTCATGGAATCCTATCATGGCCGTGATCTATATAAGCCATCACTTTAAAAATTTAAACAAATCTTCATAAGATTTGCACATAGACAAAGTTAAATCAAATCTTGGAACTCATTTCCATGCATAATCATCAAAATCAAGCTAAAGAGAAAATTATCCATACAAACCCTAGTTTTAAGCATAATAGGGAAAATCCATCATCCACTTGAAAATAAGTTAATTAACTTCGCAAAACTAGGATATCTTGCCATAGATCGCCCATATTCAAGCTCAAAACCCAAAGAACATGGTAACCCATGCATCAAAGAGTGATAATCCACCATGAAACTCTATGTTTTTCAAGAAGAAAAGAGGAAGTTTGAGTCCCTACCACTTGGAGATCAAGTTTGTTAGTGGTTTGAGTTTAATTTTCTTCTTTCTCCGTCACCACTCCTTGGCCGTGACTATGGCTTCTTCTTCTCCCTTCCTCTTTCTTTTTTTTTTTTCTTTTTCTTTCCTCTTCTTCTTGATTTGGCCGTGAGGGCTAGGGAACCATTGAGAATTTTTGGATTTGTTTATAATGACCTAAGCTATGTTGTCTTGTTAGGCAAACCAATCACATGCTAGTCTTTAGTCCCATAGTTATCTAATCAATCATGACATTTAGTTAGGATGAAACTCAGCTAGTTAGATTGGAACTAGATATGTGTAACTAGATTAATTTGATTTAGTTTATCTAACTAGGTAATGATGGCTTTTCCTAGCCAATGATAAGTTTTCAAGTGTCATCATGCCATTGGCTAATTTCTTGACCAATGGATGGCCTCTAAGTGTCACAAGTCTATTGATTAATTTTTTTGCCAATCACATGGCGCTACATGTCACTATTTAATTGGCCAATATTCTAGCCAATGATAGGCCTCCACATGTTACTATCTTATTAGTCAATTTTCATCCAACGACATGCTTTCACATGCCATACTCTAATTGGTTAATTTTACAAGTGTTACATTTTTATTAATTTTGTTATGTTATTCTCATCTAATTAAATTTTAAAGTGATTAGAAACAAATAAGTGGATTTAATAATCAATTTCAGCTAATTATTGTTTTCTAATTTTTCACTGGACAAAAAAATGTCATTGTTTGCAGATTCAAAATTATCAAATTGTCACTGTTAAGATGTCACTATTTCATTAGGTATTTTAACTGGTTATTATTTTCCCTAAGTAATTTTCAGTACTTTCTTTAATTTGAATAGCACAACAAAATTATTAAAAATCAAATAAGACAATAAACAACAAATAAAAAAAAAATGACCATTGAAGTTAATTAGAGTTTTAGAATTTAGACTTAGACAAATGAGGATCTTACAAATGACACATAAGAGTTAATATAGTGCTTTCTGTGATAACAGCTCAGCTATATAGAGTGGATGAAGCAAGGAGGCGATTTCTTGAGGCCAATCATTGATTTTATTACAAGGAATTTAACGTGAAAAAAGAACAAGTAATATTCAAGCAATTATCCACTTTCTAAATGAATTCAGGTTGCTATAGACCCAAGGCCACTTATGCAAGATGTAACGTTCCCCTAAAATAAATAAATACATAAATACATATATATATATATATATATATATAATTTTGAAAAATAATTAAAATTATTATTAATTAGTAATAATTCACTAAAGTAATTACTATTTTTTACTAAATTATTATTTTTGATTAGTAAATTTATTATTTAATTATTATTAAAAGATTACAAAGTATATAATTTATCAAGGATTTAAGTTTGATACATTATCAGTATAAAGTTTTTTACATTGTCATCTAATTACATTTGTCCATATCGTTAAAAGTATTAGACTTGTTAAGTAGTTGTTATTACAGTCAAATGTTTAATAATTTAGTAACATATGATTTGATAATAGTGTTAAAATTTTTAAACTGATAGTAGAATGAATTTAAACTTATTTACTAAACCAATTAAATGATTGAATATGAATATGTGATTATATTTATAGTTATATGTCAGTCATGACAAAAAATAAGAAGTTAGTAAATAATTTTGTTTTAGCAAGAGGTCTAACCAAAATTAATAGTTGTTGTAAATTAAAGCAATAAGGACCAATATTTAAAACATTTCTCTTCACACTAATATTTTTTGTCAAAGAACTTGCATAAAAAAATATTCTCTGTCATTACAATTAATGATCATATAAATATAAATTAATTAAATTCATTAAAAAAAAGCTAAAGTCATTGGAATGAATATTTTCTGGCATAAAGAGAATATATTGGCTAATTTTTGGGGGCTAGTATTTCCTTTCAAAATTATTGAAAAAAAAATCTTCATATTAGCTATGAAATAAACAAAAAAAAAATAAATACTTAAATCATTCTTACTATTAAACAACTACCTTAATGGTTCTTAAATTTATACAATTAAAATATCAATACAGTAATACCTTATTTAATTTTTTTGATAAGTAGGAAGCAACCTTTTACCATACTCATCTCATAAAACTTAACTTTTTATGTCTAAAATATTTAAAAATATTTAAATTTAAATTAAAAATAAATATAATACGTTGAACAAATCTAAATAAAATAATCATATTACATATTTGAAAGATAAATGATAAAGATCAACTTTTCATCCTTATTAAAATCTTCAATTTCATAATAACTATCAAGTCTTCCAATACCATCTACAGCAATATAGAAACTTGAATTATGAATAGCAAAAATCATCGCACGTGCCAAGATCTATGAGGATTAGCCATGATGGGGGTGAGGAACAAGTACCAGTTTAATAAATAGAGATAAGGCAAGGATTATACTATTAGTGCGGTGGTTACACACAATTTTGTTTTCTTCTAACATTTTATAAATATTATTATTTTCTCCCTTTTTTTAAGGTGATATGAAATTTTACATTTTCTTATTATTTTACTATGAATTTTTTCTAATGAATGAATTCATAATAATTAAAATTATTCAAAAGAATTTATATCATTCAAATAATAAGTATTTACATGGATTGATTATTACAAAATATAATTCAAATTTATATATTATTTACAATATATTATTTTAATTTTTTAAGTATTTTAAATTCTTAGACAAAATTGTGATATATGATACTAAATTTTATCTATTTATATTTTTAAATTTGTAATTTAAAATTTTATTTAAAATTATTAGATATTTGCATGTATTTGCATATATCCACATGCACGTGAAAATTATAAATGGATACCACAAGGAAAGCACTCCCTACTCCTATGACCCCCATTAACATTCATAATTTAAAAATCACATATCTCATAAAAGAAATAGTATAAAAAATTAAATTAAATAGAATGTATAAAATAAAATATTGCACCAACTGAATAATTTTCATTAGCAACTCTTGATGATCTTATCAAAATCAGAAAACATGAAACCAAGTTTACATATTTCTTTATAATCTTGTTTTTCATGAACAAAATTCAAATATTGGAAGTTAATTTTAAAAGCATACCTAATAGTCCTATAAGATCTACTATTTTGAACCATTGCAAATTAAGTGATCTCATAGGCTTTCCCTTCCCTCACAAGCCCAATGAACATTTGAGCAAATAATCTCTTCATAGTTGAGTAGATTTTATTATCATGTTGATCTTGCAATACCATTTATATGCTATTAATTAACTTCATTAGGTTAGTTAAAGCCAAATATAGGTTATAATTTAACAATTCTAACTTTAATATTCTAATATTATTTTAAAGGAGAAATGTCATTAACTTTCTTTAATTTTTCCACCATCTATCTATAATAAATACAAAAAATAGAATAAAAAGTTATAAGAAAAAAGAAGAAATTAAACAATCAAAAAGAAGAAGAGTAAAATATCAAAGAAAGAATGAATTCAATAACAAGAAAAAATGCAAATAATTTAAATCAAAATAAATTACTACAAATAAAAGTAATAATCTGAAGGTTTTCACGTACAGCTCTCTTTTTGCTAAAAAAATATTTTCTAAAGTTAACAACTACAAATATTTAGATAAAGACGTAAAAATCAATATTATTTAATTGGACTTCTATTGATTTGTGCCATCAGAATCAATTTCAGTCAAATACACTCAATTTATATTCTTATTTATGACCAGAATAAATATTTTAGAGTTAAGTCCAGTCAAATTTTAGTCAAATTAGAATAATGATACTTTTTGTTAATAATATTAGTCATTATAATAACCAGAATAAATGTTAATTAGGCTTGTAATCAAATTATTGTTAAAACAGAATCAGTATAAATTTAAAAAAATCAAAAACTAAAATTATGGAACTAAATATAGAATTTAAAAAAAGATTTTATTATATTGACTAAAACTAAAATTTTATTATTTTATTTTAAAACCTTGATAAAACAAAGTTATCAATACAATATAATTAACTTATGATTTGCAAAATATTTTTAGCCAAAAAACAAAATAAGTTAATTAAGTTACAAATAGTGCATTTACCATCACAACTTTTAAATACTTAGCAACTAATTTGCATAGACTAACAATTCTTAATTAAATGAGATTATAACGTGATTCGAATAAAATGCTTATAATTATTAGGATTTGAACTTAGGTCTACAACTTGTGAATTTGTGATTAAGATTTGACTTTGAAATTCATAACATGCCTCTTATACTTCTTGTTTTAATAAATTTTAATTTTGAATAATTTAGATAATTATGTAATTAAAAAAATCATGTTACATAAATTTTAAAAAATTCTTAATTGAAGTGAAAAAATAAAAAAAATAAAAAAATTGAAAAAAAAAATCTAATTATATTCTAAAATGAGGTTATATATGGAGTTATTAAATATAAAACTAAAAAATATAAAAGAGACCTTTATGAAAATATAGTAACTAATGATTAGACGTAATTATTGAATTGATATTAAATTAAATTCATAATTAATAAAAATTTAGTAAATAACTTTAGAAAGTTTTTGAGGAAAAAATTGTTGAGCATGAAAAGAAGTCTCTATGAGTAGAAAAATTTTTTTAGAGAGATTATTACTTTTATATATTATAATAGATAATAGATATAATAGATACATTTCGGAATAGACATTAAAATTTAATATAGAATTATTAAATATGAAATTAAATATGAAATTTAAAATTTAAAAAATGTAAAAAATACTTTATGAAAATATTATAACTAATTATTAGATGCAATCATTAAATTGATATAAAATTAAATTCATAATTAATAAAATCATAGTAAATACATTTAGAGAATTTTTTAGGAAAAAGATGATTGCAAGAAAAATTATTGAACGGGAAAAAGTTTTTAGACAAACTATTACTTTTATATTATATAATAGATATAATAGATAATAAATTTATGTAGTTAAAAAAAAGCTACATAAATATTTTAAAAAGTCCCTAATTTGAGTGAAACATAAAATATATATATATAATTGAAAAAAAAAATCTAATATAGGTGGAGATTCTATTATTGCATGGAATATAGACGAAGTAAGTGATCAACATATGATAGATATAGTTCAGCAAATGATTATAGCAGCCACTACCTACAAATTTAGGAAAAATTCTGACAAGAAAACAATAACCTTAATTGTAATAGGGTTTACAGGATAATTAAAAGGCTGGTGGGAAAATGTCTTTATCCCCAATGTAAGAGATGCACTATTAAATGCACAAAAATAAGAAGCAAATAGTCAAATAGAACATGATGCAGTAGCCATTCTACTATACACCATAATCAAACATTTTATAGGAGAACCTTTAAAACTTCAACAAAGAGTAGCAGATCAATTAGCAAATCTTTATTGCCCGTCTATGTTTGATTATAAATGGTACAAGGATATGTTTTAATCAAAACTTTTTCTAAGACCTAATGGTGCAATGGATTATTGGAAATAAATGTTTTTAGCCGAACTTCTCAGATTATTTGCTAAAATAGTTAAGATCAATATAGCCCAACAGTTTAATGGGTCAATACCATATAACTTGTTAACCTTTGATCAACTTTCTAGTTTTGTTATTGAAACTGAATTTCAAATTTGCACAGATTTCAAGATACAAAATAAGCTTAAAAGTGAATTAAAAGAAACTAGAAGAGAGTTAGAAACATTTTGTCAAAAGTTTGGAATAGAAGAAGTTAAACCTCGTAGTAAAAGAACAAAAGTTAAAACCCAAAGACCCTCTAAAACTTTCATAAAGAAAAAAAAAAATAAAGCTAAAAAGACGGAACAACCTTCATCTTCAAAACCCAAAATACAAAAAAATCAAAAGAATCTAAAAATAATGTAGCATGTTATAAATGTGGTCAGTTTGGACATTAAGAAAGGTATTGTAAAATAAAATAAACATTAAAAGCCTAAAGTTAGGAGAGACTATTGAGAATGGATTAATTAATATTCTTATTAATGAACACAACTCATCATCTTCAAAGAAAGAAGGAAGCTCTGATGAAGAAATACAAATAGTTTATCAATTTCAAGAAGGTTCTGATAATGAGTCAAAATTAATACCTAAAGAAGAAGAATAATGTTTAGGCCAGAGTTACGTGATTGTTCAAAGTATGTCAATAGTAGGTCAATTAATGTCATAATTAGAGATCAAGCGTTAACATTAACGTCAATAATAGATAAGATGCAAGATTTTCAAATAAAACAAGAATTTTTACAATAATTAAAAACCTTGTTAGATGATGAAGAACAAAGAAAATATCAAGTAGAAAAAATTGAAATGAAAGATGTACTAGCAAGGTTCAAAGCCCTAGTAAAAGAGACTATTACTCTTTATGATTTACAATAAGAAATAAAAGCCTTAAAACAAGAGATTCATCAGTTAGAACAAAAAGATACTGACTAGAATTAAAACTTTTAACTTTACAAGGAAATTAGATAATATCATAGCCAGAAAAATCCTCTAAACAAATAGAGATCTCTTCTTCTAAGCAAGAATCTTATATTAATCTATTAAGTCAAATAAGAGTTCATAAATGGTGGTGTCCAATAGAAATATTAGTTTAAAATAAAAGGTTCCGACTAATAGCTTTAGTCGATTTAGGGACCGACATGAATTGTATTCAAGAAGGTTTAATTCCCACTAGGTATTATGAAAAGACCAAAGAATCGTTAAGTAATACCAATGGTTCAAAACTTATTATTTCATATAAATTATTAAATACAAAAATATGTAAAAAAAAGGATCTGTTACCAAACTTTCTTCTTAATGGTTAGAAACATTGCAAAACAAGTCATATTAGGAATGCCTTTTTTAACATTACTCTATCCCTTTTCAGTTAATAATAAAAGTTTAGTTTCAAATGCTTTAGGTACATAAGTCTGTTTTGAGTTCACAAAATCACCTCAAATAAAAGAATTAAATATGATCCAAGAATCATTAATTTCAAAAGTAAACACGATTCAAAGTAAACAAAAGCAAATAAATATGTCAAATAAAGAAATTTAATATAAAAGAATAGAAGAACAATTACAAAATCAAAAGGTTAAAGAAACAATAAAAAAGATGTAGGATAAGTTTGAAAAAGAAATTTGCAATGAACATCCAAACGCTTTTTGAGAAAGAAAAAGACATAATATCATTACCATATGAAGATGATTTTAGTGAAAAGAATATACCAATAAAAGCAAGGCCTATTCAAATAAGTCAAGAATACTTAGAATATTATAAGAAAGAGATTCAAGAATATCTAGATAAAACGTTAATTAGGCCAAAGCAAATCCCCTTAAAGTCGTACGGAATTCTATGTCATGAATTCTTCTAAATTAGAAAGAAGAACCCCTACATTAGTGATCAATTATAAGCCTCTCAATAAAGCCCTAAAATGGATACGATATCCCATTCCCAATAAAAAGGATTTGATCAATAGGATTCATAATGCTTCAATATTTTCAAAATTTGATATAAAATCTAAATATTATCATATTCATGTTGAAGAAAAGGATTGATACAAAACTACCTTTGTAATACCTTTTGGACACTATATATGGAATGTTATGCCTTAAGGTATCATGAATGCCTCAAGTGAATTTTAAAGTATCATAAATGATACGTTTAACCCCTATACTAGATTTACTTTAGTCTATTTAGGTGAAATTTTAGTATTCTTAAACTCAATAACTCAACTCATTAGCCATCTAGAACAATTTTTTCACATTATTAAAGAAAATGGTCTAGTTGTCTCGGCAAGAAAAATGAAAGCTTTTTCAACCAAAAGTTAGATTTTTAGGATTTGAATATATCAAGGAACTATAACCCCTATTAGTTGATCAATAAAATTTGCAAATAAATTTCCCAATGAAATCAAAGACAAAAAGCAATCACAAAGATTCTTAGGGTGTGTTAATTATGTTTCAAATTTTATTCCCAACATTAGAATCATATGCACCCCACTATTCAAAAGACTCAAGAAAAATTCTCCTATTTGGGATTCATTTATGACAGAAGCAATAGTTACTATCAAAAAGCTTGTCAAAAAACTTTCATGTTTAGGAATTCTAGATCCCAGTGCATCATTAATGGTAGAAACCGATGCCTCAGAGTTAAGATATGGAAGAATCCTTAAACAAATCATTCCAAGGTCCAATAAAGAACAAGTTATTCGATATTATTTAGGCACATGGCAACAAGCTCAAATCAAATATAGTATAATTAAAAAATAAATATTATCTATACTTTTATGTATTACAAATTTTCAAGATGACTTGTTTGACAAATTTTTTTTACTTATAACTGATTGCAAAGCTACTCTAAGTTTTTACAAAACGATGTTAAAAATTTGGTTTCAAAATAAATTTTTGCTAGATGCCAAACTCTATTATCATATTTTGATTTTGAAATCAAACATATTAAAGAAGAACAAAATCACCTTCCTAATTTCTTTACAAGAGAGTTTTTGTAGGGAAAAGATGAATCCCCTATTAGGATTCAATGAGTAATAAAGGCAAAATGATGTCTAAAGATCAATATGGGCCTCCTTTAGGAGCAAGTTCAACACTAAGTTCAAGACAAGCGGTGGCAAAAAGCCTCTCTCAAAATGTTCAATAAAGACCAATTACTAGTTCAATACGATCTCAATCAAGTTTCATACACACTAATAATAAATTTACCCCTTTATCATATCAACAGTCATTAGTCAGACCTTCATTACCCCAACGCAAAGTTCTTCAAAAGCTCCTAAACCTTAACTATATCAAGAAAGACCAGATTGTCTTCCTATTCTCATTATTGAACCAAAATGATCAAAACAAATCATCCTCCTGAACAGATTGTTCAACAAATCTTTTCACCCTCCTGGAAATATCCCCCTTTGGATTTTCATAAAAATAGACTATTTCATGAATTTATTCTAGTGGATACCAACTCAATAGAATTAGTACATACTCTAGAAAATAATGTGTGATTATCTGTTAAAAAAAATTAAGATAAGTTTGAAAAAAAAGGGGATAAAAAAAGGGTAGTTATTTAAGTCCATCATTGGAAAACTAGTAAGCTCCTTTTCCTTAGGAATGATTATATATAGATTCTAAGATAAACAAGCTTAATTGTTTTTTCCCTCTAGGCTCTTTGTAAAAGAGTAAAAGATTGTAGTAAATTTTGGGAGCAGGACATGATGTCAATTCAAATTTTGAGTTGTCCTTATTTAAGTTAGGTGAGTATATATTTTTTTTAGTGACATTTTTTTATGTTTTTATTTTATTTTAGTTTTTTTTATGTTTTCCATTGGGTAATTTTGGATAGTAAATTTAGGTTTTGGTATATAGAAATATTTAGGATTTAGGAATTTGACTGAGAAAATATATTGTCTATAATTGATATTAAATTATTGGTATTTTCTATTGTTATAAAATGGCATAGGAAACCTCTGGTTCACCAAGGAAAATAGTTGAAGGATGACTCAATTGAAAATCGTTAAGTAATGTGAGTAATTATTATTTGCTACATGTCTATTTGTGATTTTTAAATTTCAAACGAATTTTAGAAAAAAGAATTAATATATTAAAGCCTTAGGTACTTTTGGGACAAGTAAAATTTTAGAAACTCATATTTGGCTTCTGAGCATATTTATAATGAAATGATATATGAATTGATAATTTTTATTAATAGAAATTATATTAATAATGGTTTTGGAACAATTATGATAATTATTTCATATATCAGTTTTGGACCAGTGGTGATCATTGTTATAAATAATGATTTTTAGACCATTAATGACAATTGTTTTAGAATATGGATTGATAATATATAGATAATTATTATTGGCATTTGTTGCTTATGAAAAGTATATCTAAAAATATTTTTTAGTGAGTTTTCTAATGTCAGAAAATGTTCTCTTTAAAGTAAGATTGATTTTAATAAATTATAATTTTTATTTTCACTTGAAAGATTTATTTTTTTACAAAGTATGATATTTTTGTAAATATTTTATTGAGAGAAAACCATGTCAGAACACTGTATCTAATAGCAGTAAATGTTAACCTTGGTACACCTAGAATTAGACTTTGCAGAGGAGATAATAACTCTGTGTTAAGTTAGTACACATGGTTTGGTTATGAATTTGGAGTGTGATGCTCATTAGTTCAAGCCTTGGGTTTGTCAGATTGATTAGTTTACAGCGCGAACTGTGTGCTCGGTTTGTTCAGTTCAAGCCTTGAGTTTGTCAAATTAGTTAGTTTACCCCTATAGGCTATGTGCTTGGTTTCTTCTGCTTTTATTCAGTGAATTATTCCGTTTGAATTTTATCTTAATTAATTTTCTTAATGTTTGAGATTTGTTATTAGAAAATTGTTTATTAACTTTAATGCTTTGTTATTTTTTTTATGAAAATTATAATGATTATGATTTAGAACTGTTATATTTTAGAAGGAATTGTGTATGCTTGTTATATTTTTTTCGGGTTTTTTTATTTAGTTTTATTTGCTATATGTTATTTCAAAAATTATTTTGTTATTACTAATGAAAAATTCATGCCCCCGTTTGTCCCATTTCTAGTGTAGTAGTATTAACTACTCACTGAGTTGTAAACTCACCAAAATCATTGTTATATATTTTCATATAAGGGAAAAAGGGTTGTTTTTTGTTCAACTCCTCCAGTGTGATCGAGAGAGTTTTCAATTATTTACGATGAGCCGTGCACACTGTTCATATGGGCAAGTTTGAACATTTGTCTTGTTTTATTTATATTTGAATTTGAAAGCCTTGTAGGTTGACACTCTTAGATGTACTCCATTATTTCTATAAATAGGACCTATGTTAGTTTGTTATGTTAGTTATCGGTTGGACCATTTTATAATAATTTATTTGTAATAAATTATTAGTAATTGAGAGTTACTTGTCAGATATTACAAGTTTGAATATGTATTGAAATAAAAGTATTTTTTAAGGCCTTGTGGTAACTGTTTCAGATAGTTTGTTCTGAATTATAGGTTTAAAGCTTGTATGGTTTGAGTAAGCTTATGATAAACCTTTGTCATATGTTGATCATGAATCTTCAGTTTGGATCGTGACATAATGATCCTTCAAAAATTATATTTTCAAAAGTTAAAATTTTCAAGGTCTATTCTTCTTTAGAATGGCCTACCAAAATGTATACTCCTCGTTTTTTTCTAAACAATTCACTTCACAGCATTATACTCACCAAGATTATATACATTCTTGGTATAATATGTTTTATTACCAATCCTATTTTCATTTATGGTTCATTTGGCTCAAAAAGGAAATCTCTTTAAATTTTTCAAAATAGTTCATCAAGTAATTCTATGATTTTGGACCCACTATCTAAATTCTCCCCAATTATGCTCTATCATCCTGTTTTAGGTTCAAAGATCAAACTTCATTTGTTCAAGGCTACAAATTAATTTTCTTCTGTGCAAGTATGGGTGTTAACTGAATTATGTCTTAGGATTATGCAACAACAAATCAAGATCAAGAGGTAGATATTAGGTGGCTAGTAAGGAGCATTCGTATTAAATGGTAGAATAAGTTCAATCCAGAATTTCTATATGATCAAAAGCTAAAAGAATGGTTTCAAAGGAATCTCCAATATCTCAAAAAATCTATAAAGGACAATGATGGTGAAATCTTATTTCTAGCTGAAAAATCCAATATAATGGCTGAATTAGTCTCTTTTATCTCAAAAGAAGAGTTTTCAAAAAAACTTAAAAAAGTACTATCTCAGGCATCATTGCAAGACTAATAGAAAGAGGAAGTGAAATCCAACTACAGTTATACCTCACTATATGAGGATGACTGTTATGAAATTGATCTCAATAATTTATCTCAATATGACTAACTGACACCACTTTTTGTATTCAAGATGCTGTTTTAAGAATCTCATTACTATTATTCAAGATGCTATCTCGAGAATCTCACTGTTCGAGTACCATTATTCAAGATGTTGTCATCAGACTACTATTCCAGATGCTCCCCATGTTTTTTGTATTGTACTTTTACTGTTTTAAGATGCTCTACCTAATATGTGTATCCTCTATATAAAGGAGCCTCCTTCCATGTAAGAGGCATTCGAAAAAACTTTCGAAGTCTTTGTTGTATTCTCTTGTATTTTGTCTTTATTTTCTTTCATTCCAGCTGATTGTTGTAATGTTTTTTCAAGATCTTTCTTTGTAGGTATTTAATTTTGAATTCTACATATGTGTGTGTGTGTGTAATCTTTTCTTTTCCTCATTTGTTTAGCATATTATATTTTCATTGTTTTTATTGTAATTTGTTTCTTAATTTAAACTTATTATGAATAATAATAATAATAATAGAATTGATGATAATAATAATAACAAATAATAAAGATTATAGAATATAAATAACCATTTTTCATCTCAAAATCAAACCCAAAACATATAGTAAGAAGAAAAAAAAAACCAAAATACCAAAGTAGTAAATGGTAAACCCACGCAGAATATTTAACAAAAAAGGAAAATTCTGACAGCCAACACATGCATAACACGTGGACACATCCCATCACTTCTTGTAAGTTTCAACAAACATGAAGAGGAAACTAACCTAAAGGACAATTGTGTAAATAAATTATAGAATAGCAAAAAAGAAAAAAAAAAGTAGTGGGCAAGAAAATTTTTTTTCAGAAACTGACACGTATCCAGGACAGAACCCATAATTACAGTATAGACAAATAAACGATTTAGTTTCTCATTTTAAAAATAAATTATTTAGTCTTAATAATTTTATAAGATGACTATTTTTTATCATTTCATTAGCATATTGTTAAAAACTTAACGGAATATACTAACTTAGCATTAAAAAATTAACTTAATTGTAGTTTTGATTTTTTTATTTTAACAAAACAAATAATTTAGTTCCTAATTTTAAAAATACCTGATACTTAAATAAATAAAATTCTATTATATAGACAATAATATCATGTGAATGATTTTAATTTAATAAAACTAATATTTAAAATTAGTTTTACAACAAAAAAATTAAATTATATATAAATTTTAAATATTTATGGATATAAATTTATCTCATTCCATTCTTTTCCTTTTTATGTATAAACTACACTTACCTAAGTTAAATAAAAGTTATTACTCAAATCATTAAAATGTAATTACTTATAAATTATAATAGGGGAATCAAATAATTTATTTTTAAAATTAAGAATAAAATTATTCATTTTACTAAAATATAAAAGCATTCAAATAGACTAATATTTACGTTTTTAAATTTTTAAATAGGTTCAAACCTTCAATTAAAACTTCTTTAATAAATAATATTGTATTATGTATTAAATTATATATATATATATATATATATATATATCGTATTTATTCAATAATAAAAGTATAAATTATTATTGTGTATATAATTAAGAAAAATATGATATTTATATAAATGTTATTGTATATTTATATAATTTATTATATACAATATATTAATTTTGATTAAAGATTTAATTCTATTTGAAAATTTAAAAGCCTAAGCCTATTGAGTTACTATAATCTTATATAATTGATTTTAATTTAATATTATATATATTTATAGAGAAAAATAATCCAAATTTTGATTACTTTAGGAATAACTTTTACCTAATTTTGATAATTTGAGTTTATAATTAAGTATCATTTCTTATAGTTTAAATTTATATTTAATAAAAAAAGAATAAAATAAAATTATATGTACTCAAGAATATATAAAATTTATTTATAAGTAAGTTTTTTTATAAAGTAAAATTAGTAAATATCTTCTTATTAAAATTAATATATGAGATTATATTATATAATATTATTTAAATATTTAAAATATTTTTAAAATATAAATCGTTTGTTTTCTTAAATTAGATGCCTAAAATTACAATTAATTTTATTTTAAATACCAAATAAGTATTTTTCATTAGTTTTTAATAGTATATTAATGGAAAGAATAAAAAATATTTATTTTATAAAAATAAAAAAATTAAATAATTTATTTTTAAGATAAAAAGACCAAATAATTTTTATTAAAATAAAGGGACAAAAATACAGCTTGGCCCAATTGAAATGCAAGTTCGTCACTCATTCCTGTTGGGTACGCTTCTCGCGGGCACTCATCGGCTGATTTAGCCCTTGACTTGCTGGAACGCCAGTTCACCGTTAGTTGTAGTTGGAACTGGAAGTGGGTTCGCCATTTCCATGCGAAGGGCACAGAGAAAGAGTTGAACTTGGAGCCACGAAAAAGCAAAGCAAAAAGCATGGCTACCTTTGTAAGGATACCCGGATACCATCCGAAACTGAGATTTGACGGAAAGCCTCAGAAGAGTGCGGCCGTAAGCTCCTCTGTTCATTCTAAGCCTCTGCGCCATCACCTTTCAGTTGCACCCAGGAGACGTCGTTTTGGCTCCGGAATCTGCTGCAGCTCTAGTCGTCGAGGCGAAGAACCCCCGAAATCTGATGCAATTCAAGTTTACACCCAAATTGAGAGGTTGATTTTGTTTATTTTCTCTTTTTATGTTATGAATTGTGACTGAAGTTGAACTTTTGATTTTGTCTTCGAATTCAAAATGGCGAATCCAACTGCAAAGCTGACAAAATATAAAAGAAAACCGCTTTTAGGAGGTCTGGTTCCATCCAATTTGGATTTGGGGCCTTTTATATTTGTCACTCATGACTTCTGAGTTCCAACTTGGGTTAGGGTTTATCTTTGTCTTAAAAAGAAATATACTAATAAGGAAGATTTCCAAGGTCTTAAATTGCGGTTCACCGTTGCAGCCGTCGTGGACTGAAGCAGACTAATGCGGCCCGCTACAATCACGGTTGTGGCAATTTAAATATAACTAGTGAGTGTCTAATATTTAAACATGTGTTCATTTAGTTAAAATATAACTATTGAAATATAAATACAATATTGTATTTACATTTCAACTAAGTGAGAACATGGTCAAATATTGACCATTAATTGTGAAGGGGCAAAAAAAAAAAGTATCAGAGAAACCTTCAAATAATAATAATAACAAATAAAAAAATTTGTTAGCTTTTATATTACAAACTGCAATTTGCACCTCATGGTTTCTTTTCTTTCTTTGCAGATTACTTACCGATTCTGTTAGACAATCACAGGATGCCTGGTGGGGTTCCAGAGACTGGAGTGAAGTTGAGGTATAGGATGATTTAGTTTATATGCAGTGTCATATGGTAAAAGTTTTATCCATGTTGGGCAATTTGTCAATCTATGTTTGTACTTGCAGTTGTTAACTAGTTATTACGAAAAGGTTGTTGTTTTTCTAAGCAGTCTGATAAAGATGATTCTTTGTTAGAGAAGAAGGTTATAAGTTAGAGGAGGCTGCATCCTAAGAAAGAAATTACTCTTTGCTTTTTATGGAATCATAACAGAGAGAAAGACAAAAACATTTTGAACACCAAAATTCATACAAACATCTGTATTGTGTAGGTATTGCAATTTATGGAATATACTAGGCCCTTTGATTCTTTGATTCACTTTTGATTGACACCTTTGACTTCTTATCATTACTTACCATTTGTAAAAGTGGAAGTTCTTGACTGACACAGTTATGTAAGAGGTAGTCATTATATAACCTTAAAACCCTTTAGTATCATAGTGTCATTAAACAACAACTAAGAAGTACTGGGATAACTCTATACTTCTGGAATCTGGGGAAACAATTAGAAATTGTGGCCTTATGGACTGACTCCACAGTACATCAAAGCAAATGATCAGGATTTCTAAGTGAGCCAACTAGTTTTTTCCTGCAAGTGTCATTGAGCAATGCAAATTTTGTGTCACCAAGTTTCAGCATGAGTTAAAGATGTCAAATAAAATTTTAGTTGTTAAAATGAGCCTTAAGGTGGTCATGCATCCCCAAAATAGAGGAGCAAAGGAGAAGAGAAAATTTTCTCTAAAAACACCGAAAGCAGTAATATGGTTTTGGATTTCCAGAAGTCCATTGGAAGATACACTTATCTTTTTTTATACCTTCTTTTTGAAGGTATTTAGTATTCTCAATAAAAATTCGTACATTCTCATTTATGATTTCAGGGAGCATGGATTCTGAAACCCAAAAGCTCCAAACCCAAGTTTGTTGTACATTTTGTTGGGGGTATATTTGTTGGAGCTGCCCCACAGCTTACCTACCGTTGGTTTCTTGAGCGCCTCTCCGAAAAGTAAGTCCCTGTGTTCTGTTACTGAAATCCACCAAATCACATTCTCATCACACAATTTGGTCAGTTGTGAGGTACTGTAATTACTGTAATTAGTTGTTAGTTTTGCCTTTTCACTTTGGATGTCTCTATGAAATATTACCTCTGGATCTTTTGAGACTCAGATCTAGGATCTATCAATAAAGAAAACTAAATAAAACCCTTTCTGTTACTAGGGGTGTATTGATCATTGCAACACCATATGCAAGTGGATTTGATCACTTCCTCATTGCAGATGAAGTACAGTTCAAATTTGATAGGTGCTACCGCTTCCTGCAAGAAACAGTAAGTTTCAACTTATGATCTGAGGGATAGTTTCTTTCTGTTTCTATTTTTCTTTTTTAAAAGAAAAATGTTAAAGATACTCATTCATTCAGATTCAAGACCTTCCTATTTTTGGTGTTGGCCATTCTTTGGGATCGGTTGTCCATCTTCTGATTGGTATGTTAAAGATCTTCTGCTACACTTGATTGTAAAAACAAATTGATTTGTTTTGTGGCTCCTCTATAAATTGGTTATTGTATCAGGATCAAGATATGCAGTGCAAAGAAGTGGAAATGTTTTGATGGCATTCAACAACAAGGTATTTCATCTAGAAAAGAAAAAAAAGGGGTACTTCACTGATGACATTTACATACATTGCTAAATCTGTAGGAAGGAAGTGGAAAAGTTACAGGTTAATTTGTCCTTCTGCAATATGATAAAAAAGTCAGTCACTCTAGAGTGAGGTGACTTGGTTAAAAAGGCACAAAATTTTGTCAAAAAATCTAACACCTTAGAATAAGACTAGTTATTTGAGTTATTGATCATCAAGTTTGATTTCTGTAATTTGTGGTGTAAGAAATCTGAATAGAATGGTAGAAATAAGACTCTCTTCCCTCTGCATTTTTGTTCCTTTTATAAATTTCTCTACTTCTTTAGAACAGCAAGCGACTTACATATATAGATTCTGCCTTGGCAGAAGACATATTTTCTTTGCATTTCCTATTTCAGAATCTTCTTTGTAATCTAATTAAGATAACTTGTGCTTCATTGCTGCAGGAAGCAAGTTCAGCTGTCCCTTTGTTCTCTCCTGTTCTTGTCCCAATGGCTCAAAGCATTGGTCCACTTCTGTCAGATATTTTTTCATCACCAACTCTACGTGCAGGGGTCAGTATCACTACATAATTATCTTGCCTGGAAACGAAGGAAGACATCATTAATATTTACTAGGGGAAATATCAACAACCTCCCTCGAGGTATGGAATAGAATTTGGTTCCTCCATTACTGTTCAATATCATATTACAACAACCTTCCCTTCAGGTGTACGAAAAATATTAAGTGGGAACAGCCATAACCAGATATAGACAAATTCTATCTATATCTGCGCTTTTTGGTTTGTATCTGGATACAATTAGATATACTTGGGCCTTTATTCAGTCAAACTCTGGGACACCTCACTTGAGGTGTCTCTTAATTTTTACAAAAGACAAAGCTGCAACTTCAAATAATAAGTTTTTTAAGAAAGTCAAAATTGTTTCTAGGTACCATTGATCGTGCTAAAGTTTGATTTATGTCTTGATATTCTAACAAATTAGCTATCTTCTTGTAGTTTTAAATTTTATTTCTTTTGCTTCAATTTTTCTTGTAGAACGCTTTTGAAAGAGAGGACAGGGAAATTGAAATGTAGAGCTTCACCACCAAATTAAAAAAATTAAGCCTAGGATATTTTAAGGGAGGTTGTTGCAATATGATATTAAAAGCCAAGGGAGCCAAGTGCTATATTAGAAACATGAGGGGATGTTCTCGTCTTTTGACCATGTCTTGAGAGAGGCTACTGTAATTTCCCTTAAGTGCAATAGAGTAATTGCATAGTAAAAGTTAACATTTGTTTCATGGCAAAGTAGGTTATCACACTAAGGGAGTCAACTACAATATTGGACTTGAAACAAAGAATATGCTGTAATTGTGTGTCTAAGAGACCACACAAGGCTGTATGTATATAAAATTATCAGCAATAAATAATAATCCTAATCCAATAGAAAGTCCTGAGACTAGTCCTAATATATACAGAATTCTAAAGATACTCTAACAAGCCCCCCTCAAGCAGGTGCATATATATCATATGCACCAAGCTTGTTACATATATAATAGACCTGAGGTCATCTAAGAGACTTAGTGAAAATGTTTTCCAATTGGTCATTAGAATTTACAAATGAAGTAGTAATTTCTCCTGACTGAATTCTCTCCCTTATGAAGTGACAATCAAACTCAACATGCTTGGTTCTTTCATGGAAGACATGATTTGAAACTATATGTAGAGTTGCTTGATTATCACATATGAGCTTCATTGGTTATGATTCATAGTTATTCAACTCTTTGGGCAATTATCTTAACCATATGAGTTCACATGTTGCAGTAGCCATTGCTCGATACTCAACTTTGCACTTTATCTAGTAACTACAGTCTGCTTGCTTTTCTAGGATATCAAGTTACCTCCAATGAGAACACAGTACCTTGAACTTGAAATAGAATGTCTGTTTGAGGGAGAGTCTGACTAATCAGCAATCTCCATATGCCCTTTATCATCATAGAGCAAACCTTTTCTCAGTGCCAGTTTAATATACTGAAGTATCCAAACAACTGCATCCCAGTCAGATTCACTCGGAGAATCAAGAAACTGACTTACCACACTCATTGCAAAGGAGACATATGCTCGTCGTTGTAAGATAGTTTAACTTTCTGACCAACCTTTGATAATGTCCAGGACCTAGAAATGGCTCCCACTGTCTTGGTAGAAGCTTGACATTGGGATCCATAGGCGAATCAATGGGCTTACACCCTAACATGCCAGCTTCTTCCAAAATGACCAAAGAGTATTTCCTTTGGGAGATAGAAATGCCATTTCTCAATTGTGTGACCTTAATACTTAGGAAATATCGATGCTTACCCAAGTCCTTGGTTTGAAAATGCTTGAATAAGTCTTGCTTTAATTGCTCAATGCCAACTCGATTGTTCCAAGTGATAACAATGTCATCCACATAACCAAGGTAGATGCATTCATAAGGAGACTAATGCTGATGGAAAACTGAATGATTGGCTTCACTATGAGTCTTGTCGGAGGCTTGAACAACAGTGCTGAAGCAGCCAAAACGAGCTTGAGGAGACTGCTTTAGGCTATATAGAGATTTATGGAACTTGCACACCAATCCAGATTCCCTTTGAACAACAAAGCCAAGTGGTTGCTCCATATAAACTTTCTCCTGTGTAAATCACCATCTAGGAAGACATTTTTTTATGTCAAATTGATAAAGAGGCCAGTGATAGACAACAACTATGGTGAGGAAAGGACAAAAGGTGGTAATCTTAGCAATTGGAGAAAAGGTATGCCTTCAAACGATCAATGGACCCATATGGGCCAACCTTGACTATAAACAACCATCGACATACTAGCCGGTTTAGAAACTAGATCTCATGTTCCATTGGAACATAGGGTAGACATCTCATCAATCATTGCTAGGTGCAAGCCAGGATTGAAAAGTGCTTCACTTGTGGTTTTAGGAACAGAAATAGAGGACAGACTTGAAACAAAAGTATTATGTTGTGGAGAAAGACGGTCATAACTAAGAAAAGCATAAAGAGGATGAGGGTTATGGGTAGATCGTTTACCTTTTCAAAAAACAATGGGAGAATTGTTTGATGTGGGAATCAAGGTAAAGGTAACAACAGGCGAAGTTGGTGAGTCATTGGGAACATCTTTAGAAGTAAGGTTGGCACTAGTGGGCGGTTATGGTCTGTGTTGAAAAGTAATTAGAGAGTGAGAGGGACCAGAGATGTGCAGGACTAGGAGTGATGGAATAAGTAGAGCGATAAAAAATAGGAACTGGAAGAGTAGTGTCTACCTGAGAAACATTTGAAGGTGCAAAAGAGAAGGGTTGTTGGTCAAAAAAGGTGACATCAATAGACATGAGATAACGACATAAGTCAAGCAATTAGCAGCGGTTCCTTTTTTGAAGACGAGAGTACCTGAGAAAAGACACTTGAAGGCTTTCAGAGTGAGCTGTAAGATTGTGAACCACAACCAAAAATATGAGGAGACACAGGATAGACAATTACATTAGGAAACAATGTGGAGTGAGGAACTTGGTCAAGAAGGCATGCGATTAATCAAATAATAAGATGTAAAAACATCCCCAAAAACATAAGGTAACATTTATATGTAAAAATAAAGTCCGGGTTGTTTAAACTAAATAATGGTTTTTTACGCTCATCCACTCCATTTTGTTGTGGAATATGGGTGCTAGATGTTTGATGCAAGATACCCTATTGTGTCATGAATTCTTGAAAATGGGTAGATAGATATTCATGTGCATTGTCACTATTCAAAATACGAATAGTTGTACCAAATTGATTATGAGTCTCAGCTTAAAGCTTTTGAAATATTGAGAATAACTTTGAACGATTTTTCATTAAAAGAAACCCAAGTGCAATGGGGATAATCATCAATAAAGGTCACAAAATATTGAAATCCTAGACTAGAAGTGACACAACTTAGTCCCCAAATATAAAAAATGAACAAGAGAAAAGGGTGAGTCAATTCTACTATTAACACAACTAGGAAAGGATGAGTGAGTGTGCTTTCCTTCCTGACATGACTCACTATGTAAATAATGTACACTAGCTAGGTGAGCAACCATCTTATAAAGTTTGGAGTGATTGGGATGTCCAAGATGACTAGGAATGAGATCAAGAGAATCTGTCATGGTGAATGCCACTGGAGAATTAGGCACAGCAAGATGGTAAAGTCCTCGTGACTCACGACCAATTCCAATTGTCCTCGCCGTACCCTGATCTTGTGCAAGAACAAAGTCTTTAGTAAAGGTAATGGAACAATAAAGGGATCTAACTAACGTATATTAAATTGAAAGGATAGCCACAAACATAAAGAACAATAGTTAAAGGTACAAAAGGACATGGATCAGCTTGACCAATACCACAGATGGCTGTTTTGGTTCCATCAGCATGGGTAGTAGTAGTTAAGGTATCAGAACACAAAAGAGAAGTGAGGAGATCCTTATTACCACAGAGTTGATCAGAAGCACTAGAGTTAATTATCCATGACCCAAGAGATGACCGAGAGAAACATGCAATGGAATTACTAGTTTGTGCAATCTTGGAAGTAGTTAAAGGCTGTGGAGTTGCCTTGAAGCGAAGGAAGGCTTCATAGTGTACAATGGGGATTGCCACACTAATCGTGAAGGAGGTTAACTCAATTTGAGCAATGTTGGCTGACGATGTTGGTTTACCATGTTTTTCCCAGCAGTGCTCCTCCAAATGTCCCAACTTGTTGCAGAAAGTGCAAAATAGTTTGTTACCACCACCACCATGACCATGACCACGACCACAACCACAACCACCAAAAGTGTTGGCATGTGATATAAGAGCAGGAGATTCAAGAACAAGCATGGTAGAGGAAGCTGATGGTGGTGTCACATTAGGGATATTCAGTGAACGCTGAAAGGACTAAGACAATGTAGGAGTATTATTATTTATTACTAGTCAAAATTTGTTGGCGTACGGGCTTCAATTCTGGTGGAAGAGCAGAGAGTATAAGAACCATAAAAGTGTTCTTGTTGCCTTCTATGCTTGGCCTAATCTTTGGAATAGGGCATCATTGCAGCAAATTCTTGCATCAAAGAGTGGGATTTTCCAAGGAAGGTTTTAACACGAGTATCCTGTTGTCGCAGGTTCATCATATTGGAAACATTGGAATAGAGGCATTGTTTGTCATTTGTGTAGCAATCTTTGGCTTCTTGCCACACCTCGTAACAGATCTCAAAGGGCTAAAAAAGATCCACTATCTTTGGATCAGTAGCCTACTAGAGGATACTGAGAAGTTGTGCATCAACCTTGGTCCACATAAGTAGATCATTGGTGGGGACATCCTCGAGCTTTAGGGTGAGGTGCTCTAACTGTCGTTGACCTGCAAACCAGATCTTCACAGAAGTTGCCCAGGATTGTTAAGTGGCTGACCTGATCAATTTCTTGGTGGTAATTGACTGAATACGCACGCTGGACACTGTGAAGTAATTTTAGGCGTCTGATGCCGGTGCAAAAACACCAGAATCATAAGATATACTGTTTGCCATCCTGAAAACTCAAAAAATAATGACCAAACAGCAAGAAAAACACCTTGGATACCTTCTAATAGTCTGGGCAGGTGCTTAAAGGGCTGGGCAGGTCTGTGATGAAGAGAAAACAAAAAGAACAAGCGGCGGACAGAGCAAAACACACAAACCGAGGTACACACAACTTGAAGTCTCCTGCAATGGCCAAGATGGTGCTTCAAAGGGACAGGGCTCTGTGCTGGAAGTGATTTCTGTGCAAGAACCTCGCTGGAAGGAGGTCTCATGCTCCCTTTTGCGCCGAAGAGGGTGTTTTGGTGCAGCAAGCTTGCAGTGGTGCATGGGAAGTCTACTGGCATTGCAGTTTTAGGGGCTGGCGGGTCTGGACAATCCATTGAAGATCTCAGTGGCTTGGAGGTCAGATCTTGACCTATGAGGTTGCCAAGAAGTTGCGAAGCAGTGATAGCTCTCTGAAATTACAGCAGGTTAGGGTTTGTCAAAAGAGAGACAGGCTGAAACCCGCTCTGATACCAACTTGAGACAGAGAGAATATGCTGTAATTGTGTTTGTAAGAGACCATATAAGGATGTATTTGTACAAGTATTGGCAATAAATAACAATCCTAGTCGAATAGAAAGTCCTTAGACTAGTCCTAATATATACAGAATTCTAGAAATACGCTAACAATGCAAACAAACAGGGTGGTCTCTTTCAATTGGCCATATCTCGGAGGATATTGCTTTAATTTCCCCTCATCTTTCAGCAATCCTTAATCTTACAGCCCTTGCTGTCTTATCTTTAGCCTGGGAAATTTAAATTTATGGGAGATTTACATATTATTTCCGAGCACCCACAAGTGCTCCTTTGCACAGTATTGATGTTACTCCTTTAGATGGCTAATTTTGGGTGCATGGAATACTTGCAGGCAGAGATGACTTTGAAACAAATAGAAAACGTTAGCCCTCCCATTATGAAGCAGGTTCTTCCTTTAGTTGAGCAGCTCCCTCCCTTGTACATGGATTTGATCAAGGGAAGAGAAGACTTTACACCAAAGCCTGAGGAGACACGTCGACTAGTAAGTGACATCTCTAATTACTCATAGTCCCAGCAATTTGATCCTTGCAATCGGATAAGTACTTGTTTTATCAGTCTTAGTTCATAACCTCTCACCATTGCATTTCAATTCTGTCAATTAGCTTATGTATTTGTTTAGAATTAGAATACTTGCATCTTGCATAAATTCTGTTTTCAATTAACATAAATGTTTCAACTGGCTTCCTAAGTGCATCAAATTCCTAGGTCTTAGAATTTGAAGATCATACTCTTACCATGGATTATATTCTCACACTGTAGAAGACGACTTTACTGAATGTCATTTTAGGATCTAGGTTCTCTATATTTATTGCATAATCCTACAGCAATTTTTATGTCTTACACTGTATTGAATCAACAAGGTGGCGCGGTGTGGTTTAAAAGGATGTTACATCATGCAAAGCATACATTGCGTGAGAGAGCAGATAGGCAAACAAGTTCATTCTGATATATAAAAAAAATTGTCAATCATATCCAACTTGATTTTAATACTGCTAAACTAAAATTATTACTTTAAAAGCAGGGGCCAAACACCGTCATTTTGAGGGCCTTCTATTGGAATTTAGTGTCATCACATAATATTCTTGAGAGCATGAACTTTGGTTTTTCTTTCTTTTTTTGTTTTTGTTTCTTTCTAGGCATGCAACTTAATTTATCCATTTGTTGTTTCTTAATTCTTCAGATAAAATCATACTATGGCATATCCAGAAATCTTCTAATAAAGTTCAAGGATGATGTAATAGATGAGACTTCAACTCTAGCACAGGTGCTTAGTTCAGAATCAGCCATTAGCTCGGTGCTAGACATGTCAATGCGCAAGTTGCCTGGAGATCATGGTCTTCCATTGCAGCAGGTACTTCTAATAAATGTCACTTGATTTCTCCAAATGAGGCTATTATCCTTAATTCTTATTATCCATCTTGCAGGCCCTACCAGATGTTCCACCGGCAATGGCCGATGCAGTTAACCGTGGGAGCGAGCTTTTGGCAAATCTTACTGTAGGAACACCATGGGAGACAGTTGCCAAAGAAGTAGGAAACACGCTGGGCATGGATTCAAAAGTCCTTCGTGCAGAAGTATCAAAGGACATGGATCTGCTCGTGGATGTGATCTCATCTTGGATAGCCTCCAATGCAGGGCCTAAATTTCTGAGGCCTTGAGGTCACAGTTTCAGCATATGCAAGTAGAAAGAGATGCCTTGTAGAAACATACAGAAAAATCAAATTTGGCATTAACGCTGCTTTCATGCTTTCTTGACAATTTATGTTGTACTATTATAGATGTCAATCATGTTAATCCATACAAGCAAAGCAAACAGAACTCTGCCAAACGACCCGTTGTTGTGTGAAAATATGATTTACATTGTAACAAATAGTTGTGATATTGTAAATATCAGTTACTGGGTATGCAGCCTTTCAAAATTGTTGTTTGTCTTAGTTCATAAGGAAGATAGGATGTTAGCCTTGAATGGCTTGAGAGGGGACTAGGTACATAATTAGCTGCCACTAATCACACAAAATTGTATTTCCAAAGGGAAAAATCATCTGTATGCTTAGTGTTGTGTGAAGCCGACAATTGCATATATCGCTTAAATAATAATGAAAACGAAGTTAGTGTTGTCTTAAAAGGATTGAATTTGATAATTGAAGTTAAAATTACTTTATCTTAATTAAAAAAATAATTAAAAATAAGTATTATCATGAAAGTAATGTTTAAACGCAATATCTAGGAATGCCAATGGGGTACCAAGGGAGTAGGAAATATTTCTTTTTCGTTGCAGATATTCATTTTAAATTCTTACGAAGAGGTGGATACTCATGAATATCTCCAAGTATAAAATTATTTAAAATAGTTTATAATTCACAAATTAAAAAACATAAATGCATAAAATTTAACATCACATAACACAACTTTTCTAATAATTTAAAATACTTACAAATTAAAATAATATATTACAAATAACATGTCAAGTTCAATTATATTTTGTAATAATCAATCTGCAAATATTTATTATTTTGATGGTGTCAATTTTTTTCAACAATTTTTATTATTATAAACTCATTTACTAAAAAAATTCATTGTAAGATTATATGAAAATATAGATTCTCATAGCATCTCAAAGAAAAAGAAAAAAAAACTCATAATATGTATAAAATACTAAAACAGGAAATATATTTCATAGGTATTACATGAACCCACGAGGCAGGGATAAATGATTCCAACTCCGCCCCCTGTTTATTAAATGGGTACATGTCCCTTGTCCCATTGCGAGTAATCTCCATGGACATTGAGATTTTTGCCATCCTAAAAATAGATGAGGTTTCAATGAATTTGAGAGACTTAGGACTTTTGATTTCGCCTTGTTAGTCATTTTGTTACCTTAGTCATTTCGCATCTATGTTCTTCAATTCTTAATTTCAAGATTTGATTTCCTAAGTTAATTAATACTCCCCTTCCGATAAGTATTAAAACTATTTTTAAACTAACATAACCATCTTAGTCAAGTATAGATTAACTTAATATTAAGAATGCATTAATATTCATAAAAAATTGTTAAATGATCTGCATAAATTATACATAACATATAGTGCACATAATTCATTGAACTAAATTCAAGATGTTTTTCATACAATTATCTTTTAGTTTCATATATGTCATCTAATTATTTATATTGATGATAAAGCAAATAAAGCATTAAGAGCGGAATTGAATTCAAACTTAAAAGACAAGAAATATATAATTGAATTAATTACGATAAATAAAACTTGTAACTTAAGTCATTCTAAGCCTTAGAATAAAGAATTTAGAACATTATTGAAAATAAAATAACTAGAAGAGTAGAAAACAAAAAGATAAAGATGAACATCTAAACTACGATCTCCTTGCTCTCAATAGGTCTTGCCTCCTCCAAAACCTTTTATACCTTTAGAGAACCTAAGGCAATTAGGGTTACAAGCTGTCAGTACTTCCAAATACTTTTGTCAACTTGTGGCAGATTTTCCCATTCGAAGACGGTTGAATTAGGGAAAAATACTAACATAAGATTTGTAAATCTATCTCTTATCTTTCTAGAGCCATCAAAATCAAGTCAATTGCACCTCTGTAGCCAAAGTTATGCTTGATTTTACTAACAATAAAAGTTTTCCCAAACAGACTTTGACTAATTTTTCTTTTTTTGTTGACTTTTGTAGCTTGAATAGAAATCAAAATCAAAATTAAGTAAAAGATAATTATTTCAATTAAATCAATCAAGCAAAATTAAATCAATTAAGGGAAATCAAATCAATTAAGAGAGATATATTCAATAAATCATATAATAACCAAAAAGTGAGGACAAACCAATGGAATAAGAATTCAAATACATGAGTCAACCAAAATATAGGAAAGCCATCTCATCGAGGTAGCCAAGCATCCAAAAATTATATATGTAAGCAATGTGGTAGAGCACATGGCCAAAAGCCTTGTCTTGTTGAGCAAAGTGGCTATTACAAGTGTAGGAAGCTAGGGCACTATGTTAAGGATTGTAGGAATGGCAAGTAGTCAACTCCAGAACCTAGGCCACAAACTCGAGGGAGAGTTTTTGCTCTTTGTCAATAGGAGGTCAATCAATGTCCAAATGTGATAAAAAGGTACACGTATAATTCAAAATTGTTTATTAAATGCACTCTTTGATTCCAGAGCAACCATTCTTTTATCTCTTTGGACTGTGCTGAGAAGTTAGGACTAGAAACAACCTTCGTACCCTATGATTTGCTTGTGTCCAATCCAACTGGGGGAAGAGTAACTAACTCAAAAGTTTGCCTAAATTGTAATCTTCAACTAGAAAATCAACTAACTACCCTAGATTTGGTGTGCCTACCTAGGACTGGTATAGAAATAATTATCGGAATGGATTGGTTGTCAGCCAATCAAGCCATTTTAGATTGTCCCGGAGGACTTGTTTATTTTCCTACCAAAGGCACTGTCTACTAAATCCCTAATGAGTTACTTAGGGTACTCCCAACCAAGTGGAGAAATACCTAAAGGAAGGATGTTAGGAGTTTTTAGTTTTTCTCTCCTTACATATTGTTACAAAAGAAACGATATAAAACATAGTAGTAGTTAGGTAATTTTCTAAAGTATTACCAAAAGAAATAACTAGCCTACCACCTAAAAGAGAAATGTAGTTTTCTATTGACTTAATGCCAGGAACTGGTCCTATTTCTAAAGCTTCATATAGGATAGTACCAACTAAATTAGTTGAGCTAAAGAAACAAATGAAGGATTTGCTATCAAAGAAATTCAGTAGGCCTAGTGCACCTCCTTGGGGTGCACCTGTGTTACTTGTCAAAAAGAAATATGGTAGTGTAAGATTTTTATTGATTATATACAATTGAATAAAGTCACAATTAAAAATAAGTACCCTCTTCTTAGGATAGATGACCTCTTAGATCAACTCTTAGGTGCTTTAGTGTTTTCAAAAATAGATTTGAGGTGTAGATATGAGAGTTAAACCAGAAAATATCCCCAAGATAGCTTTTAGAGCTAGATATAGGTATTTTGCGTTCTTGGTGATGCCTTTTGGCCTCACGAATACCCTTGCATTTTCATAGATTACATTAACATAATTTTTAAACCTTATTTAGATCAATTTGTAGTGGCATTCATAGATGTCATCTTAATCTATTCTAAGAGTGGAGAAGAGCATGAGCAACATCTTAGAGTAGTGTTACAAATTCTTAAAGATAAGCAAATGTATGCCAAGTTGGACAAGTGTGAATTATGGTTAAGGGAAGTTAATTTTTTAGGTCATGTGATATATAAAAGGAGTGGTAGTAAACTTTAGTAAAGTTGAAGCAGCAGTTCATTGGGAGAGGCCAAGGCCAGTTACTGAAGTGAGGACTTTTTTAGGGTTAGCTAGATATTATAAGAGATTCATTCAAGAATTTTCTTAGTTGGTGTTACCTTTGGCTACATTGACCAGGAAGAACCACCCTTTTGAGTGGAGTGATGCGTGTGAAGCTTGTTTCCAAGAACTGAAAGCTAGATCAACTTCCACACCAATTCTAATCATACCTATTCCAAATAAAGTTTTCACAATTTACAGTGATGTCTCAATAAAAGGACTAGGTTGTGTATTGATGTAGCAAGTAAGGGTAATGGCATATGCCTCTAGGTAGTTGAGACATGATGAGGAAAATTATCCTACATATGACCTAGAGTTAGTCGAAGTGGTTTTTGCCTTAAAAATTTAGCGACATTATTTGTATGGTGTTGAATTTGTTCACGTATAATAGAAGTCTAAAGTATCTATTTGATTGAAAGGTATTGAACATGAGGCAAAGAAGATGGATAGAGTTTCTTAAAGACTATGACTTTGAGTTGAAGTATGATCTAGGAAAAGCCAATGTGGTGGCTGATGCCTTAAGCAAAAAAGTCTTATATATGTCCATGATGATGATTAAGGAATATAACTTATTAGAAGACTTTATGAATGTAAATCTTGATGTGAAAATACAATTCAACAATTTGTGTGTGAATGAGCTTAGGATTCATTGTGATTTGAAGGATCAAATTAGAGAAGCGCAATGTTTTGACGAGTTTTGTCACGATCTAATTACAAGGCCATAACAGGTGTATAGATTGGATTTAGCCAACCTAACAAGCCTTTAAAAAACATTTACCAAAGTAACAAAAAATATATATTATTCTACAAAAAAATCAGGCATAGTCTTCCCTAGAAACTTAACATCACATAAATATACAAATAGAAAACACCAAACATAAATTCCACATCAAATCAATTTCATATCACTAGATGATCATAATCCTGCTTCCAAACCTGCTCAGGCATAAATCATACAAAATCATATAATATGGTCCACCACACAAGGACCTTAATTGGCAATTATAAACAATGGATACATAGGTGTGGATTCTACTTGTAGACAACAGAGCAACTCTATGATCTCAAAATATCTAAACACATATCCCTTTTACAAAAAGGATCATAAACTTAATAGGGAATATAAACACGCCCACCTAGACAAATGCGGGCTCACCCAAAATACATGACTCAACTACTAGGAGAATAATCTAAGCTAAACGTGACCTTTTTCCCCTTGTTTGGAAAAAATACATAAACACAAAGTGAGTTATATAACTCAGTGAATAACTAATATCTATTACAATAGAAATGGGATAAGCATATGCATGAGTCTTACAGGGAATAAAATTGTCACTTATAGCCTAAAAAGAGAAGGAAGAGAAAGTAGTAAATAATAACAATAAGGTGATAATCCTTGAGAAGTTCTAGTGTTAGAAAATTTTTAAAGTAAAGATTACGTATGAAAACAATATGAGTAGTGATAATGTAAATTAAAACATTGTGAATGAATAAAAAAAGTTTAAGACATGTTTAATAAAATACTTGTAGCTACTTAGGCACCCAAATTATTTGCATAAAAAATATTAAAATTTACCATTTGATTTTGCAAGCATTTAGCTATAAACAATAGATAAAAAAAATTCTAGATCAAAGTTTCTCACCAATATAGAGTAACATAATGATATTGGTTAACACATAATACAAAATGACCATATCAAACGATAGAATTTGATCTTTAAAAATTTCTAATCTTTCATTATTAATATCAGACTTCTTAACAATTTGAATTATTAGAGGCTTTAAGTTAGAACTCAATACTTGTTTTATTTACAGTCGAATTACATATCTAGGACTCTAGAGGTGGCCCTCAAACATCCTCAGATTTTGAGGCACTTTGCTCTTAGCATGTTAACAGTGTAAATGATATCCATGACTCAAGAGTGTCCTTTAAACATTCTCAGATTTTATGATACTTTACTCCTAGCATATTGATGGTATCAAATATTGTTTCTTATTTCAATTCCAAGCAAACATAGCATGGGGCTAGTAACTCCCTTTCTAGTTGGGGTTCAATCAAGGCGCACCAAAGCTAACAACTATTACTATTAGCTGTAGTGTTTTGACTAAGCTCCTCACATATAGCTTACTAATATATATTCATTTCAAATATCATTCTAATATAACTCTTATAATTTGTTTATCAACCAAACATTCAATGACAATGCATTACTCATCATTTAACCAGCATTAGCAATTTAACAATTTTCTACTTCACAAATAAACATATTGTCTCATCTAACATCATCACAATGAGGGCTTAAAGAAAATGCTTGTCCCAAGAGTTCTTAAAACTATCATAAACACAAAATAAATTTTAGAAGATTTTTAAAAAATATAAAATATTAATAAAATAAATATTAATATTTCCAACAGTTATTAGATAGGTCAATACAAAGAAAAATTGGCCAAGAATATTTATCGACATCACAAACAAGGGAAAATAATTAATTTTAAAATTTGAAAATACTTAAAATAACACATTAGATATTAGTTAGTCACAACCACAAAAGAAATCTTCCACTTTCTTGTTCCAGTAAGCTCCCCTTTGAAGTGGAGGTACTATCAAAGACCTATAATCCATTCAATATTACTAAACAGTTATTTTTATGAATTCAATTGGTCTAAGCACCATTAAATCCAAAAAATCCCCAAATTAGGCCTTAATTTATGCCCTAAATCCTTAATGGTAAGTAATCTTCTAATCTTTCCTAAATACCCAACAATAAAAAAGTTAGAGACCTTAGGATTTACCTTAAGAAGTGAGGAGAAGAAGGAAAGGGGATGGGCATGTGCAACTGTCACCCCAAAACGAAGCACCACGCGCAACTGATGCCCCAAATACGAAGAGAGCAACGTGTAAGGGCTTCCAAGCTTCAAGGCTACCAGAAAACTACATGGGAACAACAAAGCTATAGGAGAAATGGGAGGTGAAGTGAAAAGGAAGAGAAGGAAGGGGCTTTGGGGTGGTTGACGTGGTGTTCTAGTCTGGGACGTTGAGTCCCGATGGAGAAGAAGGGGATTCTTGAAAGAAAGGGGATTTTGGGTCTAAAATGACTCTTTTATTCCTTACTTTAAACTTCAATTATCTAACCTCTTTTTTTTAGGTAAACTTATAGAATTTTACAAGTTTTTGAAAGACATGAAAACTAAAATACTATAGGGAGGAGTGAAGGACTTTAGCCTGACTGAGGATGGGGTGGTGTTGTGTAAAGGAAGGATTAATTTGTGTACTAGAAGATAGGAAATTAAAGGATGACATACCGAATGAAGCACATAAAAGTAAATATACCATTCATCCAAGATCAAATAAGATGTACCAAGACCTTAAGAAAACTTTTTGGTGGCCAAAAATGAAGATTGAGATAGCTACCTATGTCACTAAATGTCTAGTGTGTCAAAAGGTTAAAGTAGAGCACTGGAAACATATAAGGATGCTTTCATACTTTTATAAAGTTTATTATAATAATCAATGGATTTATAAATTATCGCATCCCTAAAATTTTCTTCATTATTCATTTTTCACATGTTTTTTAAGCTACACCTTACACCTCAAATAAAAAAAAAAGGGGGGTTAAACTCTATTTGTCCTCTTGTAGTTTGGGATAATATCACTTTACCACCATATGATTTCAACTTTGTCACTTTTCCCCTTGTTAGTTCTATTAGCACTTTGCCCTATGTGGTTTCATTACCCAACATAGGAGTTCTTTGCGTTTTTTATTTTAAATTTTACCAAGAAAATGTTTATCTATGTCATAATTTATTAAACCAATAAATGTATCCATAAAGGTATATCTAATTTGTGTAGTTGTTATTTCATTTTATTCAACAAAGCTTACTTGCTACTACAAAATCAAATTTTCAAATCATTTCTATATCTGTTCACTTGTTTAAGACAATAAGTAGTTATGTTACTTTTTAAGTTTCTATGAGGCTAAAGTTTTAGATTAGAGATATTCTAATTACATTAGTTAAAATTGATGAATTTTAATCTTAGTTAATGGAATGAAGCCACAGGAGGTAAAGTACTAAAAAGAACTAATCATAAGAGGACAAAATGGAAAGGTTGAAATCACATAATGAGAAAATGATTTTGCCTAAACCAATATGATTACAAAAAACTAATTGTCAAGACTCTTACAAACAAATATGCAAATCATTAAGGTGACAAATCTCTTATGTCAAGCACGTGAAATGTTCTTATTTGGTCCATCTCCTTTTATCCATGTCCCTGTCTGTATCCATATCCCTGCCTCTCTCCTTATCGTTGGGGCTATCAAAATGGGCTAAACCCGTCGGGCCTGCCCATTAACCGCAAGAAAATGCGAGTCGGGTTTCTAAAATTGTGATCCGTATAAATGCGAAAATTTTTGGATCAACCTGTTCAACCCGCAAGTTAAACGAATGGAGCCCATTTACCCGCAGGCCCTGCTTACACTCAGGCCACGCCTATTTTGTTGGTAAATTTTTTTTAAGTATATAATCATACTCATAAAATACACTATATGACCTATTTCTCCTAAACCCCAATACTGGCATGGCAATGCACTAATTTTGTATTATTGTACTTGTCAATTTGGTTTAGATTTTAGACAATATTTAAATTATGTGATGTATTTATGAATTTAGTTTGAACTTTGGACAATATTTAAATTATATGTATTTGTAAATGTAGTTTTAATAATATTTAAATTATGTAATTGATTTGGCAAGTTCCTTTAATGATTAAGTGCATTTAAATGTTTTTTTAAAACTTTTTGGTAAAAAAAATGAAAATGTAGAAAGAAAAATTATGCGTACTAACCCGTTTAGACTTGCAAGTTCACGCAAAGTAAGTCGAGCTGATTTTTTTTTCATCCTGTTTAAATGCAAGTAATTTTAGCCTGGCCTATTTAAACTGTGGCCCGTCACAGGTAGGCTTAAACTGGCCTAGTCGGTTTGTTTTTGACAGCCCTACTTATCGTGATCATCCCTCTCTTTGCTTCATTGTTAGTTGTCTTGGTCGTTTTCCAATATTTTTTAAGCTACACCTCACACTTCAATTAAAAAAAAAGATTAAATTCAATTTACCCTCTACGATTTGGGGCAACGTCTTTTGCCATCATGTAGCTTCAACTTTGTCACTTTATCCCCTATTGTTTGTTCTATTAGCAATTTGTCACTTTGTGATTTCATTACCCAATATATTTAAAAGTTCTTTGTGTTTATTTTTAAAATTTTACTAAGTAGAAAAATGCTTATTTATGTCATAACGTATTAAACCAGTAAATGTGTTCCTAAAAATATGTCTAATTAATGTAGTTGATATTCCATTTTAAACAAATCTTGTTACCACAAAACCAAATTTTCATATCATTTCTACATTTATCTACTGTGCAAGACAATATGTAATTATGTCATTTTATAAGTTTCTATGAGGCTAAAGGATTAGAGATATCCTAATTATATTAGTTAAAATTGATAAATTTGTAATCTTAGTTAATGGAATGAAGTCAAGGTGAGTAAAGTACTAAAAGGACTAACCACAAGAGGATAAAGTAAGAAAGTCGAAACCACATGATAACAACGTAATTTTATCCCATACAATAAGGAGTAAATTGAATTTAACCGAAAAAAACTAAGTCATTCTTTAACTTCTGAGACTTTTAACCTTCATTACTAAAATCAACACCCAAAAATAGAATTAAATATATAAAATAATAAAAATGTCAGCCAAATCTCCCTTGTTAGCTTGTAGACAGAACCCTCTTGTTTTTTTTTTTTTTATCTTTGATTGAGGTATCCTCCTAGGCATTACTGTAAGACTAAGAACGTGTTTGGTTTGCAAAAATGTTTCTATTTTCATTTTTTAAAAATGATTTTTATTTTCAAATTTTTAAATGTTAGAAAACATGTTTGGTTTGCACAATCAAATCCTATTTTCAGAAAATGGAAACAATGAAAATCCATTTGTTTACCCATTTTCAATTAACTAAAAATTTTAGAAATAAATGTTGAGTAATAAAAATATGTGGCTAAAATGTAAAAAACTCCCTCTAACTATAGGTCATTTTCAAAAAACCTCTCTGTGCTTTGAAATTCAGTAACACAACTCCATAAACTTACTAAAATGTGCATTCTAATACAAATTGAACCTTACAAAAAATCCCCACAAGGAGTTAATATGCATAATTTGGTATTTGAATTGCTAAATTTCAAAGCGGATGGAGTTTTTTTTTTTTTTGAAAATAATCCATAGTTAAAGGGATTTTTTTTCACATTTTAACCAAAATATATTTAATTTTTATTTTTGTTAATAAAAAAATTTATGAATAACAAACTCATGTATATTCACAAAAATAATTAATAATATAATATTAAACTCAATGTCCAATACATTAAATAATCAATAAAATAATTTTTATCAAAGATATTATATGTTATTAAATAGTAATTATTATCTTATCTTTTTATCTAACAAGTAACTATTAACAAGCCAAAAAGAAAAAAGAAAAGTAATAAAAAAAGAAAGTAAGAAAAAAAAACAAAATCGTTAACAAGAGAAGGAAGAAAGAAAAGTTAAAAAAAAAAAGCAAGCAAAATAATAAAAAAAATGAGATGCATATGGATAAAGTCAGCGGCGAGATGATAGGAAGGAGAGAAAGAGCCAGTTGCTTCCTATTTTGACGAACACGTGGCACAAAAAATAATTTTGCTCATATTTACAAGTATGCCACCATATTTTCTTTAGTTTTCACTATATTTACAAGGATGCCATCACATTTTCAAAGAAAATGTGAAAACGACTTTTTGTTATTTTTAATTTTAAGTACATTTTAAAAAGGATTTTCTAAACATTTTCCTTAAAACTCAACCAAACATGTTTTCAAACATATTTTCTATTTTTAGTGAAAATAAAAATAAAAAACAAACAAATCCTAATCTTTTGGACATGATCGCAATTAGTCTTTAAATAGGAAACTCTCTTAACAAATGTTTACTCCAAACTCTGGTCCTCTCTTTGGGAGCATGGGTGATTTAACACCACGCCCAACCCTTGTTAGTAATCCTGTTTATTTAAAGCACGTGTAATTGGCTGCAGCATTCAATAATTCATTGATAACAATAACAGGAGTGCAAATCTTAATATTACATCTACCTAACAACCAGATTCTAATCCATATTTTCAAATATTGTCTATGGTAACACAATTTCCTGGCAGACGCTTCATTCCTATATTTGACTTAGTATCACAATGCCAAAATGCCCCTATGAATTACAAAAGGCCAACTGTCAAGACTCTTGCAAACAAATCTGCAAATCATTAAGATGACAGATCTCTTATGTCGAGCAAGTGAGATGTTCTTATTTGGTCCGTCTCCTCCTGTCCCTGTCTCTGTCTCTGTCCCTATCCCTGCCTCTCTCCTTATCGTGATCATCCCTCTCTCTGCTTCCGCTCTTTTCCCGGCGCCGGTCCCTCCCTCTGTCACCATCAAAATCAGAACTTCTCTCTCTTTGTCTGTCTCGGTCCCTTTCTAAATCATGTTCCCTATCTCTGTCTTTGCCTGATAATTTTTGTTGTGGACTATCGCTTGGACTACGGCTGCGTTGCCTCTTCCTTGAGACATCACGCCTGTCCCTCCTCTCTGAAGATGTTCTTCCTGCAATTATAAAATAATCGAACAAAAAGTTTCACCTTCTAAAATGTTCACATCATTTGAACGTTGATCCTGAATAATAAGTTACATCAATACTTGTAGAGATATAATTTCACATTTAAATGACTGTTTTTCAATAAATTAATGGCGTGCTTAGTAAGGGTGAAAATGTAAGGGGTGGAGGAAGGAATGAAACAGAAATGTGTGAAAGCACGCATCAAATTACACGATTCATGTCTAGACACTTTGTGGATTTTCACTCCCTCCCCTTGATTCCTTCCATTTTTACTCCCACCAAAGACATCCTAAATTTTTCAGACATCAGCGGACTGGAAAGTATAAACAATCAATTCCTTGTTTTCTTTCTTTTAGGATGCGTTTGGAAACAATAATTTTATAATTTGATTTTATTTGTAAAAGAAATTTCTTATTTCAAAAATTTTAAAATTTGAATTGATAAGATTTAAAAATCTTTAGAAATCTCATGAATTTTGATTAAGTTGTTTTTGAAATTCTGTTAAAAATGAGAGAATTTGGGTCAAAATTTATTTAAATTTACTCTTCCACAGTTAATCATTTATTTAGAAATAAAAGATAAGGTAAAAATTTAAATTTTTTAAAATAAAATCATTTCAATTCTTGTTTTTTATATTCCAAACATAAAATTTGATATCTAAATTAATCCAAATCATAATTTTTATAATGAGTTCTAAACATAAAAATTAATTTCTAATTCAATTTAATTTAATATAACTTAAATCAATTCAATTTAATTTTAATTTTTATGATTCCAAACACACCCTTATAGAGAGGGGATGACAAATTGGGAACTGAGGTAGGATGTCACAAAACACCAAAGCCATTTGGCATAACAAAATTAGAACAGGGTGGCTATCCTCAGCTAAAAATAAAACTAGAGTCATATAAGGCAAATTTACTACAAATTTACATAGCAAAACATAGTGCATCTATCAATGGAAATGGTGGCCTAAGAAACTCCATGACTGCATAGTGGCCTAAGAAACTCCATGACTGCATAAGTTATTATCCTTTTTCATTATTACACGTACCTTCTGAACCAACAAGGTGAAAAAAGGAAAACAGCCATAATAAGAATATGACAAGTGCCATGCAACTGAATAATTATTATCTAATCATATCTTGGGTGCAAATCATTTATAAAGCTCTCTCAAAATATCACCTTAATTATATACCCCAAGAGAAAAATATATCACTTTAATTCCTATATATAGTTGCACACAATGGCAGTAAGGCAAGTAGGCAATATAGGAAAAACCAACCTTGAAATGATGATTTTATTTTAACAAAACTTCAGAATATCGTTACTTAAAATGGGCGACTGTTAATGCTATTTAATTATGCATGTGCGAATAATTAAAACGCAACATCACATCTAATCCAATGTATAACACAGGCATTTCAAGTTAAGTAATCTTCATCGTGATGTCAATTCAAACGGGCAAAATGCCAATTGCTTATGTTTGACTATCAAAAACATAAAGAGAGACACACAGAAAGAACTTACTATTGCCTTGACCATCGTCACCAGAATCTGATAACCCATACTCCGCTTGCAGCCGTTTCCGGTGAATTGCGACTCTCTTCTCAATTTCTTCCAAATTTTTAATTCCCCTCTCTTCAAGAGACTCACGATATTCAATTAAAGCAACCTCCAAGCGTCTCAACTTTTGCCTGTATGACAGTCCATGATAAGCTCCATAAGCACCAGACAACATATATAATTAAAACCATTTGCTGGCATTTTGAGTAGCATTTGGGGAAAGAAAGTTCCCTATATTTTCAGACAATAGCATCGGCTATTCTTAAAGTGAGAATAGATATTTTAAGGACTCATCAAACAATGCTATGATATCAAACATGCAATAAGCTTGGGCATTTACTACTCTAAACAAGCAGCACAAGCACCTGCTTTCCTCCACCCCTAATCCCCAACCCCCCAAAAAGAAATAAAGTTTTTATCAAATCAAAAGGAAACAAAAGAAAGGACAATCAAAAGTCCACATATGCTGACTTAATATTTACTACTAATGGAAGAACAAAAAGGGACATAAATTAAGACAAAGTATAATCCAACCTCTGCTCTTCATTCATTCCACTGTCAGTATGAACTGAAAGGGTTGTATCAGCAGCAGACTCCAATTCATCAGCTCTAATAAGACCATCACCTGCATTCTCACTACCAGAAGATGAGTAGCTTAACCCGAGATTCTTTCCACTTCTCTTTTGTTCATCTTCACTCTCATCATCCTCTCGAGCCCATTTAGAGGCTGGCAAAACCAGATCATTCTTCTCTTTTTTTGTGAAGGCTTTAAGTTCAGGCTGTGGAATAGGAAGGGTTGGTGCCAAAGGTACAGACACTTTGCCTTGCAACTGCAAATCTTCATCCCCATGCTGGTTCCATTCAGACAATCCCACTGGTTCAGGCTCAGCACTTGTTTCTCGCCGACTACTTGAATATTTCCCTGAACCTGCTTGTTTTTGGGCATATTTCAATTCATCATCTAGTTCATAACCCCTTTGTTTTTCGGCCTCTTCAAGACTAAGCAATCGTGCAACCATCATTTCTCTACCACCAACAAGTGACAATCCGTTGTGTCGGCACCGTCTTTCCAGCTCAGCAAGAGGAAGATTCATTAGCTCCTTCATTGCAGCTCCTCGGCCCATTGCCAATGCAGCATCTTGGTTGGTCTTGCCACCAATGGCTGTATCTTCGGAAGTGATCTTCTTGTCAATTTCAGGTGCATCGCCACATATGGAATGGAATGGTATCACACCAGAGTTCCCAGATCGAAGGAAAGTGGCTCGTAAGCCATTCACATAAGCATCTGAAAAGAGAAACCAGTCGGCCCACACTTGCAAAACTTTTAGTACTCGTTCCTGAAATATTTCAGCCAAAGTTCACAAACAGAATAAGAAAGAATAATAAGAAATTATATTGAGGCAGTCTATGCTTATTCAGCTTACCTTCAGCGCTTCAGCAGTAATACGCCCCACTATGCTACGATACAAGTCATTAAAACTCTCCATTATGTCAGGTAATGTTGCTTCAAACTTGGTGCGATATGCTGATGCATTTCTTACAGGAGCACTACTATTATGAAGAATGTCAGAGACAAGCATAAGCCTTGCAATTTTAGTTGGAATAGGGGTTTCTTTTAGTGTCAAGGATTCTGTTAGAACTTCAACTATCTGCATTTAAGAAAATATTAGATATAATTCAGGAAGTTGCCACCAAAAAACACAAAAAGAACCACCAGAAAAAGATAAGTCACCAAGTAGTAATATTAATGATAACATGAGAAATATCTACTAACAAAAAATGATAGCATGAGAACAACATCAGAACTGAACTATTCTGCAACTTCTTTTTCGGTTTTCGGATACAGATTTTCCATTTTATTCATAAGAGCTTTGCTTAAAATTTAGTTAATAATCTATCCATGGCATTCCAATGTCATAATGTGTATTTAGGCTTATTTTAGTGTAGTCTGGGCTTGTATGTACTACACTAAAGCATTGCACTTGTTCTAATTCTTCAGTAAAAACATGTAGAGAAGAGGATAGAAGAGAGAAACCCTTATTTATGTGTATGTCATTGACCAGGACTGTATACAGAGATAATAGGGAAGAATAGTACATATGTGCAGTACAAGCATGCTGAAGAGCTCAAATGGAGAAGCATGCAGAAGATGATTTTATTGACTGTGCAGCAGTGATGTCAATTATACTGAGGGAACTCAAGAAGTAAAATAACAGTATTACCTCACCAGCCGCATCAGCATTATCCAAAGAAAACCCCATAGCCTCTTTTATCTGGCTCCTCTCTAATGTTAAAGCACGCAGCATATCCTCAAACTCATCCCTCTGTGCATCAGTCAGCGTTCTTTCAGGCTCTACACGCTGCAAAATTCAATTAAAACAGAAAGCTAAATAAATAAATGAGTAGATCATGAGAGACTGTTGAGAAATTATATTCATCCTGCTTGCAAATACAACAACAATAGAGTACCCTGCTTCTTCCTGCAGCATGGGTGGAACCAGACTCCTTTTCATGTTCTGGACTTTTTGCTGTCGGCAATGAAGGAGGAATCCATCTGGCAAAAGAAAAATACATTTGTCAAGTCGATACCAATTATGAGTGACCCATAATATCCTTTTCCAGATACAACTTAAAACAGCAAAACAATTCACCAATACTATTTTTTCCTTTATCTGCCTTTTAAATTGTTGGTGATAACCAACAACACAACAAATACTCACTGAAAAGGAAAAGAATAATTAGAATACCTTCCACTACCCGTTATCATGATGAAAGGTTCAGTCCGCCATCTTTGAAGTGTGTCACCCTGCATTGCAGGAAAAATAAACACATTTTCAATCAACAATCACGAACGTCTATATTACACCACTATGTCAATTCTATAAGCTTTTTCCTTTCTTGGATTCTCAATGCTATTGCTAATAAATTTCCACAGTACTTAAGCATTCATTTTTAATCAATACATTCCTAGAAGGCAAATTGCATCCTTAAAAAATTAAAATTGATGTACCTGAGCAAATGAGTAGAGTCTCCAAACATAATAGGTATGTTCCTTCGAGCCAAGCTCAAACAAGAAAGTGAAAAGAGGATTGCCACGACCCCTCTCCATAATAGCTTGTTCAAAGGCACATCCTCCATCCAGGACATACAAAGCCATTGTATCAATTACATGCCTTAGATGGTCATCCTCAGGAGGTATAACCATTATATCAGGAACATTGGGAGTAAGAACCTAGCAACAAATGACAAAATTAACACAACTTGTAACGTGATAGCAGAAATATGTAATGACATGAGGATTTGGAAGAAGCACCTTTAAGTATTTCTACCATCTAAAGGGATATTTAGCCTATCTAAATACATAAACAACAAAAATTCAAAAGATGATACGTTATACAAAAATTGGAAAGCTACAAATTTGCGTGTTTCCTTTAAAAAAGGCATTGCATTGAATACACATCAATTTCTTATATCAAAATTCACTACATTTTTAATAAGGATTTCTGGTCTCTTCGACACATGACACTACAAGAAGGTATTGGTTTAAAGAAATTATTATGGCGATCCAAACCAAGAATTTACCAGTTCAGAGTTCTGATTAGGCACAGAAGTTACAGGCGGACCTGATGGACCAGACAAGATCACAGTACCACCCTGCCAATCAAAAAGAGTATACACGCTACAGTTAATATCTTGACAAAATATAACACAAATACAACATATACTCAGTAGACAGTATGGGTAAAAATAAGCACTTGTATGAAAATACAAGATTTTCTCTTTTTCATTTTTTCTTTGGGGTTTTGGGGTTTCTTTCATTTTAGGAACTTCATGGATGAATAATTAAAATGAAGGAACAAATAAACACTTGGAGTTGTTATTCAGTTCATTTTGGTTATTCATTTTGAACTGAAAAAACCACCTGAGGGGTTATTTGTTCCCTCATTATAAGTGCAATGCTCAAAAGTTTCTTTAAATGTAAGTCTCCCTTTTCTTAAGGCCAAGTTGGTGTTTGGGGGCCAGAGAAAGAAGTTAACAGTATTACCTCCTTACTCCTGATAGCCATATGCCCTGGTGGGGGTGCAGGTAGTGCTTGCGATGGGAGGGCAACAGACTTTCCCCATCCAATTTTCAATTCATACTCGTAAACCACAACTCCTGCACAAACATTTGTCCTCAGCATTGCATATTCATGTTTTTCTGAGTGTAAACTAATTCAATGTTTATAAAGGCTAACAGAAATAGTTGCATGCATATAAAAATTACTTATTGACTCAACTCCTAATAAAATCAGAGCAATCTGTTCACTATCCACACTTCCCAAAAAAATAAAAAAAATCAAATTAAAATACCTTACTCATATATTATAAAACAGGTTACAGAGAGAAATATTTGCAAAATATAGTATGAATTTGGCAGGAGTGCTCCAGGCTACTAGCACTTCAACCTAGGTGCTCACCTAGGTGTTCCTACCAATGAACCTCGCATGAACCCCATGGAGGCACAGGGCCTTCAGCCAACTTACCTAGGAGGACTGGGATGCTTTTGGCAACACTAAACTAATCACATCTTCTCTGGTCCAAAAAACACTTACAGCCTACTTCATTATCTACCTCCACTAAATTGCATCCATTAATAGTCAAAAGGGCCAGACCTTGCATTTCATCTTTAGCAGCCTGTCCATCAGCTCTGTTCATGAAAGCTACAAAGCCACAGTTTCTTTGCCGCCTTCGCTCCTCCTCCGTCCTAGGCCACATTATCTTCACACTAGCAATAGGTCCAAATCTTCCAAAAGTTCGGAGAAGAAAATTTTCGTCAACCTAGAAATATAAAATTGCCAAGATGACTTTAACATGTCTTAATTCCCAAAGAACCACAAATCCCATTTTAAAAGGAGACAATCAAACCTTGGGTGAGAGATTTCCAACATAGAGATTTGTAGTTTGCGGATCACCATCATCAAATGATCCTGGAAGTTTTCCACTTGGATCAAAGTCATCAGGCAGTTCATCAAAGCGACTGGACTGTAGGTAAGTGGAAAATATATCACTAGAAATGCTTCATAGATTCATTGAACACAATAAAACGAAATCCTCAAAATAAACACATAATACAAGAATATACAGATAATGTACCTGCATAATGTAGATTATACAGTACATCAGATCATATTTGTAATGCACAAAAAATAAAACAGGCAAAAGAAATCAAAGCACAAAAATCAGATAAAAATATGATTCTATGATACATTTGCCATATACTTATTAACTTGTAGTCTTACTCAACAGCATTTCATAATCACTTTGAAGGGAAATCTACAAGCCATAAGAAAGTCCTAAACATTTAAAGATAGAGAGACCAAAATACCAACCATAAGCACCTATATGGCGACAAAACACATTGTAACTTGTAATCAAAACTATCACTTACGACGGTAGAATGTTCTCCGTGGCGCCCATCACGCCAATGTTCACGTTCTTGATTTCGCCTCTCCCTCATCTCTTGCTCATGCTTTAGTTCCTCCATAAAATGATCAATGTTCCTTGACTTTCCTTTCTCTTTCTCCTTTGGCTTTTCCTCCTCTTTCTGCAAATTACAACACAAAAGAATTAGATCTGGATACATCACAACTTGAAAACAACAAAATCAGAGGTCAGAACTTCAGTTGTGATACAGACTTTCCTTTCAGATTCTTTCCCCTTGGTTGCCAACGGAGGTGGTATAAAAGATGGTACATACCTGCAAAGAAATATCAATGATGAACTTCCATACTAAAAATGCATTTGACTAAATAAGAGTATAAGAATTATTAGATTGAGCATTTGCAAAACACTCCCAGCCTGCAATGCTTAACCTCTTCATAAATTCACATTACTGACACAGAACATTTATTTGATTCACAAGACAATAAGCTTTTTCTTTCCTGAGACGGGATGAGGGAGCATAACACCATACATAAGGACCTTCACAGAACCTACAGAAGAGGAACCACAGGCAGTCCCCCTCTGACTAGTCAAAGGCACCACCTACACCCACCAAGCAAGTAATGGAAACACTGGCCCAGTATGAAGTAATGAGGAAATAACTTATGCACTATTCTTAGCTGATTGCTTGTATAATTGATGGAATCTGATGACACTTTAAAATGCATAATGAAATAGATTTTCTTTCTACGAAGCACTGTTTGTCTTTTAGTCAATTTTGTATCCTAAAAACAAGTAATCTGACTGTTTTCTAATGAGGAACCCAGAGTTGCAACATACACAACCCTCTCCATCACTCAAATACTCATCCGACAAGTCTCATAAAGAATGGTATATAAACTAAAAAAGTTGACAACCAAAACACTCGTCCATACGGCAATTATATTATAACAACTTTAAGCCACATTGCACCACAGCAGAATCTAGATTATCCATGAAAATCTTCTCCATTTCTTTTTTTTCAAAAAATCAGTCAGAAACAAAGAAAAAAAATCATGTACTAGCCTTCCCTCCAACAAAATGAGTATGGGAAACATGCTTTTCTAGTTCTGTAAGGGAAAATCAAATTGTAAAATATCTATATTTAGGAAGTACTTTAATAATTTAGATGTTCAATCCTAGTCAGTATAATATTTGGTTAGTCAGGTTGGAAGTACTCTGGTTGGAAGTCAGGTACCATTTCAAAGGCACTAGGGTGAGTCACCTTCTGCAGGGGACTTGCTCTTGGTGACTAACTGACTATGCACACACCTCAACATAGTGCCTCTTTTGGTTTAGAATTTTCATTGTAGCTGGCAACAGCAGAATTAAAAAGAAGGCAAACAATGCCCCAAAAAAGGGGCCTAGAATGTTGTAACATTTCAGCTACTTAAAAGAGTATGTTCAACATGTTGGAGCAAGCAATGATGTGCAAGTAGTTACTGACAATGACTAATTTTAAACTGGCTGGCAAGTCATTGGAAGAAAAGCAAATACCTTCCTCACACCACACATCATATGCAGCACATTGCTTAGATATCATAGTAGAAAATACCTTAAGTTTCAAAAGAAGCAATGGGAAGAACAATTGATATGACAGGTTTACCTATACTCATGTTCGTATTTTGACAATAAGGAGGGTGTTTAAAATGTAAGATAGTTGCTTTTATGAGATAAACAAAATTCAGTACCTCTTTAACTCGTTAGAATTCATAAACCAGAAAGCTCATTAAGGGCTATGTTCACTTTGGAGGATTGTGTTGAAATTATAGGATTTAGGTAGGGAAAAGGAAAAAAGTAGAATGAAGATTAAACAATAGTATGTCATAGATGTGCTTGATGTGTTACAAAAGACAAAGCACTAACCCCTATTTATAATTTAGTAATCCTAATCAAATAAGTAAATACAGGAAACATAATGAAATTAGGAATCCTCAATTAGGGGGACTAATTGACTCCATAACTCCATAATATATTCTAAGATCTTCTAAAATATTCTAAAGATATTATAAATATTCTAAAGATATTCTAAATATATTCTAACACTCTCCCTCAAGCTAAAGCTTACTAAGCTTTAAGCTTGTTACGAATAATTACTTTAAATAAATAACATAAAATATTAAGTGAACTCCACGGCCGAAAAACAACTCATGATGCTGGAGAGATGACTCATCAAGACGAACCTTTTGCACGAGAAGGAGAGGACCCAGACTGTGAATGGGTTGAATCAAGTCTTTTAAACATGCTTAAAGATACTATGATAAAAACAAATTCTAAGGTTCTACTGGATCAGATGGCAAAATCAAACAACTTAAGAGATCTGCTTGACCAGATGGCAGATCCAGACCCAAACGACTTGAGTAGAAACACCACTAGTATGACTCATCAGTAGGAAAGAAGTCATCATTGGTAACATGACAAACACAAGTATTGAATATATGTCACCATTGGTACAATTCATCAGTGGGAAAGAAGTCACCATCGGAATGATTGTCGATGGGAAGAGAACAACATCACGAACACTAATATTGAAAAGAAGTCACCACTAACATGACTCATCAGTAGGAAAGAAATCGCCATTGGAATAATCGTCAATGGGAAGATAATGGGTTGGGAAAATAACACAATAAAAGAGAATTTATAAAGGAGTTCTATAGAACTCAATACAGTGGAAAGCATGGACACTTTCAAAGTGGATGGTACCGCTCTGATACCATGTTGAAATTATAGGATTTAGGTAGGGAAAAGGAAGAAAGTAGAATGAAGATTAAACAATAGTATGTGATAGATGTGTTTGATGTGTTACAAAAGACAAAGCAATAACCCTTATTTATATTCTAGTAATCCTAATCAAATAAGGAAACACAATCATAATCAAATAAGTAAATACAGGAAATATAATGAAATTAGGAGTCCTCAATTAGAGGACTAATTGATTCCATAATATATTCTAAGATCTTCTAAGATATTTTAGATATATTCTAACAGATTGATTTTCCAGAAATGAGAAAAATAGGTACAGGGAAAATATGTTATCTATAAATAGTCCTAATGCCTTTGTTTTGGCTACATGGCCCAAAAACAGTACCCATTATTTCTTAATAATTAGCTCTTGATGCTCAAGTACCACCAACCAGTTCTCACACATCCAATGTGAGAAATGCCAAAAATCTTAATTAGACTCAAAAGTAGTTTAAGGTCCAAGATCTCCACCAGGTGCTCGGCAACATAAACCTTCCAGTCCCTAACATATAAGGCCAAGAATTTCCAAGATATTAAAGCCTGAATATTTCCATGTGTAATGTGTTTGCCTAAAAATTGACTCTCAAAATTCCCAGGTTTGAGTTTTAACCACTGAAGGCCTTAAATCCATTTGGAAGTTAAAAAAAGCCAGCTTGGAGCAACTAAAGATATGCCGGTCCACATGGCCCCAAATACATAGCCTAGGTTGTCCTAGAAATCAGCTCTTGGAAGGATTTTGATACCCACAGCAAGGACTCCAAGTACAATAGTTACTACTTAATTACTAATTAATTGTATATTTCATGAATTTGTACATACTACTACATGCTCCTGTAAATTTTATGGGTTATCATTGTCTTTATGTTCTTCTATATCAAGTATATATGTTTTCTCATCACACGTGTTTTTCATTGTTTATTTAAATTTTAGAATTTTTTTATACAAATTACAAACAAATAAAAGGTGAAATAGTCACATTTTTATTTCTAGTGTTTCTTGTTGTTGAAGAAAACACAATATAATGCAAAACTTGAAAATCTTCTTTAAAGGAGTATAGATTATTCATTTATTTATTAATTTTTTTGTTATTATTATTATTATTATGCACACCCTGTATTATAAATAAAAATTCTATTTTTATAATACACATGAATTTTGTTATTATGTGTACAATAGCCACCGTTAAATAATTTGTAAAATTTTATGGGTGATAAGTTACTCTTCTAAGTTTTAGTGAACTACAAATATCAATATATTTATTTATTTCCAATAATTGTAAAAAGAGTGGTAAAAGAAAAATAAAAAGAATAAGTTATTCTTACTTGAATTTAATAGATAGTAAGAAAAAAATGAAGTAAAATATTACTAATGAGGTAGAATTTAGAAAAAAAAAAAAAACAAATTGCACAATGAAAAACGAAACGTGTGCATAGGATAGGAGCATTCACACTGAAGGTCGAAATGCTGTCTGTAGGATAGGAGCACAAACAAAAAAAACAAAAGCATGGCTCAACAGCACACTCAATCTCAATTGTAGACAGTAAATTTGCTTAAAGAAAAACAAAATGCGGAAGGTTGAAAGAATGGCTTGAGATGGGAAAAAAAAGTGGAGGGAAGAATTGCAATTGAATTTAACCAGGGACTGCCATGCGGCATTAGAGGCTATCCCATTAGTAAAATACAAGAGACATTAAAAAAGAAAAAAACCACAGATAAGAGAGCATAGAGAGAAAAGATAAGAGATTCACAGTTAAACAAACAAGATTTTAAGTGGCAAAAATTTTTCTTAATTGCAACCAGGGACTACCATGTGGCAATTACAGGCAGTCCCTTTAGTTAAATATAACAGATAATAGATTAATCATCAACTGACAAAAAAACATGCAGCTTAATGGTAAGGTCTACAAGGAACCACTGTCTCAAATTTTACAGAAAATAACAACCTAAATCTTTAGGTTAAGATGCAATACATTAGGCAGAAAATGAAAAAGAAGTTCAATTGAGCAGGATAGTATAATTTTCCACTGCTTAAGAGCTTCATATTAAAGTAACTTAATCATTTTCTCAACAAATTGGTAATTATCGCTTTTACTATGTTTCTAAACTGATCAAAAAGAGAAGGAACAGACTTGCATAAAATAGAGAGAACAGTATGGGTTTTTTTAAGTATAATCAAACCCTCAAAGATGTTATGAACAAAGAAACGTTATTGAAGCCATTCCCTTCAAAGCTATTGATGAAAGCGAAGAATGGCAATTTCGTTAAATGGATGTTGAGACATGTTATGATAGAAGCTAAAGAAGCCATTGTATTTGGTAATGGAAAATAAGTGCAAGCACTAGAAGATAAGCCAAAGCAAGTGAACGCAAGCTCAGAAAGCTAAACGTAACTGCCGAAACCTAGATTTTTTTAGAATTTAGCAGATTTAGATGAGGCATTAGAAAAAAAATTGTAAAATATAAATTTAATGAACCATACGAAAGTAATCAGAACCATTATAGCAATGATTCAAATTACCAGTTAATAGTTATAGCTAGGGTCATCTAGCTGTTTCAGTTAAGAATTTTGGGTCAGCTTCGATTTTTAGTTTTGAATCTATGGGATGTCTGTGTGTCCTCTATGAAGGCTTTACTGAAATTAGTTTCACACTAGTTCTAGACCTGCGCGTTGCACAAGTGCCTCGAACAGTTGAACCCTTCAAAGGAGAAAACGAACAAAGCATAGAGATTCCCACTATAATACATGAATCAAATATAATTAGCAAAAGTGTCGGAATTCGTTTCACTGTAGACTCAAAATGACACCTGTTCACAAGTTGAGGATATGAAGAATAAACTGTCGTGGATCCTCCTTATTGAGTTCTTCAGCTTTTTATGTATTATAATAGAATTCTCACTATCTTGTTGAACATTTGCTCCCGACCGATTCCTTTTTTCTTTTTTGGATAGAATATATAATCTGAATTTTATGCTACAATAGTAAAAAACATATTGATAATATTATGCCACAATAGACAAGGCAGTTGTTCATCATCTGCACTTCAGTTCAAGCAGAATGGGCACCTATTTGGTCCCCTGAACCTGAAGTAACTAAAGGAACCTAGAAACTAAATGGCACCTTTCATCTTTGAGTACCTTGACACAAGCACACCATCTTTTACAGAATATAGAACATCCAAAAGGTGGCCCTTGTAATTCATCTGGACATGCATGGTATAACCAAAAACTGGAGTCCAGAATCGAAATGTCACAAACACAACCTGTGATTTGACCAAAGACTAAGCTACAAGGACATCGCTTCCTAGAGGACAGCAAGTTTTGCAAAATGAAAAAAGGAGATCAATTGTACTGAAGTAGGCTTCTAGCTCTAACACCCTCAACAAGACCAAGTTTGGTATCTCTCCCTAATCACAGATGCATGCATGCACATATAAATATTTCTAAAAACATAAAAGCACCTAAAAAGACAAAACATACAAAAGTATCTGTGAACAGTCAATTTTATATTTTCAACAAGAGCTATGCTCCATTTGTGTGATCCTTGTGTGAGGGAAAGGCAAGGCAAAGAATGGAGAGTGGACAAAAGTCATCTAAGATCTTTTGAAACTTGTATATCCATAAAATGACATAAACATTCGCAACATCTTTTATTTATGAGTAAAATCTATTTTTCGTCCCTTACATATACCTCCTTTATTAATTTCGTACCTTAGAAATTAATTTTATTGATTTAATCCCTTAAACTTCATATTCAGAACAATTTCATCCCTTTGAGAAACTTAATTGATAAAATTAAAATGAATAAAAAGATTAAATCTACGAGTGACTTGAAATTTGAGAGATTGAATTGATAAAACTAATCTCTAAAGGACGAAATTAATAAATGATGTATCTTAAAGTTGACAATAAACTAATCTCTTAAGGACTAAAAATAGGTGCTACTCTTTATTTATAAACCTCCACATCCTCTACATATTTAGTTGACAATAAAGTCATTCATATCCTATTAAGAAATAAATAAAACCTCCACATCTTTGTGTGGTGGCTAGCATCCTATACATTTTTAGTGGACTAAAAGTTCATTCATATCCTGTTAAAAAAAAAAAAAAAGATGTTACGGATATTTATGTCATTTTATGGATATAAAAGTTTCAAAAGATCTCAAATAACTTTTGTCCTCTCCCAATGGAACTCCTTTCCCTCCCTCCCATCCGGCCTCTCTCTCTTGTGGTTACAACATTTTCAAACACTTCTTTAGGTCTTGATTCCCATTATACAAAGGTCAAAGACACCCAAAAAAAAAAATTGAGACTTTGTTAAATCTAGAAAAGTATTACAAAAAATTAAGCGGGTTTCCGCATCTCTCTATGTTTTTAACTCTATTTCTTTCTCCATGGGGCAATGTAGACAGGGAGTCATTGATGCTTGGTGCATTATTCACTCATGAAGTTCCATACATGAATTTTGGATTCAATTACATCTGACTCTTACACTTTTCTCTACAAAGGATAAATTTTGATTAAATTGAAAGAGGTGTGCAATAAGCTTCTCAAGAATCACCTATCACGGTCAAAAAATAATGAAAGACTCAGCTTAATTGGCTTGGTTTCCTTCCCATTACCAATTCTGGATTTCAAAAAATTTTGTCAAACTTCAATTGAGGCCATCTTAATGAAATGATAAATATCTCCTTCTCTGCAACATTGGTGGAGCAAAATGAACTGTCTAGTTCAAAGAACATATCCTTGATGACACTATAATCACTCATCAACCAGAGAGCCATTCAGAGCTGTACAGTAAAAAATCGATTTGACTATATTCTCAAAAAACTAAAGAAAAATAAATACACTCTGATTTGTTCCATGTTATGGTTCAGTCAGACAAAGACTAAGATTTTTGCCGCAGAATGTTAGTAGTGCCAGTGACTCTAATATTAAGAATAGATAGCCGACAATCTTGCTTCTAGTATAGTAGAGAGAAGGAAATTTTATTACAGTGGAGAGATAAGTGATTCAGCCCAAGAGGAATTCTCTTTTCTGTGCTTTTTTTTTTCTGTTGGAGAAGACCCAAATACTGCAAGATTTGTTATCTTTTTAAAGAAGATCGGCTTTTTTGTCCACAAAAATTGTGGATACTCTAACCTCCACGTAGAGAGGAGGCTACCAGTCCCTTCCTAAAATATACACATACAGACACACACACACACACACACAATGACACCAATCCAACAATAGCTTAAAATGCATTGTAATTTTGGGTAAAATCCATCTTTATGGATCCAACAAAGTCTCACCAAATTCATCACCTTATATTAATGTGAAGAATCGGTGGATCTTCAAGTAGGAATGAAAATAAAAAAATCATGCTACCAATACTTTGGGTGGTATTACTTTTGTGTTTTGGCAGTAACACATTACCCGTATTGGTCAAACCTTTTCTTTTATCAGAGTCTCATTTAAACCATAATATTAGATATACAACTATAGCTGACAATGAATAGATGCTTTTTCATTTGTGAATACTACTAACTATAGTTGCTTTTTTTACATAGTTGCAATGGAACTTGATGAAGGAAAATGATAGGCCCCATCAGTGAGTAAGGTGGGTAGGAAGAGATATAGAGAATCAGGCACTGAAGGTAGCATGACTCACACGATGGCCTCAAATAACTAATTGTCCAACGTGGTAGTGTGGGTGGGAAATGTGTGAGTGGGAGGAAAAATATAAGAGAGGGGAAGGGAAGAGAGAGAGGGTAGGCAATCATTGAGGGTGTGTTTGGGTGGCATTTGCCCTACCCAAATTAGCTTTTGGAGGCTCAAACAAATTTTGTTCATTTTCTGTCTTGTTTGTTTTGGAATTTACATAATTTCTCAAACGTGATTCTGACTTCAAAAGCCCATTTGGTCTGAAGCAACTATTTTTTGCTTTTGAGTTGAACATGATTTTTTACCAAACATAAATTACTTCATTCAAATCCACTTCTGACCAAAATCAAATTTGCGAAATCAAGTTCATCCAAAATCAAGTTTGCAAACTCTAATCCAAACACACACTAAGTAAGGTTGGGGCCTTTGGGCCGGGAGGCTGGCATATCCTTGAAGCTTTGCTGGTTCTATCTCTATTTTCTTATTTGTTATTCTCTCTTTTCAATGTTTGTAAGTTTTTTTGGACTGATACCCCACTGGTTTCAGCCCTAGAGAGGCTTATACATAAATAAAACAGTGTTTATATTTCTAGTACCTATCAAATTGGTATCAGAGCTCCTATCTAGGAGCTGTGGGTACAAACTTGAAGATGATTATGGTGTTTAGAGGAGAAAATGCTTATGGATGGATTATCAGTGTCATACAACACTTTGATGCAAAGGAAACACATGAAGCAGAGAAGCTACAAGTGACTGTCTATGCTCTAAGAGGTCCAGCTCTTTGCTAGTACCAGTGGTGGGAACTACACAACCCCAACACAAGCTGGATAGCCTTCCAGAAGGCTGTTATCAAAAGGCTCCAACTTGAGTTCAATCTAGACCAACAAGTCTAGGTCCAGGGTGGGAAATTTAGGATGCAAACCCAAGGGGAGGAGAGGTTGTGACTAAGGTGGTGATTGATATGGTCTCTGGACCACAATCATAGCAGTAATTAGAAATTATAATGGAGACAATAATGAAAGAAATCGAGCCTGAGATGGAGACAAAACTCCAGATGGAGATCACTATGGTGGAGGAGAGGGAAAAACAGAGGGGAAATAGAGAGGAGAGTCTGGGTTACGAAGGCCATCTTCTGGGTAACAAAGAGGAGGTTCACACGGAGAGGGACATCCACCATCTAGTTCGCGCAATGAAGAGGGAGAAACAACAATGGCCATGGCCACGGCCACGAATGGTCAACGAAGAGAAGGGTGAGAAAGAGAAGGAAATCCACTCTGTGGGTCGCGTAATAGGAGGACAGAAAGGGGAGCTGAGTGTGACAGCCACAGAGGTGTGGGTTGCGAGGATTTTGGTCAAACCTCCACCGTTAGAGCCATTGGATTTCAAGCCACACACAACAGCTATTGGTCCATTCGTGGTTGAGACGTCAGTTGAATTGTGAGCAAAGATGGCTGAGTTATGGGTCTGAGTGGTTCGGTCAAACCACCACTGCCAGAGCCACCAAGTGCTGGTCCTTGGTGCTGTGCCATTGAAGAGCCTCTGCTTGGAGGCCACGATAAGGGGAAGGAGGGAGGTTGTGTCGGCAGCAGCTCTGGCATCCATGAGGGAACCAATAGTGATGCTAGGGCAAAGTTGGTGCCCCCCATGCCAATGGGCCAAGCTCAAGTGATTCGGGAACAAAAATGGGTCTAGGAGATAGCAGGACCTGAGTTACACAAGTTGGGCCTCTTTTCTAATTCAATAGATTACGCCCAAATGGCTAGGGAGGAAAGCTGGCCTGTTTGGGAAAATGAACCTCTTCCAAAAATTAATGGGATTGTTTCAGATATAACCCATATCTCTAAAACCACCATAGCGGGTCTTGGACCGCGGACCAATGCGAGTAACTCAGCAACAAGCCTTGGGCTGAAGAGTGAGTATTATTTAGAAATTAAAAGTGAGCCTCACGCAGACCTAAGGCATGGTCTGGCAGCTGAAATAATGTTATGGAGACCTGGGATGCGTGTTGTGGCTACTGAAATAATGCCGTGGAGACCTAAGATGAGTTTGACTCTCAGTGACAGTTCTATTCACATGACTGATGCTTTTATTGACCTTTATCTGGAATTATTATGTCAGTATGAAGGTATGCATTTGGCTCTACTCTCTAATTTCTGCAAGGGACATCACATGAGCATATCAATGCCTTGTCACATGCCTTCTTGGAGGGTTGTATGATTGGTTTTGAAAAACACTAGGTGGGGCTATTAGTGTCACGGCATTTGTCCACTTTGGATGCTGCATGTTATGCCTGGAATTCCAGCACTATGGGAATTAGGGAAGTGAGCTGGCTGCATGTTGTCATTTTGGCTATGTTGTTTATTTTGACAACACTTATTTGTCAAACAAATATGAAATCCCTCTTGTGGCTTTTGCTAGAATAAATCACCATAGTAAAGTAGTGTTAATAGACTGGCCTACTTGCAAAATCTTATATATGGCTGTTCAGAGCATGGATTACATGTATGTCAGGATGTTCTTCCCAAACTATTATTATTGATAGGTGCAAGGCTTGGTTGAGTGCAACTGTAGAAGTTTTTGATAGATATCATCATCATTTTGGCTTGTCATTAATTATGAAACAAGCACCAGAAAAATTGGGAGAGTTATATATTTTTTATCATAGTAGTTAATCCCAGATAGCGGCGCAGAGTAGCCGACCCCAAAAACACTATGGCAGATGGCGGAGCAACCGCTATAACAAAGATAGCAAATAAAATATAAATAATTTATAATACACACATATATATGCTCAAAACTCAAAAACTACTCAAAATTTAAGACATATTCATCGTTAGTACCCAAAAGTCACAAACACAATCACATAAAAGCAAATAATATGAATTACAAAAAAAAACAAAACAAAAGCAGTAGCCGTCTAGTTTATATGAAACTAAGGCAAAAGAAGCAACTCCAATGAAAAATGGAAGAGGTGGGCTGATACAAAACAAAAGAAACAGGGAATGAGAATTAAAAAAAAAGAAAAAAGAACAGCATAGGACTGATACCAAACCGTGGCAAAGAAAAACAGAAATGGGGTGATATGAAACTAGAATAAAAGAAGAAAAGCAATATGAAACTAGAATAAAAAAAGAGCAACTAATAAGGATTAAAAAAGAAAAGAACGGGCTGATACAAAGTTACGAACGAAACAGAGGCCAAAACAAATAAGAACCTGAAGCTTAAAGCTGACCAGAAATGGCAGTGGCTGGCCAGAAATGGAGGTGGCTGGCTGGAAATGACATGGGCTGGATGGAAAAGGCACCGGCCGCATGCATACTGACAGTGGGAAGCTGCAGTAGTGGGGCAACTTTAAAACAGATGGAATAATGGAATCACGAAGTGAATAAGGCTTCTAACTCTAAACAACTTCAGATGAAAAAAAGGTAAGAGAAATCACTAAAATCTCCCTCAAAATGGGTGGGAATCGTAAAAAATCGTGAGTAAAATTGGATTTTCGCTTCTGGCCAGTGGAGTGGCCACTCCAGCCGTGATATAGGGCACAATTGGCCGCAGTCTCCACCGCGACGTGCGTGACACCAAAATGCGTCGTGACAGAGCTTCTGTTGAGGTGCGTGACTGCGCTATAGCGCCGCTATTCCGCGCAATTGACTATTCTGTTTTTTATATGCAATATGAAGAAATGGAAGTTAAGCATTTACTGGCAGACCTCAGAGTTGATTACATTGCAGCAGGTGGATGGGATTCTCATATGACTTGGAATGGCATTCTGTCTCACAGGTTGCTGGATGATGATGAAGTTGATGGCCTACCAATGATGGACAGTTCCTCCAGTGGTCTTCCACTAACAGCCTGTGGTGCTTCCTCCAATAGCTTCATGCCCCTTCCTAGAGTACACATTGTTTTTAGAGGCTTGGCTGCAGCAATTATCAACGCAGAACTTCCTGATCATGTTGCGGTTAGTAGTGCAAAAGAGGCTGTCAAAGAATTGGGAACTTGGCCACTATGTTTCAAACAATGGAACCCGGGTGGAAGTTATTGTAGCAATTACAGGACCCTTACCTGAACCTTCACCTCAGGGGGAGTATTGATAGGTGCCATTAGTGATTAAGGTGGATAGGAAGAGAGATAGAGGATCAGGCCCTCAAGGTAGCATGACTCACACAGTGGCCTCAAATAACTAATTGTCCTACATGGCAGTGTGGGTGGGAAATCAGTGAGTGGGAGGAAAAATATAAGAAAGGAGGAGGGAAGAGAGAGGGGGTAGGCAATCATTGAGTAAGGTTGGGGCCTTTGGGCAGGGAGGTTTGCAGACCCTTGAAGCTCTGCTGGTTCTATCTCTATTTTCTTCTTTGTTATTTTCTCTTTTCAGTGTTTGTAAGTTTTTCTGGACTTATACCCCTCTGGTTTCAGCTCTACAGAGGGTTATGCATAAATAAAACAGTGTTTATATTACTGGTACCTATCAGAAAATTACTTAAAAGGAGTGAAATGGCCAGAAGTGTCAAATCTCTCAATAAGCATCAAGACTTACAATGATATGCCATATGGTAAAACTCTCTTCCAAAAGTCAAAAAGAAAATTAACGAAGTAGTATGATACACTTATGTGGTAGAAAATTAGATTTTCTAACAAGACAATTACAAGACAATATGACTAATGATTGCAACCTGCAAACTTAGAACAGGAAAGAAATTTAAATTGGAAGTTTTCATAGGTCATACAATGCTTTGAGAAACAAAGGCCATTTTTTCTATCCTTTTCAATTTATTGAACCTGCAAAAGATGCCTAAATGTGGAAGCTCAGATGTTTCTTTTATTTTTTTTTGAGGAGTGATATATATCACGAAAAAATTTTCACGAATTCATCCACAAAAGACGTGGACTGTGCCACTTCACCTATGTTTCAGATGAAAAATAATAAACAAAAATTTAGAAAAAAAAAAAAGAAAAATCACTCACAGTCTATTCGTAGCAACTTTCACGAAATTTGTTTGTAGTATTCAGCATTACCCTTTTTTATTGATCATAATGATTTATCTATCATTCCAATTTTATTAGATGTCGATGAAGGGATGCAAGAATATTGATTTGTTATCCCTTGATAAGGATATATTAAAGTAGTTTACCCTTGCCAATTACAAATACATTCACCCAAATTCTAGGACAAATTTCCTTGGGAAAATTAAAATATCTCTATAGCAAAAGCATATCTATACTTATCACAAACAGTTCTATATTTTACATTAACGAGATCTTGTCTGAGTTATGTAATGACATGACCTTCACCAGCATAAGAAATTTCAGTTGATCTTTCTAAACCAAGTATATCCTCTATGTAAACAGAACTAACCACATATTAGAAGAGTTTGAAAAACTATAGCTTATGCCTGAAAAAACATGCCAGTGATACAAGGTTTATACAAATATTGTTTAGACAAGGTTAATCACATAATTAAATGTATCATTATTCAATGAAACTAAATTAAAGTATTAATTTTTTCTTTTGTTCAAGTACAAACCTAATGAAAATAAAGCTATATATGAAAGACATGATTTTCTTACTTATGATGCCTGATTAAAAAAGCACAGCAACATGGTTAATCAAAAAGCATTTATTTACCTACTTCCCTTCTTTGGACCAGATACCCCATCTTTCGACTTTTCACCTGTCATCCGCGAATGAATAAAAAAGGCCCATACTTTTATTAAAGTTATACAAAATAATAGCAAAAACTATGTATTTATCCACAACATGAAAAGCATATAAAATCAAGACTTCAAGAAATGATACAGAAAGAACATAAATAGGAAGGGCAGGCAGTACAGAATTCATCAGTCATACTAACCCTCAGAATCAGCCTTCAATCTTTCATTGGGATTAATAGTTCCTCCTCGCACAAAAGCCTTTGACCCAGGAGTGATATCTCCTTGAAATGACTCTACAAATTCGGCATACAAGCGAGCAGTCTCATCTTCTGCTCTCTGCAGGACACAAAACCCAATAAGATAGCTAGGAAATGTCTTTTCTAACAAGAATTAACTAAATTGGATAGATAAGTCCTACCTTCTTCTTTGCCTCTTCCTCTTCTCTGTGCTTCTGGAATGGCGTCTTTTTCCGTGTGATGGAGAAGGAACTCATCTTTGCATTAGCAAAGAAAGCCTGCCAAAAAATTTAACATATTTCATGACCTCAAATCAGAAATTATCTTAAAAAATTAAGCTGCATCTGGTTATCAAAATTGGTTATCAAAATGCTCCTATAACTTTTTTTTTATAAAAGAAGAAATGCATTAAGAAGAAGAAAAGTAAATTACAAAGAATTTGGAGCACAAAGGATCCTCCATAGCAGTAAAAGGAAAAATAAAAAGAACAAAGGAAAGAGAAAGCATCAATAGAGAAAAGCTACCCAATCCCTCTACAAATCTATTAGGGAAAACCCCTTTAAAAAGATCATGAGCTTTACACCAAATAGGAGCCAAATGCCTAATCTTATCCCAAATCACATGCTAAGCTAAAGAAACCACCTTAAAAATACGAACATTACGCTCCAACGAAATGCACCAAATAGTAGTATAAAATGCACATTGCGATAAAGATTTAACCTCTTTACTTTTACCAAAATCATAAAATATGTGTTTGGATTAACTTATTTTGCTTTCAAAAACACTTATAATGAAAATGTTCGAAGGAGAACTTTTGATTGAAAAACCTTTTTTGAGTGTAAAATAAGTTAACCCAAACATGCACTAAAACTAGTCACCAAAAATTGGTCCAAAGACCAAGGGCACACCCAGCATTTACCAAAATGGCTAAAGAACAAATTCAACAAAAACCAGCAGCAGAAAAATGTCCGAACAAATGAGGAACCAAATCTGAACAGCCACTAGATATAACACACATATCAGGAGAAAGCCTTATATGGCTTGCAAACCCCCAATATGTAATTACTAATTAGTATTAAAACCTTTCATCACAACATTATCATTTCTCGTTTTCTAAAAGCAATTTCCATTTTCAATTTTTCATCATTTACAAACTCCATTTGATCCTTGACAATGAAAATTATTTTGACAATATGAATGTAGAGAAAACACATTCAATATAAATCTCCAACAACTTCTGCTCAACAATATCTAAATCAGGCAAGCCACCAAACAAAAGAAACAATAAAGACACAAAAAGGACATTTGGCAAATGTTCACTACTATATATTATTTTGAAAAGAAAAGAATATACAGAGAAAAAAAAAAAGCCCAATCGTGTAAGAATTCCATTAAAATATAAAATGCAAACTAACTGATGTTTCAACAAAATTCCTGAAATGCAGTGCCCATTTTTGCAACTCGGCCACCAAAACTAACAATACCCCAATAGTCAATAGATGCCTATCTAACAATCTAGAGAATCCCAAAACAAATAACTCAACAGGGTTCAACCAAACTTCTTTCAATTCACCAAAAAATTTAAAAAAAAAAATCACACATGCCCAACTGCCAACTAAAGGGGTGTTCCGCCTATTCGCAAGATGAAAAATTTCTCAACACAACCATCTAATGCTATTGACAGGAAACACAATAACGTATTGAGATAACATAAAATATTAAGGTAACAAGTAATGGGTATTCAATATATAGCCGAATGGGGATGCCAAATCCTAACCTCACCGAAAATTGAGTCAGTGAGCAGCAGTAAATCAGCTACAACTTGAATCCAAAGGAGTAAGTGAATGAATCCCGAATCAAGTAAGCCTCGACCAGAGTGAGGAATGAGCACTAGAAGGAACAAGAAACTGAAGGCGAAACATTGTGAATATATATAGATACAAATACAAATGCTTATGGGTAATCGAAACCCATTCTTTGGGTTATAAACGAAAAGAAAAGTAGAATTTGGAGACCCATAAGAGCATGGAAGGAGGTAAAGGGAGACTTGAGGGAGAAAGAAAGGGCGGCGAGAGAGAAAGGGAGACAGAGATGGGAAGCTCACCTGGGCTTTGTTCTTCGTCGGGGAGGAAAGATGCGCAGTGATTAATATATAAGCGCAGAGGTATAATAATAATAATAATAATAAACTATTTCGGTATTATTTACCCCTCCCCCCCTTTACGACTTACGCCTGCGATTGCGTTTTATTTTCGTTTCTGATTTTAATTGAATTGATTTTAAAAAAATTAGTTTGAAAGTATTAATTTTAAAAAATTGAAGGTAATATAAATTATTTACGTTTAGAAATAATATTTTAAAAATAAGTTTAAAAGAATTAATTTTATTTAAATTATAAAATAAAATTACTTTTGAAATATAATTATAAATGTATTTTTGAAAATTTTATAGGTCATTCAACTATAAATATTTTTATTCTTTGAAAAGGTAAAAAAAAAAATTATTCCTCTCAAAATCAATTTTACAAACTAAAAATTTATGAAAATTGATTTTCTAAAAGTAGTCAAATACATTAACTACACTTAAAATCAATGAATTTCTGTCATAAATTCCAAATGAAGGTTTCTTTGTTGAATGATTGATTGAGTTATTATAGGCAAACTCAACTTGAGAAATAAATAAATTGAATCCATCTTCTAACAATGCTCTCTGATAAGACATCTCTACATATTTCCAAAGATCTACTCACAACTGCTGTCTACCCATCAATTTGAGGATGACAAGTGCTGGAAAACTGCAACTAAGTCCCTAACAACTTTCGAAAGATCTTTCAAAAGCAACTCATGAACTTCACATCTCAGTTTGAAGTGATAGATTTTGGAATACCATGTAAATGAACAATTTCTTTAAAAAACAAGGAAGCAATATGAGAAGCATTAGTAGAATTCTCACATTGTATGAAATGTGCCATCTTAGAGAAACAATCCACCATCACAAAAATGCAATCAAACCCTTGCTGTGTTTTAGGCAATCAAGTCCATGGAAATATCTTCCCAAGGAGTTTTAGGAATTGGCAACGGCTGTTATAGACCAGTATTTTGTGCACCACTTTTAGCTTGTTAATAGATCATGCATTTTTCACAAAGCGAGAACATCACATGCTAATGATGGCCAATAATAATGTTCTTTCACCAATGCTTCTGTTTTGTCCCTTCCAAAATATCTGCCAAGTCCACCACCATGTAATTTTTTAATCACAAACAACCTCAAAGAAGTCTCCGGAATACAGAATTGATTGCCTTTGAAGAGATAGTCATTCATCAACAAGAATTCATGAGATTTCCTTTCATGTAAATCTAACAAGACCTTTAAGAAAAATGGATAAACCAAATAGCTTGTAGGCATCAAGTTGAACCCAGTAATCTCATAACAAAGAGTAGTAAGCATGCAGAACTTTCTGCTAAGAGCATCAGCAACTTAGTTGGATGTTCCAGTCTTGTGATTTAGAACAAAGCTAAATGTCTCTAAATAAGATATCCAACCAGCATGTCTAGAATTAAGCTTCTTTTGGGACTTAAGGAATTTCAATGCATCATGATTTGAACAGAGGACAAATTCAACCCCAATAAGATAATACACCCAATGTTGAAGAGCTCTCACAATTGCATACAATTGTTTATCATAAGTTGAGTATTTTAGCTTTGCATCATTAAGCTTATCACCAAAATAAGCAATTGGTCTTCCCTCATGCATCAGCATAACACCAATGCCCACATTAGAGGCATGATTCTCAACTTGGAACATCTTGTTGAAATCATGCAAAGCACGAACAAGGGCTTTAACAAGTTTGGCTTTAAGGAGTGAAAAACTCTTCTCAGCCTCATCGGCCCATTTAAACTCCTTTTCCTTCAGAACATCCATCATTGGAGCATCAGTAATACTGAAGTTTTTGATAAAGTGACAATAAAAAGAAGCCAAACCACCAAAACTTCTAACTGGGTGAAATTTTTTGGTGTAGGCCAATTTACAACTGTCATGATCTGAACTGGAGTCCAGGATCAATGTATGACAAGAGCTTACCTTAGACTCAACCAAGTCATACAAACCTCAAACTTATAGCTCTGAACAAATGATTCAGAATAGCCATCATAGGGCCTCATAAATATTTTATTCTGGAAAATTTATACTTTATAAGTTCAAGCTTACAAAATATTAGATAAGTGAATTCCAATCACTAGCAATTCACTTAAAAATAAATTATTATAAATTCAATATTAAAAAGCTCATACAATACTAAAATGTATCTTGCTTATAAAAATAATTAAGCACATCTAAGAGTCAGTCCACAAGGCTTACATATTCAAAATCGTAAACAAAATTTGCCCACATGAATAATGTGATGAGTTCACTAAATAGCTGAGAACTCCCTCGATCAAATCATAGGAGTTAAACCAGAACCAATCACATTACATGTATTTGAAAAATATGTAATTTTGGTGAGTTTACAACTTAATGAGCAGTTAATATCTATTACATTAGAAACATGACAAGTAAAGGCGTGAGTTTTTCTAAAAGTAATAAAAAAATAATTTCTAAAATAATAGATAGTAAATAAAACTAAATGAATACCTGGAAAAAATATATAACAAACATATATAATTCTTTCTAAATTATAACAGTTCTAAATCATAATTATTATAAATATCATTTAAAAATAATATAACAAAGCATAAAGTTAATAAATAATTTCTAATAAAAAATCTCAAACATTGAGAAAAATTAATTAGAATAAAATTCAAGTGGAATAATTTACTATACAGAACCAGAATAGACAGAGCACACAGCTTACATGGTAAGTTAACTAAACTGATAAGCCCAATGCTTGAACTGAACAAACTGAGCACACAGCTCGTAGGTAAATTAACCAAACTGACAAGCACATAGCTTGAACTGAATCTGACAAACCTATGGCTTAAATTAATAAGCATCATGCTCAAATCCTTAATTAATCTATGTGCACTCACTTAAAATATAGTTAGCATCTCATTCAAAGAGAACATTTCCTGACATCAAAAAACTCACTTAAAAATATATTTTAGATATGCTTTTCATAAGCACTCAATGTATGTAACAATAATCAATATAGTGCCAAACCATAATTTCAAACAATTACCATTAATGATCTGAAAACCATTATCTGTAACAATAACTATCAATGGTTCAAAACTAATATGTGAAACAATTCTCAAAATTATTCCCAAGCCATTATCAATATTTTTCTGACAACAAAATTTATCAATTCAACCAAAAATTCGTTATAACCATGCTCAAAAGCTAATAGCGAGTTTTCGAAACTTTTGTTTGTCCAGAGTACTTAAGGCTCTAATATATTCAATATAAAAGTTCTAACATATGTTTGAAACTTAAAAATTACATATAGACATGTAACAGGTAATAACTACTCACAATACTTAGTGATTTCTAATAGAGTCTTCCTCTAATAATACGCTTTGGTAAATTAGAGATTTCCTGTACTGTTCTATAACCATTAAAAAATATCAGTAATTTAGTATCAATCATAGACAATGTATCTTCCCAATTAAATCTTTAAATTCTAAGTATTTCTAGATATAAAAACCTAAATTCACTACTCACAATTGCCCAATGGAAAATATGAAATAAAAATCAAATCAAATAAAAACATAAAAAAAATTCCACTAAATAAAACATCTACTCACTTATCTTAAGTTAAGATAACCTAAAATCTGAATTAACATTAGATCCTGCCCTAAAAATTTACTAGAATTTATTACTCTTTTACAAAGAACGTAGAAAGAAAAGACAATTAAACTTGTTTATCTTAAGGTATATATATAACCATTCCTAGGAGGAAGATGTTTACTATTTTTCTAATGTTGGACTTAAAAGTAAAACAACACGAGACTTCTTTCTCAAATGTTAGACTTAAATAACAAACCTCTCTCTTTCTCTTTTTTTTTTTTTTTGTAATACTTATCCCAATCCTTCTCTTTCTCTTTTTTTTTTCCTTTAAAGCTTATCCCTTTTTTTTCTTTTTGGTATTGTAACATTCTCTCCCCATTAAAATAAATTCATTCTTGAATTTAAAATTCCTACTAACATTATTCACTGAATAGGGTGGGTACTTCTCACACATAGCCACTTCAGATTCCTAAGTCACTCTTTTATCTAATGGCCCATGCCAAACAACTTTCATCGAACTTATATCCTTAAAGTGTAAATGTTTTGTCTGTTTATCTATTATGGCCTGTGGTTGCTCTATGTAGTTGAGATATTCATCAAGCTAAACTATTTGTTGTAATATAAGATGAGAAAGGTCATGAATGTATTCTCATAGCATAAAAACATATAAAATTGGATGAATTAAAAAGATCAAGTAGAAAACCTAAGCAGTAAGTTACTTGCCCAACTCTCTCAAGAATCTCAAGTGGTCCTATAAATTTTATATTCAATTTATCCTTTTTGCCAAATCTCAATATACCTTTTGTAAAAGAAACGCATAAGAACACTTGGTCTCTCACACCAAACTCCAAGGGATGACATCTTCGATCTAAATATGATTTTTGTATATTCTGTGCAGTTACCAAACAATCTTGAATCAATCCAACATTCTCATTAGCTTCTTAAATCAAATTTGATTCTACAAGTTTAAATTTGTCAGTTTCAAACCAACTAATTGATGATTTACATCGTCTCCCATATAAGGCCTCAAAATATGTATATAAATATTATACTAAAAACTATTATCATATATGAACTATATCAAAAGTAAATGTCAGTCATAACTCCCTCCGAGGTTTAGAACATAAGCACAAAGCATATCCTACAAAATTTGAATGGTTTTCTCTAACTAATCATCAATCCAATAATGAAAAGTGTACTCAAATCCAAATAGATATTCAAGGCTATCTTAAACGATACCCAATTAGAGACGAAAAACATTAGGACTCCATGCAAAAGATGCTATATTATCCAAATAGAGCTTCACATACTACATTATTATGAAAATGGTTTTCACAGATAAGACATGTGCATATTTCATTAACCATTGTATAATTTCCCAAAATGAGTCATTAGGTCATCAATAAGTATGTTACCATCCATAGAAATTATTTCTTATCTCCATTCGAGTTTATCTATTTGTTGCAGCAAACCTGTTAGCTTTTAGGGCTTAATCTTCACTTGTTGGCACACAAGCATCTAAATGCAAACTCTACTACATCTTCATTCATAATTTCTTATCCATAAACTTCTTTTCCATCTAATTATCTACGGTACATACCAACATTTAATAATCTCAAAAACTTTTAAAACATCATGCTAATTAAGACAAAATGTCTCACATTAGACCTTAAAGAATCTATTCCAAAATTAGCAGTCACTTGGCCTCTGAGATCTTTTCTCAATCTTATTATTTATAACCACTAAGATATCAATGTAGCATTGACTAAATTAGGATCACCTTGAAGCAAAACAATCCATTCAAATATCAATTCTCAACACTTTCACTTTGTCCTTACTTGAATAACTGACAGATTTTGTGCCAATAAATTTAATTTACACAAGAAATCTATAATTTCCTTCATATCACAATCGCATGGTTGCAAATTTAAAAGTCACATTCCATAATAGCACCATAATTCCATGGTTTCAGATTTAGATACGATAGAGACTTAATCTAAGAGCCATTAATGGACATACTTTCAAAACTTAAATAATAATTTGTTTCATACCATAAATAAGACTGGTATGAATTGGCATTATACACTCTATCCTCTTCACAACTTTAGCTTGAACGATTTTCACCTTGTATGTAACATCCTGTAAATCATGAAAAGTATTTTGTGCATAATTAAGTTTGAAATGTATTATTATGAGTTTTGTGTGTTTAGAGCCCATTAGAATTTTAGAAAGATCCAAGCCATATAATAAAAGTTAGTATATAATGTTAATTAATCCTAATTAAGTATGGTTTAGTATTGGAATTAAGCTCAATTAAGTAATCCAAAGAGCCTAAACTATAAGAACCTAGACTAGCCCAATCAAGGAGAACCCAAATCGGCTTAACCCAATGGCCTTAGTAACTTAAGCCCAAAATGCTAGCCTAAGAAGTAATCCAGAAAAGACAAAGAAATTGTCTTCTTAAGGGAGGTTCATGTAAGAAGAAAAGAGAAGAGAAAGGAGAAGTAAAGTGAATCAAGTAAGGAATATGCCAAGAATAAAGCCTAAGGCAATAAATTAGCTAGAAGACAAGGAAGCCTTCTTGCATGGAAGCTCACGTGAGAGCTTAAGGAAGTCTTACTTGAAAAGAGAAAAAAACATCATTAAGGTAAAAGATGACATTCTATGTAAGATTAGAGAAAAATGTTATGGAGGTTTAACCTTGAAAAGTAAGAATGATCATTAGAGGGCTAAATTGTGGGGTTATGATTTAGGGAACCTATTTTGTCCAGATGTGACTCAAGTTGTGATTTCAAGGTAAGTTGTAAAATTTTAAGTATCAATTTCAATGATGTTTGGCCATTGAATGTTATTATGATATTAAAGCCTTGGGTTTGAAGATGTATGGCCAATGAAAGTAAGTCAATGATGTATAGCCATTGAGTGAAATTATGATAATAAAGCTTTATGCTTAATAAATGGCCTATGAATATGTAAAGCGTCTTGAAATCATACTTGTATCAATTTCATGCTCACTATAAGTAAAGTGGAAGAAATATTCTAAGTTTGGAAATGATCATCAAAAAAAGAGAAAAATGAAAAGCAGGTGATCTGGAAAGATTAAAAAAAAAAACTGATAAAGAAAATACCATGGAGATGATCTAAAGGCACGTGATCCATAAAAGTCTTACATATGTCTAAGGTCCACTTTGTGGATATGGTCCACTAAAAGGGTGTGGATATGTTGAGTGGAATCCACCAAAAGGATGTGGTATAACCACTTATGTTTAGGGAACATCCTATGTCAAGCGAGAACTCTCACTCATGATAATGACCATTAATAATGAAAGTTAAAAGGGGTTATGCCCCAAGATATGAGATCATGTAAGTAAAAATAATTCAAAGATGATTAAAGCCCTATGTTATTAAGACATGTGAGCATGTAATTGATAAGGAATTTAATACTTGCTAAGATAAGATAGAAAGCCTAGCATTAGTTAAATGGCTATTAGCAAGCCTAATGCAAGATGTTTACTTATGAATTATCCATATTCTAAAAATTAACATTAATCATGAAACAATTTTCTTTATAATATATAACTGGAAACACTATAGTTTTCTTAATCATTTTTATGTGGTTTAAAGCTTACTGAAAATTTATAATTCTCTCCTTTTTCAAATGAGGTTTCTAGAATTTACAGAATTTGCATAAAGATGTCTGCCTATATGATGAATGAAGTGGTAGTAGAATTGATTGCTTTGAAAGATAATGTTTTAATTTAATAGAGTTTAGATATAATTCATTTGATGTATTATTATGTAAGAAAAAGATGTGTACTAATTATTGTATATGAATAATAGTTAATAATAAATTTATGTATAAGTTTTTTAATATGTGTTTTAATATGTGTCATTTACTAAAAAGTATTTAAAGTAATTATGAAATAATTTAGTAGATTATTTAAGTTAAAGATAAGAAATAAATCCATACAAATTATAGGTCACGTAATTAAGGTTAATAAGGAAATTCAATTAGAAATCAAATCATGTAATCAATAATTTTATTTATTGTTATGTATGTTTTTAGATTAGTCATATACTCATAGTATTGCATTTAAAATATTTGATTTAAATTACTTACATGATTACTTAATTTTTATCATTAGTTATAAGTTATTAATAAACATTCTTTTATGTCACATAATCAAATAAAAGAAAATTTTACTTAAATAATGTGATAACGTAATCCATTGTTTTAAATCAATAATAGATAACTTTTTATTTTAGTTACACAATCGTGATGTCACGTTTAACGTTTAATATTTTAATTAGTCACATAATTACGTAGTTAAATAATTACTTATATTTTGATATTTTAACAAACACGTAATTATTTAGTTACATAATCAATCATTTTAGTTAATTATAAAATTCAATTTAAATTCATTCATATCTAATTCATCAATATAAGCTAAGTATTAGTACGCGACTGAATTAGAAATAAAATAACTTTTGTAATATTCAAGAATCTATAACTATAATGAACTATCAAATTTTTTCTCTGAACTATGGGTCATTGTTTTCTCATTTTATACATTGCCATTGCCATTGCCATAGCTAATAGCATTATAATGTTATTGCTTATTCAATCCAATAGTCGAATTGCGTCCTCATTCCCTATCCAAGAGTTAATATGCCCTTCGCCCCGATCTCTGAATTCTCATTAATGTAATATCAGCACAAGTTCTATATACTTCAACACATAACGAAAAATTCTTACATGTTTAAGAAGTAAGATATTTCTCTTACTTTATATCAATTAATGGTAATCATATTAATTTTATAAACTATTATTGCTTTTAAAAAATTTTAATTTAAGCAAATAGCAATAGCCTACAAAGTTGATATGATTATCATTAAATGGTATAGAGTAAAAGAAATACCTTACTCTTTGAGCATGTGAGAATCTCTCACACACAACATTGAGAATTATAGAAGGGAGAGAGATAAAACATTGAAGAAGCCAAAGTAATTAATATGATAACATTTAACAGGTAATTTTGAACATTATCCTCAATATGGCACTAAGTTCTACACTTTAGAGTATTTACATAGTGAACTTTAGGACTTAATTTCATTAAAAACCAACGTGTAGCAACTTGGCCTTTATTGCAAGCAAAAACCTGAAAAGCCTCTATTTTGAAGGATGTTGCTTGGGCTGAAACACTTCGCTACCAACAGAGGCAGTCAAAGATATTTAGACGACCGGATTTTCCTCATCCTCAATGTCATCAATGCCAACCCAACGGGTAAATGCGAAAAGAAACTCTTTAAAGTTCACCATTCCATTTTTATCCCAATCCATTTCTTCTGCAGCATTTTGCAAAGAACAGAAAATAATATTAATAAATAAAATATGACCTAGGAAAAAAATAATAAAAGACAAGATCACTTATGATGGAAAATACTAACTGATTGGCCTCTCAAGTTGGTTCATAAATCCGAAAACTATGCTCAAGCAATCTTTTACATGGATAGAGAAACAAAGGAATATAACAGATAAATAGACAACCACTTTGCAATAGAAGGATTACAAGATACTAACTGTGTGATGTTGCCTTCACTAATGTTTTTCATTAAGTGTATGTTTGGTACGAGGGTAAAAATAGGAGTAAATTTACAAGATACTAAATTTTCATTAAGTGTATGTTTACCATACTAACTGTATAGTCAAAATGGAGGAATACGAAACATACCAAACATATCCATGAAAATTTACCTCTCATTTTTACCCCCGTACCAGACATACCCTAAGTGTCTTATGATCAAGCTTGATGACTAGATGTAATGTAACAAGTTATTTGTTAGTGACAAATAGAGAGGCGCTCACTCTTCTTGTGCAAGCATGTTAAAGCAAATCTCTCAACATTAACATATGATGCATGATGCTAACATGAGTATGTCTGAGTTGATGCAGGCTTGAATACCTGCTTGAGTGCATATGCTTGTATCTAAGTGTACTTACACACAAAGGGAGGGCAAGAGACAACTGACCAAATCTTTTCATGGCTATTCTTCCAGAAGAACGCTCCCCTGAGGTAGTTTCATTTATAGCTTCCACCATCTCACTTTTGCTGACATAACCATCCTTATTTTTGTCCAAGAATACAAATGCATCAACCAAAGTCTCAAATGTAGCCTCCAAATTCGGGATCCCAATTCGTGATTTCTTGAGAAGTCATGGGAAACAATTTGAAAAGGAAGCAAAACAGGAAGGCAAAAGCATTAAATCCAGTTATTTGCCTCCTCTGCATTTCATTGCCTCAAACTTCTAAACTTGTAACTACTAAATGTTGCCCACATAGATCTTTTCTTGTAATTCAATTTTAGTGGATTATTATATCATTTTTCTACATAACAAAATTAAAATTTCTCATACCTCCCATAGCAGAATGTTAAGATGATAAAATCTAGGCTGTCCTGAAGAAACACATGAATTAAAAAGCATGGCCATACAAGAAAAGATTGATTGAACAAATTGAACTGAATTGCTTACTATGTCCAAACTTCTCCTAAATTAAATAATCGATTTGCTACACTAGATGCAAGAAGACAGAAGAATCTATATTCAATTCACAGAGTTAAACGTATAATAACTCAAAATAATTCAAAACTCAACCAGAGCACATAATACATGACATGTTCTTTAAAGAGCAGGTATTACTAGCCTACCTTCCAAATTTGGTTTTTTAAGAATGCCTCCTTATGTTGTGTATATATATCATCATATGGTAAAGAAATTTATAGAGCACAGACATTGTGCCAGGATACAGCATGAAGTGCTGCTGCGTCATCCTTGAGAAGGTAGACAAGGCAGAGAAGTACAATAAACTCACTGAACTTCATTCCCATATCTTCGTTAATATCACATGCTTCAAAAAGATCATTGATCTCCTCCTCGGTAAAAGAGATTTCCAGCTTATTGAAACACTTCTTCAACTCTTCTTGATCTATTGCTCCATTAGAATCCTCGTCTATAAGAAAAGCCATAAACACGCACCACACCTCTTAGCAATTATAAGGTTAGAAGTAAATATGTCAGTCTGTGTGTGCATGCAATGGTAACAAAAACATTGAGTTAATGACTGATTGCTGCATTGTCAAAGCCTATGAATAAGCTTTATAAATTGCAGTTCCAATTACAATAATGAGCAAGAATTAAAAGTTTTTGAATAGGCCAAACTCTAATTGAATGCCAATAAATATTGCAACTTTCAAACACATGATTAGCCTGCAATCTGTCCATGACATACGCATAAAGGATTCTGAGAAGACAGTGACCATTTTCTTTTACTTTGCCATGACACTGTGACATCTACTAGTAGGCCCATATATTTTACTTATAGCATGCTTCTGCTAGAAGGTGTCAAATCAAAATAACAGTTTAACAATTAAAATCATAAATTCTAAGAAGAAACCTACCAAATTGCTCAAATATGGCTTTGCATTTTCTTAAGCTCTCATCAATTTTTGGGAATTTCAAGATTATAGTGTTGAATGACTTCATGGAACTTCCATGAGATTCCCTCCGCTGCATTGCTTCAACCATTTTGGCCTCAAGCTTGGTTTCTGGCATCCAAACCTTTTCGTGTGATTCACCCTTTCCTAATACACCTCCCATAGTCAATCAACAAACCAAAGTAGGATTCAGACAAGTCACCTCTGGTACCTAAGCAAGCAAGTGTAAAACAAAATTCAAGTATTGCACAAAGCAGAAATTGCCCAACTTACAGATAGTTCGAGCAAAAATGTAAAAATGAATTCTCACTCTCTATGTATATACATTTTATTATTTGTTTTACTTTATGATAATTAATTACACATAACTTCTTCTGCAAATCTCAATAATAGGGTGACACCTTTACCCCTTCACCAAACAGCAACTTGTCTCGAAATCCAAACTTCCCTTTAAACATATCAACATATATTGAGGATCTATATTGACTCTTGAGTGTTAATTTCAGATGCCCTAAGTTGTAATTCCATAAATCTTTTTGCCCCTGATAGTCTATTAGGGTATGTTTGAATGGGGGAGTATGGAGGATAGGAGTGATTTTTCAATTTTAACTGAGAAAATTATAAAATGTTTATAGAAATGAATAAGGGATAATTGGAGAGTTTCATAACAATCACTCATTTTATTCTTCTTATTTTTAAAAATTTCTCAAATAAGGAGAATGTTTACTTAAAATAATCTCTCTCTGCTCAGTGTGTAATATAGCATATATTAGTAAAAAAAAAAATGAAACATGAAAAACCAATGTAATTAAAAAAAAAAAGGAGGAGTATATAAGGAGATTATCAGTTTTGCACACATAAATTGAGTCGATTCTTTCAATAATAGAAATATAGAAGACTAAATGCTGTAAACATAACCAACATCACATCAAAATTACATGCAATTAATAAGGAATTTAACTCATAATCTTATAATTCAACAAAAAATTTCGACACCCAGATGACTGGATGGTGAGGAGTGAGGCATATTGCCTCCAATTTTTTCTTGAATGGAATTAAGGCCTTTGATTAGAGACAAGATAAATTGCAATATCACAAATATTGAATGGAATTTCAATTTGGAGAGAGAGAGAGAGAGAGAGAGAGAGAAAAACAAAGGAAAATTTACATAATATGAAAGCATTTGAAAAAAGAATGAAAGACATGAGAGAACAAACTGTATGGTATGTCCAGGGAGAAGGAGGAAGCGTTCCCCAAGCTCCTTGGATTGAAAGTGAACACGAACGATCAGGACAAGCAGCAGAGATCAAAGACTGAAACTTGATATCTTGAATGAGAATAAAAATGCTTTGTGGGTTGCATACTGCATATTGCAGAAGGTGAGTGGATTTGTAGAGAGATGCAAAAGAGAAGAAGAAGGCCTTTCATGTGGCTCAACCTATGTTTGTGTTGTGCCCACCACGTATTGTCGCCTCTCTCGATCTAAGCGCATCTTTGCTACATTTACAATATTTGCCACCCACCAATAGGGGTGATCACGGTTCGGACAACCCATGAATTCGATGAATCCGACCCAATCTAATTAAAAAAATTTTGGTTGGATCGGGTCGGATAGGATTGAATTAATTTAATATTAATCGGTTTGGGTATCAGATCTGACATTTTGTAATCCGATGACCCAACTACTCTATCATATTATTTTTTAAAATTAAATTTTGTTTTTTTATAAATCTTTTGGACATTAAAAAGTTGTTGCCTATCATTTTGATTTTAATTTTATGGTAAAAATAATTTTTTAAGTGTGTATCTTCAAGCATTAATGTAAAAGAATAGCAATTATAAATTTTTTTATTTTTTTAAAATTTTTTATGGATGTTTAAAAGAAAAAAAAAAGTATAACCTGATGACCCGACCTGAACCAACCTGATTTTGGTCGATTTGGTTTAGTTTGGGTTAAAATGAAATTTTTTTATAAATTTAATCTAACCCAACCTGAATTTAAAAAATTAGTTTAGACTTATTTTTATCTACAACCTGACCCGACCCAACTCGTATGCACTCCGACTAACTACGAACCCACACAAAAACACACACACATTATCCTCAATTTTGTTTTATTTGTATGTTTTTTTTTTCTCCTTACGTGTGGTCTTTTGTTGATTGTTGTTTCACATTTCAAAACTTGCCTATAAAAATTAAGTATTTTTTGGTATTTTAATTTTTTTGGGATATTAATATGCAATATGATTTATCAAATATTTATTAGTAGTTTTTTTCAATAATAAATGTTTAAAGTTTATAAAGTAAAACAAATAATTAATAAATATTTAACAAATTAATTTGGGTATCAGTACTAAAAAAGAAAAAGTACTAGGGTAATTCAAAAAAATTATAAATAAAACTAAAGGCAAACTAGTCATATTTCAATTTAAGTGTTTGCATTAAATGAACAAAAAATAATAAATAAATTTAATTTTTTGAGTATTTTTATGCATTACAATAGATAATTATCTAATTGTATATTCCTAAAATTCCTATCATGCACATAAACAATGTTAAGAAAGTTTCACCGTGAAAAGTAAATTTCCGAGGGTCAGTACATGTTGAGTACTTGTATATTTTACGAAGGAAAGAAGAGAAAATAGACAACAAGAAAAAAAAAACGAAGAATGTAATTTAAAATACAGAAATCACGATTGATGCATGAAAATGAAAAGTATTCAAGAACCAATGTGCCTACTTGAGTAAAATTGGAAGCCAAACAATCTCTTATGCTACAAGCACCTAGGAATTTTTCCTAACACTAGTATGAGAGCCAAAAATTCAAAGCTAATAATGAAAGAGCATCACTCAATAAAACCTTTGATTAGTCATATAAATTAGATTTTCTTTGTATTAAATTTGAAATTCTTTTTTCTGGAATAATTAGTCCTTATAATTTTACTCTGTTTAGATTTTGGTCTCCATAATTTTTTTGTATCCATTTTATAGTTTCACTCATTTAGATTTTGATTCATACTATTAAGGTATTGGTCCTTATATTTTTCACTTATTTGAGTTTTAGTCCCTATAGTTTTTATTTATTAAAGTATTAGTCTTTATTTTTCATGAAAGTTTAGTCCCTATAATTTTTAATTATTAAGGTATTAATATCTTATGAACCAAAATTCAAAGAAGTAAAATTATAATGACTGATATCTAAAAAAAAATAAAGAGACCAAAATTCAAATCAAATGAAACTATAGGGATTAATTACTTATTTTAACCATAAAAATAATATTAATGAAATATTCATCTATAATTATAACTAAAGAAACTTTTTCAATTACATATAACTAATGATTTAATATTTAATATGAAAATTTTCAATTATATATGAAAATTTAATCTAAAAATCATAATATATCTTTAATTATAATTAATTATTAAAAAAGTATAAATATATTAAGAATCCTATTTTTTAACATATAAAATATTTAAAATTTAATATGAGAATTTAACATATATTAAGCATCCTACTTTGATTATATACGAAAATTTAATATGAGAATAATAATATATCTTTACTTATAATTAATTATTATAAAATATAAATATATTAAGCATTCTATTTTCTGAAATATAAATTTTTAAATATTAATATTTAAAATTAAACTTATAATTCAGAATTCCATAAATAAAAATAAAAACTTTATATTTTATTAAAAATAAAACATCTTTAATATTCATTTCTCTACTTTTCTTTTCCAATAGTTTTTCACCCATGCATCAGACATTATCATATAACTATTAAATATATATACATAATAAATTAAAAACAACAAATCTGCTATGAATTTATGTATAATGTACAAAAAAATATTTATAGAGAAAAAAATATTTGACATATAAATATATATAAATATGTATGTTTGAAATATTGTTACGAAGGATAATGTATGTGGAACCTAATATAATATTCATAGAGAAAAGATTTCATACATAGAATTTGACAAATTTGTTAATAAACTGTTAATCTATTAATGATTTTATGATGAAATATTATTTATATTTTTATTTAGTTTTATATGTAAAAAAATAAAACAATATATTCAAAATTTGAATTTGAATCAATAAGTTATTAGGATTGTCAAAATAAAAAATAATATCTAATTAGCTCCTTTAAATAAAATACATTAATATGAAATTTTTTCATAAAATAAGTCAGTCAATCAAATATTTAAAATACTGATAATAATAGTATCAAATCACAATCTGAAATATTTATTGTATATATTATATATTAACTTCTATTAAGACTTTAATGTAATATTAAATACATAATTTTAAATTAAGAGTTTTAATATTAAATAAATATTAAATACATTGATTTCTCTTTATTTTAATTACCTTTTAAATTGATTATTTAAAAGCTCCATGGTCATATATATTTTCTCTGGTTTGAAGCAGAAATTTATGTTTCGATTTAATCATATAATTATTTTATTTAATATGTATATATAATTATTTTATTTAATCATATAATTATTATATAACGGTTACCAAGAAACATATTAACCTATGATTCAAAATTTTCTCATTATTAATTATCAATTTCAAATAATAGTGGCTGATAGTTATTTAATTGTAAATTATTGTTTCCTATCATTTTATAGTTTATATTTTAATGTACCATCATGTTTAAAATTTTAGCACACATGTGTTTCGTTATTATATACTAATCAATTTCATTTCAAAATAATTTTTTATAAAAAATAATGTACTTAAATTATGCACCAATTGAATGCGAAATTTAATTTAACATCTATGATAATTATTTTAAAATGTGGAACAAATTAAATTAAAGTACATTTCAATTTTTTACATGATAAGTCATGATATATCAAATGGTTGAAATGATAAATTAGAGTACTTTTTATAGTGGTTATAATATTATTAGTCTATATAAATAATGAATTTATTTTTTTTTAAAGCAAACCATTATATCCAAGAAAATGATAAAATAAACAATAAATTAAGGGTTGTTAGGAAATACCTTTTTCATTTAGAAAAAACAATTGATATAGTGTCCCCAAAGACAGTGTCAAAACATTTGGCTGCTTCCATAATAGAAGAACCCTAACCTTAAACTTCCACATCTTATGGTCAACTAAAACATCAAAAATCAAAATTGTACCATAAGCACATATAATGAAGGGAAGGAAATTGTTGGCTGCAAATAATCAATATAAATATTAGTCCATATGAAATTAACCATAAAATTAGTTCAGAAATTGTTTGATATTTGTAATTATTTGACTCATAATTTTAAAAGCTTGCCATATAAGTCGTGGATTCCATATTCAACATATTTAATGATGTATTGTAATTAATGACAGACAATTATTATATTACATTATTCAAATTCAAATTTGTTTCAATCATATACTAAATTTGATTCAATTAAACAAAAAAAAAATTTTTACACTATTATTCAATCACATCTTACTTAATGTTAGATTTAATTTTGATTCATTATCACTATAATATTTTTTTTACTATCATCTAATTACATATTACTTAATGTTAGACTTTTTAAGTAATTATTATCTTAATCAAATTATTTTAATAATTTAATAATTTATGATTAGATAATATTATAAAAATTTTTGCATCGTTATTTGACTAGAAGGAATGTACTGAACTTGATTTGCCGAATGACGTGGCAGTCCTTTTTTTTTTGTCATTGGCAGGTAATTTAACATTTAACTGTGTATAATTAGTATTTTTTAAATAAATTAATGAAATAGATGAAAATAAATGCAGCGACAAAATCAACGACGATCGTCCACCTTTTGCTTCCAGCTCCTAGATAATTTGGTTGTCTTCATGAATTTCATTCCTTGTTTCATTCCTCCCACCATTTATTCAATATTTCAATGTATAACATTTGCCCCTAAAAAGAGCTGCTCGTTGTTGTATGGTCATAGTTTTTTCATCGTGTTCTTTTTTTTTTTGGTCATTTCTCATCGTGTTCAAATCGTGGGTTATACTCTAGTGAACCATAGCCAAAAAAAGACCCAAAACACTATGCTTGTATTACTTCAAAGGAAAAATCTATCATTACTTAAAGGATATAAAATACACATTACCTCTTAAAAGCACAATCCTTTCTCAACTTATCTCCTAAAGTTTATTTTGTATTACTTAACCTCCCTTAACATTTGGGTAAATAAAAAAAACATTACTTTTTTTAATGAAATTAAACAGATATACATAGAAAACCAAACTTTACGGGGGTTATGTAAAAAAAATCCAAAGTTCATGAAGGTTAAGGGATGTGTAGATTACAACTCATATAATTATCATTTCATATAAATGGTCTCATATATGGATCAAAATAGATATACTGATTATGTGAAGTATATTACAAGAGAACATACCCGTAAATTCACATATTGAATGCCTAGAAACAGAGTTTGAGTCCCAAATGCGTGGAGAGAATCAGATAGCAAGAGTGAGAGAAAGTTTTCGGAATCTTTTCTCAACCAAATGCTATCCCATATGACCATTTTGTGTTTGCAGATTATATATATACTGCATTGTTGCATGGGGCTGGGCTTGGCCCATCTTGGGCGGCCCAGTCATCTATTCCTTCATCTCCCACTCGCCCATGATGAGTTCAAGTTCTCTACTCTGCAGTTCATACAGGCAAACAATCCGTGCGACCAGCATACTCATAGAGCTCGTTGCTATTATATATGTTAGGAGTATATAGCAGCTCACAATGGGACTTTGAGTAGATCATGTATGCTGTACCCTAGATCAATCAATCACATTCACAACTCTCTTGATATCATTTTAAACTTTGTTTGTTCATTATATTCACAACTATGACTAACCATAATACAGTCATAATTGATCGACCAGTGAATACAAGTCAATGTGACAGATATCTCAAATTGATCTTCCTCTTTACTTAGATCTCTTAATCTGTGTTTAATTCGCTTTTCTAGGAATATTCCATCCGATCGAATCATTCATGACCATTGGCAACATCCTAAGATAGCAAACATCAAACACAATCTTGAAAACAAGGTAAGAGTCTTAAGGGTACTATAATGAGGTGTTTTTTTTTTTTAACCTCAAAGTCTCACACGACTTAAATAATAAGATTATAAATTTAGCCATCTCTTTTGTCGTATGTATAATGCATACGTAGCCTGAAATACGTATTACAGTATTTTTCTCCTTTCCCATGGAGTGTATGCCTTCATATTTAAATACTGTACCGATGGTGGTTCAGACATTTCCAATGTCTAACCTGAGTTCACAAATCTACTCTGTTATAAATCAACAGAACTCTCATCTGGCATAAGACAGACAAAGTGAAATTGTGGGTTATTTTTACTTTTGGATATAACAAATAATATATCCTCCATCTTAACATTTAGTTAAGGCGACCATCATATTTCAAGCCCGAGCTCTTAATTATCATCACTTAGATAATTTTGCTTGAAATAGTCTCAAATAGAGGCGATTACATGTGTGAGTAGGCTAATCTAAGATCTGTCTGGCATACCTTTTAATAAAGATAATGTACATAACATTAAATATATATGTATATGCATAAATGTTCAACAAATGTGGGGCATTAAATTGGGAAATAATATAGTACATCAAGTTCTATACGCAATCCTAGAGTTTTTACTTACCATTCCAATAGCAAAACAAATATTAGGCTTTGTACACATCATAGCGTACATTAAACTTCCAACGGTACTTGCATATGGAACACATTCCATTTGCTTTTGCTCTTGTGGAGTCTGAGGACACAAGCCTTCTGCTCAAGCCTATGCCTTTTGCAATAGGAGTATCAATGGGTTTGCAGTCTCTCATGTTGAAACGTTCAAGTATTTTGTTTATATATGTTTCTTGTGAAAGAGATAAAAGTTTTCTTGAACGATCTCTTGAAATCTTAACTTCAAGGATATATACTGCTTCACCCATATCCTTCATTTCAAAATTGGTATTTAACAAACTTTTGACAGTGTTAACGAATTCCTTACTGCTCCCAGCTATTAGTATATCATCAACATATAATAATAAGATCACAAATTGATCTTTGGATATTTTAATATATACGTAATAATCTTCGTCAATTTTGACAAAATTATATTTTATTATTGCTTCTTGAAAGCGTATATACCACTATCTTGAAGACTGCTTAAGGCCATATATCGATCTTAAAAGTCGACATACCTTTTGTTCTTGGCCTTCTATTATGAAACCAACTGGTTGTTTTCATATAAATTTCTTCTTCTAATTCTCCATTTAGAAATGCAGTCTTACATCCATTTGATGTAATTCAAGATCTATACTTGCTACTATAGCTAAGATAAGGCGAATCGAGGTAAATCTCACTACAGGAGAAAATGTTTCTTCATAGTCAATTCCTTCCTGTTGAGTATACCCCTTTGCTACTAGGCGAGCCTTATATTTTTCAATTGATCCATCAGCATTTCGCTTATTTTGAGGACCCATTTGTTCCCGATGGCTTTGCGTCCTTCTGGGAGATCAATCAATTCCCAAACTTGGTTTAATCTCATAGACTCCATCTCTTCTTCCATTGCTTTCATCCATTTTTTCCTTTGCAGGGCATGATAGAGCTTCTTCTATGTTCTTTGGCTCTTCCTCATCTAGTGGAGCAAACCATGAAAGCTTCTCCTTCTATGTCAAAACGTTTTCGGGGAACGCTTTTATGATTTGATCGTCGTATTAAAAGTTGTTCATCTTGAGTTTCGTTATGCTCATTGATGCTCCTAATCGAATCAAATGGCTTATCAAGTTGTTGCAATTGAGACTGGTTCGTATTTAATTCCCCACTTCTCACATTGCTCCCACTTAGATGTGATGGTATCTCAACATGTATAGTTGAGGTATTGCCAGTACTTTGATCCAGTGTTTCAAAGAGGAATTGGTTTTCACCAATTTCACCCCATTTAGGAAACTCTGTTTCCATGAATGTGACATCCCTCGATTCAAATTCAGTTTTACTCTCACTTTCCTGCTCACCTATAAACACGTATCCTTTAGAGTGTTCAGAGTATTGTATGAAAATACTCTTCATACCTCGTGCACCTAATTTTTCATATTTGTGCGAAGGAACATAAGTATAGGCAGCGCACCCCCAGGGTTTTAGAAATTTCATGTTTGGCCGTCTGCCTATCCATAACTCATATGGTGTGGTAGTTGCTGATTTTGAAGGAACTCGGTTAAGTACATAGGCAGCAGTTAACAATGCATCTCCCCAAAAAGAGATTGACAAATTTGCATGTGCCATCATTGACCTAACCATCTCAAGCAGGGTTCTGTTCCATCTCTCCGTAACACCATTTTGTTGAGGAGTATAAGGAATAGTTAATTGTCTATTTATCCCTTTTTCATCACATAGTTCTCTGAATTGAGCAGATAAATATTCACGACCTCGATCAGTCCTTAATGCCTTAATTTTCTTGTCTAATTGATTTTTCAGCCAAACTCATATATCTTTTGAAGCAACTTAATGCCTCTGATTTATGAGTTATCAAATAGACATAGCTGAATCGAGTATAATCATCTATAAATATGATGAAATATACAGCCCCGTGCTTTGCTCTCACATTCATTGGACCACAGATATCTGAATGGACTAATTGCAAAGGAATTTCAGCTCTAATTCCTTTTCCAAATGGTTTTGTAGATGTTTTCCCTATTAGGCAATGCTCACACATAGGTAAATTGACTCTTTCGATATTACCCAATAAGCCTTCCTTGGCCAGTCTACTCATTATATGTTAGCCAATATAACCAAGTCTAGCATGTCATAAATTAACATCAACATTGTTAGTACTAGAAGATGTAACTAGGGAATAACAAATATTCGCAGAATGTAAGTCATAATCTAATACAATGAAACCATTTAAAAAATATCCTGAGCCGTAAAATGTTGTTCCTAAGAACACATTTACATCGCTTGAATGGAAGTTTATTGAAAAACCAAGTCTAACTAACACTACTACAGAAACTAAATTCTGTCGTATGTCAGGTGCATAGAGGACATCATGTAGGAATAGGGTGTGCCCGTTGCGCATATTCAATTGACATGGGTCAATCCCTTTGACAACTGCTCAAGTGTTGTTTTCCTACATAGATCCACTTTGCTCTATGTGGAATACGCTGGAATTCCACGAAGGCATTCCTTTGCTACATGGTCAGTGGCTCCTGAGTCTACAGTCCACAAAGGATGTGATTCAGATAAGAAAACAGAACTTGAGACAAACACATTATTCTCAAGTGGATTAAGGGTGTTTACCTTCTTTGGCTTGCGACAATCGCGAGCGAAGTGACCCTTCTTGCCACAATTGTAGCATTTCACCTTTGACATATTTTTCTTGAAAGGGCGCCTTCCTTTCCCAGGTTGGTTATTCCTTGGCCTTTTGCCAGACGAAGATGGACCCTTGCCTTTCCTCTTATGAGAATCACCACCATGATGCTTGCGCTTGGAGTCCGAAGCTCCTTGTAAGCTAGAACCTGCAAAGTAGATATCACTTTTAGGTTTAGCCGCCTATAGGCGGTCCTCTTCCAACTCAATATCACGCATAGCATCCTCAAATGTCTTGTTGTTGTCATTGTGGGATGAGGTGGATTTTCATGTATTCCCAGCTGTTTGGCAAAGAACGGAATCACCGCTTGCACTTGTTGCTCATCATCAGTGAGGACGTGGCCAGCATCTCGCAGCTCACTTATCATATTTGCCATATGCCTCAGATGTTGTTTCATTGTCTGAGCATGTGTCTTCTTATATGAATCAAATTTCACAGTGAGCTGTCTCAGTCTCGTAACTGAAGTGCTACCAAACCTAGCAGCCAATGTCGTCCACATATACCCGATGTTGTCAAAATGTACAAACTCTCTCATGATATCATTCTCCATGCTGCTCGGCAACGTAATGCGAGCCAGAGAGTTTTTTCTTCTTCCATGCAACATATGCATCTTTGTCACGCCTGTGCTGTGCAGTGGTTCCATCTTCAGGTTCTGGCATAACCTGATTCAGTGTCTTAAGAACCTCTTGTTCTTCAAGCACATACTGGATTTTTAATTTTCGGATTTCATAATTGTTGCCATTGAGTTTCTCACCCTTATCCAACTCAGCAACAATGTTCTTTGATGCGGAAGCTATTGTATTTGACAAATTAATTCTACATATACATGTACATAATTAATGCCCAACATTTATGCAATATCATATCCAATTATCAATTGCATTAATAAAATTTCTCATCAGATTTTCAAAGCCAAAAGTTCACTTTGTTCCCAATCAAATTTCGAAGATCTAATTTGAAAATTAATATTAATATAATTGATTTAAAATGATAATCTTATAAAGTCACTAAAACTTTAAGATTCCCCACTCAAATAAATATGGATAACACATATGTATTTAGCATAAATCAAAAACATATATATTAATGTATCCATAATATAGAAACAGAGAACAAATAGAGCATGTTCAATAATACTAATCTACTTAAGATAAAGACATGAAAGTAATCCAAAGATAACGTGTAGGTAGAACATATTTATCTTTATCGCCTAAATCCATGTTCTTTTCTTAGGAATAGACTGATAAAAGTCTTTAGGTAGCTTGACAGTCATTGTCTCTAACCAAGGGAGAAACTTAACGGATTTCGAAGACCTACGCAACGTGGGATTCATGGATAATACTAAACTTCTCTTAGATCCCTTCTTAATATAAGTTTTCATAAAAGTTACAACTAGCTCCTTATAATGTACGAAAGGTCTAATTTTTTCTTCTGGTTCCCAAAGGTTATCAATCTCCTTTTGCCATTGTTCAGTAAGAGTGTTCCTTAATGCCATCATCCTTTCATATTGAGATAAGGTATAACCGCTGTTTATAACCTTTTACATCATCTTGTTAACAGTTTTAACATGATCCATCATGTTAATGTCATCTTTCCATTGATACTCATTCAATTTTCTTTTCCTTTTCGCAAGTTTCCTTACTTCCCTCCTTGTGGGAGTTCTTCTGAACCTGACCATTGCAACCGATACAATGAAGAACAAGGAGTTATCAATGGATTTAAGCAAACAGTTAACAAGTTTTTCTGTAACACATACAGAAATAAGAATTTCTTCGAATTTAAGATGCAATTATCTCATTAGAAAGGCCTAATTAATTCATAATTTATTACACAAAAAATTGTGTGAGAGAAAAAAAAATTTAAAATTTTTTTCTCCTTTTCTAAAGAATTTTAACTAAAATAAATACAAAATAAATATTTTTGATCCTCAAAAAATTATATAAAAATTATTTAAAAAATCACAAATTTATTTCTGAGTCCAACAGTGAAAACTGCGTTTCAAAATGAGGTTTCACGCGTCCTCACGCGCCACCATAGCGCGTCCCACGCCCCGTCTAACGAGGTGATCGCAGGGCGCGTGTGTATCACGCGCCACCAGACGCGGCTCACGCGTAGCCAAAATGCAGCGCGTGAACGACACGCGCCACGTCAACGCTGACACGTTAATGTGATGCTCGACACGTGTTTCCGTGTGATGTTGACACGTGGCGTGCAGTTGACAGCGGTTATTACTGTTGTCAAAACGATGCATCGTTTATAAGTGAAACGACGTGTCATTTAATGTGAAATCAAAACGACCTGTCGTTTGGGTCGTCTTCTTCCTCCAGACGGGTCGCGTCGACTCGTTTTCGACCCGGTTTGACCTGTTACTAAACTGACGCTATTTTTCGCGTTTTTGGGACCCTTCCTGGGAAAATAAAAATCGATTTCATTTTTGAAAAAAATGGTGAAACCGACATGTTTGAAGGCTTATATCTCCCTCGTTTCTCATCCAAATAATGCAATTATATATCAATGGAAAGCTTGAAATGTCTAGTTTTCATTCATATAATTATTTCATAATAATTCGCAACGTATTGGACAGAAAATTTGGACGGACAGGGCATCATGAACACGTTAATGAACAGTTTCTAGAAATCTAAAAATTCACAGAATTCACCAAAACACACGCATTTGCATCATATTTCAACCACGAAAATAATGTTCAGATATCTATAACCTTATGCTCTGATACGAATGTAGATTATAACTTATATAATCATCATTTCATGTAAATGGTCTCATATATGGATTAAAATAGATATACAGATCATGTGAAGTATATTACAAGAGAACATACCCGTGAATCCACAAATTAAATGCCTAGAAACAGAATTTGAGTCCCAAATGCGTGGAGAGAATCAGAGAGCAAGAGTGAGAGAAAGTTTTCAGAATCTTTTCTCAACCAAATGCTATCTCATATGACCGTTTTGTGTTTGCAGATTATATATATACTGCATTCTTGCATGGGGCTGGGCTTGGCCCATTTTGGGCGGCCCAATCATTCATTCTTTCAGGATGGAAATCCAAACTTCAGAGGGGTTATGTGATAAAAATAAACTTCACTTTTTGTAAAGGTGATATGTACATGTCATATGTTTCGTTTAAGTTGACGGTCAAACTAACATTTTTTGTTCATTCCAAACGTTAAGGGGGTTAAGTGATATAAAATAAACTTTAGGGGGTAAGTTGAAAAATTCCTATACTTTAGGGGGGTAATGTGTATTTTACCCTTACTTGTTTTTTACTAAATTAAATGAAGATGAATTTGAGATGATAATAAGAATAATTTTTCAAACTAATGTTTTCGGTTCACAGCCCAAAAGTTAAGGGGATTAAGTGATATAAAATAAACTTTAGGGGCCAATCTGAAAATTTCGTATACTTTAGGGGGTAATATGTATTTTACTCTTACTTAAAAGTTTTTACTTAATTGAATGAAGATGAATTTGAGATAATAATAAGAATAATTGCCATTTCCACATAAATGAATTTAAACTTAATTTCCAAGCTTTCAATCAGACAACACACAAAGTCCCAAAAAATTAATTTGTAGTAAATATTGAATCAATCCCGAAAGTGCTTTGATACTATTGTCCACTTTGAAACTTTTTTCTTGCTTTTGACATAGACTTTGAAACTTAACTGATAGTCACGAAGTCAAAAAACTGAAATTATATGAAATTCATTATCACATAAGAGTGATAAGATATAATAATGAAGGTCACGACTGAAACAAATCAGGAAATAGAGTTTTTAATTTCTGATATCAGTTTTTCTGAATTTGAATTACCCACATACAAAAATTCCTTCCTATCATCATTACCATCAAATTTACTTTCATCAACACCATTCCTTTGTAAACTTCTTCAAGAGTAATAATGCAACCCAGGTCAATTTTCGAGCCAATCCGCAATCTAATTGGGTTCAATTTTTCAACCATTTTTACAAACAGCTCATGGACATGATTGCAGCCTTTAAAATCTGTAAACCATGCGACCTTATATATAGATACTGATAACTTGAATACATGGTCTTTTGCTATCATATCACCCGCATTGCCTAATTGATTTCTAATGCTTTAATTCTCTCAAGATGTCTAAAGCTGCAGGTTGAGGCGTGAGAAGAGCAGCAGAGACCATTCATTTCGTCCGCTTCTAAATTCTCCCTTTCTTTTTTTCCACTCTGTAAAGAGGTGAGGCTCACTGATTTAATGTTTTTAATCATAAAAACTATTATTGCCGGGACTGTACCATGATTCCCTTTGGTCGACTACGGGAGAGTAGAAGATAGAAAGTCATGAGTGACAAAAAATGCGCTGACATGTATTCCACCTAAGATGCCAAGTAATTCGGACATCAGAAAATTGGGTAAGTTTTTTTGGCTAAGATGTGTTTTTCAAATTTTTTATACTGATATTATATTAAAAAATTATACTCATTAAAAGTACAAAAGTGGTTTGGTATGGAAAAAAAAAACCTTTTATTCTTTATGAAAGATATTTTGGGAAAGGAAACTTAAAAGAATAATGGAAACCTTTCATTCCTTATTGATATTAAAATTCAAATTTTCAAAATTTTAATTTTGTTAACTGCAAAACACCATATTAGTTTGCTATAAATATCAACATATATTAATATTATATTTAATAATTTATCTACTAATAAAAATATTTTTGTATTATGTTTATTCATTAATCATTCAAAGTAAACTTTATAAAATATTGCATTACAACAAAACTAATAAGGTCTTTGTTTTTTACCTTTAGGAAAAGAATATTAAAATAATAATTAAGAGAAAAGCAAACACTAAATTTCTGAATTTATTATGCTTTTTTGCAAAAAAAAAAAAGCACCATGTAGATAAAAATATCCTCATTTGAAATAAAGATTCGCTAACGTATTGTAATTTCAATCATGAGTTGTTTTGTAACTTGTAAAAACAAATAAGATTCTTCCGTCCATTGATAAAAAAGACCACACGTAGCACATATTTTGAATCTCAAAATAATTGCCATTGGGATCGTTGAGGTAAATGATAGAATCCATGTCATGGCCATATTTTTGGATATGAATCTCATGATTACTTCTCTACATTTCTACATCAATGACCACAGAAATTAAAAACATTACATATACGTAAATAACATTTTAATAAAATAAGATTGAAAAAACAAAGAATTAAACCCTATATACTTCATAGCAAACCACGAGAATTGGAAAGACCTTTTGAACAAATTTTGATGGGAAGAACTCCATGCCCCAATGGTAGTAAAAAAAATTAGAGAAACAATGAAGTGTGTGGAAAAAACCATGAAAATAATTAAGAATTGTGTGTCAACAATTCACTCTACCCCAAGAATACGTATTTATATATTCATCGAGACATGAGGCCTAAGAAAACATAATTTTCGTCTCTTAATTGTTGATTGATATTGCATTAAATTTTGTTGAAATAATGAAGGATTCTAATCAAATTAAATTTATAATTAAATTTTGATTATAAGGTATGAACTGATGCTTATCCTATGAATGTAATATATAATCATATTAATACTAAACTATATTTAAGGAAATATTTAGAATTGATAATAATATGAAAATTCAAATTTTAATTAACTAATTATTGGAATATTGTCTCTAATTGTTGATTGATATTAATTAATCCATCTATATCTATTTATATCTTTGATAGGAGGATAAAAAACCCTAATTATCATATCTTATTAAATGATTGATATCATATTAAAGTTTGATGAGTCAATAAGAGATTCTTATCAAATTAAATTTCTAAATAAATGTTGATTACAATCAATATTAAATCTATTATTTTGAATTATAATTATTTAATTAGTGTGTTATGAAAGTGTGACACGTGTCAAAAAAAAAAAGAAATATGTTTATACTAGAGAGTGCCACTTAACAGAATTATATGAATCAGGGCCTTACTTTTATATATTATATTGATTATATTGATTGATTAATTGATGATTATATTAATTGCCTTCATTCCCTCATATAGAAGCCCTGAATCCCTCTCAAATTTCAACAGCACCAAACTCGTGTTCTTTTCCAAGTTTGAATTCTCTCTATCATTTTGTTCTTCATGCCATCTCAATTTTGCTTCCCATCTCATATTATTAGGTTCGTTTACGAATAGCGCTCACTGCAACACTCAGCTCTACCTAAGCAATTTGTTCTCATAGGTATATACCCAATTGCAAAATTTCTCCATCTCGTTTTCTTGCACAATTTTCTAATATGGATTTTTTGGTTTGATTAAATAGCGAGAACACCCAGATCAAGCACAGAGACACCCCTTGCGTTGTGGGATCCCTCCTAAACAAGATAATTAGTAGCAATTATCGGAACCATCGCTTAAACAAAATAATTAGCAGCAACTGTTGTGCATTTGATAACGATTTTAAAAAACCGCTTCAAATTGCAAAAATATAGTGGCAGATGCAGTGGATTTGGCAGTGATTTAGGAGAATTGCATTAGATAAACAATAAATCGTAGCAGTTGTTGCACATTTTGCGGTGATTTTAGAAAATTACTTCAAATTGCAAAAATATATAGTGGCGATTCCGATACATTTGGTGGTGATTTAGGAGAACCGCTTTAGATAATGAATAAATCACAACGGTTGTTGTGCATTTGGCAAATATAGTAGCGGTTGCAGTGCATTTGTTGGCGATTTAGGAGAACAACTTTCGATAAAGAATAAATGATGGCGATTGTTAAGCATTTGGTAACGGTTTTGAAAAACCGCTTCAAATTACAAAAAATATTGTGGCAGTTGTGGGGCATTTGTCGATGGTTTAAGATAATCACTTTAGATAAAGAACAAATCGTGGCAGTTGTTGTGCATTTAGCATCGGTTTTGAAAAACTGCTTCACATTGCAAAAAATATTAGAGAGATTAGCATGTATTCATCGGCAATTTAGGATAACCCCTTTAGATAAAGATTAAATCGCGATGGTTGTTGTGTTTCTAGTGGCGATTATGTTGCTTCTCATGGCAACTTATTCACTAACTAGAAAATAAAAATAACAATAATAAATGATTAAAAATTTAGAAATTCTATTTAAATTAAATATTAGTAACAATTAACAATATTAATTAATAAATATTAATGATGTGGAATGCGTAGCAGAGGAGTTTCTGAAGTGAGATCGTAAAAAACCCAAGGACCAAAAATTTTGATTAGGACTGTAAAATTTTAACAACAATAACTTTTAATCTGAGAATAGTTATAAAGCCTATTACATATTAATGGAAAGTACTTTTCAAGTTCTGGGGAAGCTCTGTTGAGGTTGAATTCGGGGTCAAAATCCACCATTTATGCGTGTTTTGTAATTTTGCTATTATTTTTATTTTTCTTTAATTATTAATGCCAGAATTTTACTAGTGTATCATATAAAGTAGTTATGTTTGTCTTTTCCTATTAAGATTGTCAATAATCTTTACAACTTACCCACAAGTAGTTAGTTGTAATGGTTAACGTACTCTGATAATTTAACTCTTAAAGTCGTCATTTGAAAAAAAGACTTTTATCTATCACATTTTTGACCTAAATGAGTAAAAACTTCTTCTCATGCTTTTATCGTTAAAATTAAAATAATATTAATGAAATATTAATATATAGTTATAACTAATGAAATTTTTTAGTTACAAATAACAAATTAATTAATATTTAATATGAACACTTTTAATTATATATGAAATATTTAATATGAAAAGCACATATATATCTTTAATTATAATGAATTATTTAAAACAAAAATAATAATATATTAACCATTCTATTTTTTAAAATATATAATATTAAATATTAATATTTAAATTATAATTATAATTCAGAATTCTATAAATAAAAATAAAATATTTATATTATATTAAAAATAAAATATCTTTAAATATTCATTTTTCTTTTTTTCTTTCTCATTCCCTAATACAAAATCCTTAAATTCCTCTCAAATTTCGATGCCATCTAGGCCTGTGCATGGTTTGATTTTGTTTAAAAAATTGAACCAATCTAAATTGAACTTAAAATATGGTTTGAAAAACCAAACCAAACCATTTTTATTTTATTTTTAAAAAAACTAAATTGATTATACAGTTTATTGGTTACATAAACCGTCGGTAAACCAAAACCTCTTGAAGCTATCAAGACCCGAGCTTTATTTTCACCTTGAAGTTGATAGCAGTTGAACTGTACAAAGTCATTGAGGCCCGAGCTCAGAGATACTGCAAACTACTTATTAAAAAAAAAAAACAGAGAGAGAGAGATATTGTAAGCTTATGCCAATTTGTCTGCTCTTTCTCTCACATGGTAACTCATTCCCTCCTTTTCAAGTCCAAGCCACCCCGTAATCTATTACATTCAAGGAAAGAGTTTTTATATTTTTTTAAAATTTTTTTTAATAAATTTTATTCTACTAATCTTTTTAATATTTAATAAAGTAAATATTAAATAAAAAAATAAAATATTTAATATCATAAAAATATAAAAAAAAATTTAATATTTATTTCATTTAATAATTAAAAAAATTATTAAAAAATAAGTTAAAAAATATATAATTATTTTTAAATAAAAAAAAATAGACATTTCTCTCCAAAAAGCAAAAGCAAAACCCTTTCTCAGATTCCCGAAGCACCATTTTCAATGCTGCAGACATAACCATTGAAGGAAATGAAAAATAATCGAAGCCTCCCTTTTATTTCGTTCATTCACCTACGTTCCCCCCTTGTTCCTATCTTTTTTTTTCACGACGCACCAAGTGGGAGCCGAGAAGTTGGTCGAGCGAGGGTAGATCTCTGAAAGAAGGTGGTGGATCAGTTTTATACGGTTAACCAGATTGTTGTGAGTTATAATTAACTGAATTGTTTTGACAAAAAACTGGATTGGTTTATGAACCATTTTCAATAGTTCAATTTTGTTTTTGGTTTAGTTTGGATTAGTTCAAAAGTTTGGTTTGGTTTGTAATTTTTTTGCCCACCCCTAACGCCATTAAATTTCCGTGTTCAGTTCCAAGTTTGAATTCTTTCTCTCATTTTGTTCTCCTCCCCATCTTAGTTTTGTTTCCCATCTCAATTTGTTAGGTTTGTTTATGAATAGCAGTCACTGCAACACTCAGCTCTGCCTCTACAATTTGTTCTCGCAAGTATATACTCAATTGCAAAATTTCTCCTTCTTGTTTTTTCACACAATTTCTGATATGGATTTTGTGAATTGATTAAATAGTTAGAACACCCTGACCAAGCATATAGACACCCTTTCCGTTGTAGGATCCCTCCTGAACAAGATAATTAACGGCAATTATTGGAACCGCCATTGGAACGAGATAATTAGTGGTAGTTGTTGTGCATTTGGCAACAATTTTAAAAAATCACTTCACAGTGCAAAAATGTAGCGACAAAAGTGGTGCATTTGTGGCTATTTAGGAGAACCACTTTAGATAAAGAATAAATCGAGGTGGTTGTCACACATTTTGTGGTGATTTTGGAAAACTGCTTCAAATTGCAAAAATATAATGGCAGATGCAATGCATTTGAAGATAGTTTAGGAGAACCACTTTAGATAATGAATAAATCATGACAATTGTTAAGCATTTGATAGCGATTTTAGAAAACTGCTTCAGATTGCCAAAAATATAGCAACGGTTGTGGTGCATGTTAGTGTTCTACAAGTGTAAGGATCATTTGTTAGTTAAAAAACTAAATAATCTAATCATGCTTATAACACACTTCATAAAGCAATTAGATCAAATGCGGAAAAATAGGATCATAAATACCTCCGGCCATTGCTGTAATTTTTTGAAGCTCCGAACTTTGGTTTCAGCGGTGCTTCTAAGCTTTCACTCTCGTCACGTTGATGGTGTATGTCAGACTGAATACGAAAGCAAGCTCAGGGACCCGAAACCATGAACACACATCCTCTTAAATAGCTTCTGCCCATCACAGAAGCAGTTGCGGACGTGCAACGGAAATGGGCGGTTTCTGAACGAGGAATGAACGCGAAATGCGGACGTGGAGAACGTGGACCACCTTAAGACTTAGTCTTTGGAGTTCCGGCCAACGTTTCCGAAGACTTGGTCTTCGGAGTGGTTCTTGGAACCATTCAAACATTCTCCCACTTGGTCCACATATTCCATCATATACTACAGTGAGATATAAAATACATGAATCATGGCGATAGGTCCTCTAAAGGTGAGTATTATCTTCCATGTATCACAATGTATCATATTTCTCAAGCCCATATAACTTAATGAATAAACCCAATGTTTATTCTAGGTCCAAACTTTATTGATATTTCTCAAAATGAATAAATGAATATGCGCATAAACTGAAATGAGAAAACATCACAAATAGAGTTTCATTAAAATAATATCGTTCTTACAACGAAAACTACATAAGGGAACTAAGTCCCATTCTATTTACATGATCCTTAAATTTCAGTGGTGGCATGCCTTTAGTTAAAGGATCAGCAATCATCAATTCAGTGCTAATGTGTTCAATAACCACTGTTTTATCTTTAACACGTTCTCTTATGGCTAGATACTTAATGTCGATATGCTTGCTTCGACTACCACTTCTGTTATTCTTAGCCATAAAAACAGCAGCTGAATTGTCACAATATATCTTCAATGGCCTAGAAATCGAATCCATAACTCTAAGCCCAGAAATAAAACTCCTCATCCATACACCATGTGAGGTAGCCTCAAAACAAGACACGAACTCAGCCTCCATAGTGGAAGTAGCAGTCAAGGTCTGCTTGGCACTTCTCCAAGACACAGCTCCACTAGCTAGCATAAAAACATATCCTGAAGTTGATTTTCGTGAATCAATGCAGCCAGCGTAGTCTGAATCAGAGTAGCCAATCACTTCCAAATTATCAGTTCGTCTATACATAAGCATGTAGTCCTTGGTCCCTTGAAGGTATCTCAACACTTTCTTTGCAGCTCTCCAGTGGTCTAAACCTGGATTACTCTGATATCTTCCTAACATCCCAACAGCAAATGCAATGTCAGGTCTTGTGCAAACCTGAGCATACATAAGGCTTCCAACAACTGAAGCATAGGGAATGTTCTTCATTTGTTCCCGCTCAAGATCATTTTTGGGGCATTGGTTCAAATCGAACTTGTCACCCTTCACAATGGGAGCTACACTCGGTGAACAATCCTTCATCCGAAATCTCTCTAAAACTTTGTTGATATAGGTCTCTTGAGACAAACCGAGAATACCTCGAAATCTGTCTCTATGTATCTTGATGCCAATAACATAAGAGGCATCACCCATATCCTTCATGTCAAAGTTTTCAGAGAGGAATTGTTTCACCTCATATAGCAAACCTTTATCATTGGCTGCAAGTAAAAATATCATCCACATATAGAATAAGGAAACAAATCTTACTCCCACTAACCTTCTGGTATATACATTGATCCATAATGTTCTCTACAAAACCAAATGAAGAAATGACATCATGAAATTTCAAAATACCATTGACGGAGAGGCTTGTTTCAATCCATATATGGATTTCTTAAGCTTGCACACCAAATGCTCACCATCACTAGAGGAAAATCCTTCTGGTTGTTTCATGTAAACCTCTTCCTCTAGATCTCCATTGAGAAATGCAGTTTTCACATCCATTTGTTGCAACTCTAGGTCAAAATATGCAACTAATGCTAGAATGATACGAAGAGAATCTTTCTTAGATACAGGAGAAAATGTCTCTTTGTAGTCGATTCCTTCCTTTTGATTAAATCCTTTGGCTACGAGTCTTGCTTTATATCTCTCAATGTTGCCTAATGAGTCCTTCTTTATCTTAAAGACCCATTTACATCCAATGGCTTTTGTACCATCAGGCAACTGAACAAGATCCCAGACTCCATTAGATGCCATAGAATTCATCTCATCCTTCATAGCATCGTACCATAAATTTTGATTCTTTACAACTCATGGCTTGTGAAAACGTTTCAGGATCATTTTCGGCTCCAATATTATAGTCAGATTCCTGTAGATACACAATATAGTCACTAGGTATCGCTGATCTCCTTATTCTAGTAGATCTCCTTAATGTTGCATGATCTTCTTGAGGAGTTTGTTGTTCAATTGGTTGAACAACAATTTCTTGTTCCTCATCAGCAACTTGATCCACCAGATCAATATCAGCATCTGATTGTGGATTCTCAATAACTGGTTGTACAATACCTGGTTGAACTAAAGGGGTATTTATGAACAACAACCAATCTCATGCTTGAAGTGGATGGTTGAGCATCTGAATGATCTTTCTCAGAAAACAAAGTCTCCAGATTGATCGCTCCCACTGATCAAGTCATTTTCTAGAAATTTGGCATTTCTAGATTCCACAATCCTAGTGGTGTGAGATGGACAATAAAATCTGTATCCCTTAGACCTTTCAGCATATCCAATGAAATACCCACTAATGGTCCTTGGGTCCAGTTTCTTCTCTTGTGGGTTATAAATTCTAACCTCAGACGGACATCCCCAAATGCATACATGTCGCAAACTTGGTTTCCAACCCTTAAATAACTCAAATGGCGTCTTTGGGACAGCCTTAGTTGGAACTCGGTTTAATATGTATACAGCCGTCTTCAGCGCTTCAACCCATAAGGACTTAGGTAGCTTAGAGTTACTAAGCATACTTCGCACCATATCCAATAATGTTCGGTTTCTCCTTTCTGCTACACCGTTCTGATTTGGAGAACCAGGCATGGTGTATTGGGCAACTATCCCATGCTGTTCAAGAAACCTCGCAAATGGACCAGGTGCTTGTCCATCTCCAGTGTATCTACCATAATATTCTCCACCTCTATCTGATCTCACGATCTTGATTTGCTTACCGCATTGTTTCTCTACTTCAGTTTTAAATACCTTGAAGGCATCTAATGCTTCATACTTATTATTAAGCATGTAGAGATACATGTATCGTGAATAATCATCTATAAAAGAGATGAAGTATTTTTGACCATATGCATCCATGTCTGGACAACAAATATCTGTATGTATGATTTCTAACAGTTCGGTACTCCTCTTGGCACCTTTCTTTGACTTGTTTGTCTGCTTTCCCTTAATGCAGTTCACACAAGTTTCAAAATCAGTAAAATCTAAAGTACTAAGTACTCCATCATTTACTAATCTCTTAATTCTCTGAATGGAGATATGTCCTAATCTCCGATGCCACAACATAGAGGAATCTTCATTCATAACACATCGTTTCATGCCAACATTGACATGCATAGCGTCATAAGTAGTGTCATTTCGCAAATTAATATAGAAAAGACCATCAGACAATGTACCATTCCCAACAACTTTAGATTTATAAAACAAACTGAAAGATGTCTCATAAAATGAAAAGGAATAACCAAAAGGTACAAGTCTTGAAACTGAAATTAAGTTCTTAGAAAAGCTAGGAACATAAAAGGTCTTTTCCAAATACAAATTAAAGCCACTACTCAAAACTAAGCTGCAGGTCCCTATAGCCTCCACAGGTGAACTCATCTTGCTTCCTGAATAGATGTAAAGTTCACTTCCTACTAGCTTCCTTAGGTTTTGCATACCCTGCAAGGGTATTTGAAACATGGATTGTAGAACCAGAATCAATCCACCATGTGTTATGATTAACATCAAACATATTAGATTCATAACAAACAAATGAGGTTGACATACCTTTCTTCTCAAGCCATTGTTGGAATTTAATACAATCCTTCTTCATGTGCCCCTTCTTTTTACAGAAGAAACACTTGGATTCCTTCTTAATTCCACCTTGGGGTGGTATTTTACCTTTCCCCTTCTTCTTGGCTTGGCTCTGATCCTTCCTTTCAGTTGTCATCATGGAACTCTCTCCCTGTTCCATTTGCAACCTCCCCTCTTCTTGAACACACATGGTCAAGAGTTCATTAATAGACCATTTTTCTTTATGTGTATTATAAGATATCTTGAAGGGACTGTATTGCGGTGGGAGAGTATTCAGAATGAAGTGCACAAGGAAGGAATCAGACATATCTACCTCAAGATTTTTCAACTGAGCCGCTATATCTCGCATATGCATAATGTGCTCACGCACACCTCTTGTAGTAGTGAGCTTCATGGATAAAAATTTCATAATCAGGGTACTTGCCAAAGCTTTGTCCGAAGACTCAAATTGCTCATCTATGGCCTTTAGAAGTTCCCTGACATTGCTATGCTTCTCGACTGAACCCCGAATGCCAGCAGATATTTTAGTCTTTATGAACATGACAGAGAGACGATTAGATCGCTCCCATTTTTCATAAAGATCAACATCATATGGTTCACTATTTTCAGTAATCTGTGGCGGTTCATCTTTCCTTATAGCATAATCAATGTCCATCCAACCCAATTGAAGAAGAATTCTCTCCTTCCAAATCTTGTAATTATCACCCCTCAGTTCGGGAATTTCACATTGCATATCAGAGAAATTCGCAGGCTGCATGACTGCAAATAATAAACGTACATGCTTATAATTTAAAATTTGAGACTAATAAACCATATATCATGTTTTACCAATGTAAATCATGCTTGAAAAATCATGAATCTAGTGACATAAAATTTGCCTGTGGGCTAAAATTATAATTCAATAAGATTCATATAGAACTTTATGATAAAACTATCAAATTATATTTCCTAATCCCTGTGGGTAAATTAAGAATACAACTTGATATTTTATCCTAATTAATCAAATAAAATACAATAAAAATTCCTGTGGGACAAAATTTATTATATCACATATGATCAATTACAATTAATGTCATGTACCTTATGTGACCTAAAGATTCTTAATATATAATTTAAATAATTAAAGATGCTGTGGCTAATCTCTAATTAATTAAATTATATAGGTCACTAGACATTAATTAATTTCCAGACATAAATTATTGTAATAAACCATAAGCAATAAAATTAAATGCCAATTTTTTTTTTTTCGTACAAAACGTATTTCAGAATGGTTAAAATCAAATAAAGCTGCAATTTCATACCAGAAGTATGCGCAGCACAACTGGCAGAGGAGGCGCAGGAGGCGCAGTCTGCCAGGTCCTGGGTTCGAAACCCAGCAGGACCAGAGAGTTATTAATTTTGACAGATCAAAACGACAGCAGACGACCAAAATGACTTGTCGTTTACCTCAGGTCGAAACGACTTGTCGTTTATGTCGTTGAAGAGAGATACTGCGACCCAAAACAACTTGTCGTTTATAGCAGACCCAAAAACGACTTGTCGTTTATATCGTCTTCAACCTCCAGCCGGGTCGCTTCGACCCGATTCCGACCCGAAATGAAACCCGATGGTTTCTAACCCATTTTTACACCAAAATATACGTTTGAAAGCACAGAATCGATAGAAATTCAATTACCTAATGATTTCCTATCTGACTTTCAATTAAAAACATCTGAATTTCAAACACGAAATCAAAGGTTTTCATGATAGAACATTGCCAAAAAACTAAAAGACAAGGCAGAGGTATTGATATCTGCTCTGATACCAAATGTTAGTTAAAAAACTAAATAATCTAATCATGCTTATAACACACTTCATAAAGCAATTAGATCAAATGCGGAAAAATAGGATCATAAATACCTCCGGCCATTGCTGTAAATTTTTGAAGCTCCGAACTTTGGTTTCAGCGGTGCTTCTAAGCTTTCACTCTCGTCACGTTGATGGTGTATGTCAGACTGAATACGAAAGCAAGCTCAGGGACCCGAAACCATGAACACACATCCTCTTAAATAGCTTCTGCCCATCACAGAAGCAGTTGCGGACGTGCAACGGAAATGGGCGGTTTCTGAACGAGGAATGAACGCGAAATGCGGACGTGGAGAACGTGGACCACCTTAAGACTTAGTCTTCGGAGTTCCGGCCAACGTTTCCGAAGACTTGGTCTTCGGAGTGGTTCTTGGAACCATTCAAACATCATTCACGTAGTAATATAAAATTTGTTCTCATAATGATTGTGTTGAATACTATATTCTAGCAATTTTAATTATATAGACTTAAGAAACAAGTAATTTAAAACTAAATAAAAGACTAAAAGTAAACTAAAATATGTGAAAGCAATCAAAATAGTAAGACTTAAATGCAATACAAAAAATCTTTAGGAATAAGGATTCATCACAATTGCCTACTATGATGAAAATCTATTCTTCTTAAGAATAAATAATTATGCTTTTGAAAGTGAATTATCTTAAGTTATTTCATGTTCTCTTTTAAGTAACAAGAAATATGAATTTTGTCCCTCGTTTTACTCTACTCACCATCTCTATTTTTTTATCCTAAACTCAGTTCATTGGTTTCGTTTACGAATAGCTGTCTCCCCTACATTAAGTTCTGCATCTACAATTTGTTCATGCAAGTATATATCCAATTGCGAATTTTCTCCATCTCATTTTCTTGAACAATTTCATATATGGATTTTGTGGTTTGATTAAATAGTGAGAATACACAAAACAAGCACAGGGACACCCCTTGTGTTGTGCTATCCCTCTTGAACAAGATAATTAGCAACGGTTGTTGTGCATTTTGGCGGTAGTTTTGGAAAACAACTTCAAATTGCAAAAATATTATGGTGGTTGCAATGCTTTGGCGGCAGTTTAGGATAACTGCTTCAGATAAAGAATAAATCGTGGTGATTGTTGTGCGTTTGGCTGCGGTTCTGGAAAATCCCTCCAAGTTGAAAAAAATAAGAGGCAGTTCCAGTGTATTTTGTGGCGATTTAAGAAAATTGCTTTAGATAAAGAATAAATCGCAATGGTAATTATGTATTTTTTGACAATTATATTATTTTCGTTACATCTTATTCACAAAATAAAAAATAAAAACTGATAATAGATGATTAACATTAAAATTGTATTTAAATTAAATATTAGAAAATATTAATAATATTAATTAATAAAAATTAATCATATGGAATGTGTTAATAGGAGCTTATAAAGTGGATTGATTGTCCAAAGTACAAGCAGATGACGCTAGAAATTTTGATTAGGTCAATTAAATTTGAACAACTATAATTTTTTATCTAGGATAAGTTATGGAGCCCATTACATATTAATGGAAAGTTAATTTCGAGCCTGTCGATGTTGAAATCGGTTGATACTAGTTGAGGTTGATTTCGGTTTTGAAATGCACCATTTATGTGTGCTTTGGGGCTGTTTTATAATTTGGCTATTATTTTAGTATTTTCTTTAATTGTTAACTCTATCAGTTCACTAATTAATCATATAAATTATTATGTTTGTCTTCTCCTATTAAGATTATTAATAATATTGATCACCTATGAGTCAAAGAGTTATCAAAATAATACTGATTATTGGTGATCTTAAAATATTTTTAGGACGGAAGAGTCCTTACGACAACATCATCTCTAGTTGATTAATGATTAATTAAATTTGGAATTAAAGAGCTATCATGACAATATTACTATTAGTGATCCTAAATATTTTTGGAACGAAAGAGTCGTCACGACAATAATATTCTTATTTGATTGAAAATTTTAAATTAATACTAAAGAGTTTAGAAATGAATTTTTTATTTAATTTTGACACCAAAGCGTCGTCACGACAACCGAATTCCAATTAAATTATTTTCTAAATCAACGGATTAACCTAACTCAGATGACTCAGATTATTTATTTAAATTTTGTAAATTAATTTAAAATAACTAAATAAACAAATAAATAATGAAACACAAATTTAAGGAGAATTAAAATGAATAAATAAAATAAAATAATAATAAATTATGACACATGCAAAATGGTCCTTGCCCATATTTAAGAATAATGCTAGAAATTCACACCACAATCAAATAAAACTAACTAAAAACATTGTAACACAAATTAACCCAATCACAATGATCCAAATAAATATATCAACCCGGCCCAATGGAAAGAATGAAACCCAAAAATTTGACCCAATTCTCCATGTGGCCTACTCGACCTTGGTGAACTTCTGGTGCCCTTCAGGTGTGCAAAAGTGACGTGTTGCAAGTGCTAGGCTGCGAGTGCTGTGCTGAGCTGAAACTGTAGGTGCAGGGTGTGTGGCGGCTTGAGTGAAGTGCTGTGGGAGTTTCAATGGTACGGTGTAGAGGAGCTTGGTGCTGTGAGTGAAATTGTGGGCATGTGGCTGTGGTGTGGTGAAGGTGAGTGAGATGTGCTGGAGTTGTGGTGCTGTGAATCCGTGAATGAGGGAGTGATGGTGGTGGCATTCTGTGTGGGGGTGAAGGGAATGTGTCGTGTTGTGCTGTGAAGAAACATAGTGTGGGTGGGTGACAGTGAGGTGAGACGGTGAGGGTATGTGGCTGTGTGAGGAGTTGAAAACAGGGGAGAACAGAGCCGTGATGGACCGTGAGGAATGGTGTAGTGACTGTGAACGCAGGGCCGGGGTGTGAGGTTGAAGGTGAATGTGGTGGTGCTCTGTTTTGTAAAGAAGCAGGGGCTGTAGAGTGTTGGTGGCAGTGTATGAGCAATCCGTGAACAGTGGGTGACCATGGGCTGTTCCGTGAGAGGCTTGTGATGTTGAGATGTGCTTGTGGGTGATGGTGATTGTCGTGGGGTGTGGCCGTGAGTGGCGGTGCAGAAGTGTGTGGTTGCTGTGGAGTGGTGCCGTGAGCATGAGTGAATGTGATTGCTTCTGTGAATGATAGAGATGCCCAGAAAACCAGCATGTACCAATAGCAATATGCAGAATCCATAGGAGAATAATAAAGTCTCAAAAAAAAAAAAAAGAGTAGTTTACCTTCATCAAAAATTGAGAGTTCTCACGTAGTGCTCTACTTCTCTCTTCTACTGTTTCCGATTTCTATTTCCTCTAATTTCTCTTGAACAATGCTGCTTCCTCTTCCCCTTTTTGCTCTAAGTTTTTCCCCTCCAGCCACCTCTCTTCTCTTTTTCTTTTTTCATAAAAACCCAATTAATGAGTAGCTTAAAATAACTATATATTTGAATTTTGAAAGTGACATATTTTCTTCACTTTTATTTTATGATTTTTATTATTTTTAAAATTTAAATTAGTCGAGACAAAATACGATATTTGTAAATATCTATTCATTAAAATAAATTAATAAATCAATTAGTCATTCATTAAAACATATCATTGATAAATTTGATAATTTTAACAATTTTTAAATAGACCTTAAATAAATTATTAGTTTATTTTTTAGCCATTTGTTAATGATCCAATTCATCATTTGTCATCCCTAACTTGAGTATATCAACCAATTTAGACCTATTTCACTTTGTAATGTCATTTACAAAGTTATTACAAAAGTCATTGTAAATAGGTTCAAGATTATTCTCCTCGAGATTGTCTCTCTTCCTAAGTTAGTTTTGTCCCTAAGTATATATTTGGTATGGGATAAAAATGGGGAGTAATACTCTGATTTTTACTCTCAAGGTGTATTCATGATTATATTATTATAGCCCAAGATTTGATCCATACTATGAGGAAAATGAGAAGCAAGAAAGGATTCTTTGCTATAAAAGTGGACTTAGAGAAGGCATATGATAGACTCGGTTGGAATTTTATCAATCATATTCTAGAAGAAATCAATCTGCCTTAAGCTCCTGTCAATGTTATTATGTCCTGTATATGTACAGCCTCTACTAACGTGCTTTGGAATGGAAATAAAATTGAGCTCTTCCATTCCACTAGAGGTATTAGACAAGATGACCCTACCTCCCCTTATATCTTTGTATTATGAATGGAGAAATTGACTCACATTATTAATGAGGCTGTGGATAATGGTTACTGGACTCCTTTGAGGACAGGTAGGCAACGGGCTGCTATTTCTCATCTAATGTTTGCTGATGATCTGCTGTTGTTTGGGGCTACTATAAGTGAACAAATGCAAAGCACTCTTGATTGCTTGAATCTCTTTTGCAGTTTTTATGGCCAGAAAGTGAACGAAGGTAGAACTAGTATATTCTTCTCTAGAAATGTCAATAATGAAGATAAGAGAGACATCTTGCAGTTGTCTGGCTTTACAGAAACTCAAAATTTAGGGAAATATCTAGGAGTCCCTATTCTGCATGGAGCTATTAGTAGACAGACTTTCCAACCTCTAATCCAAAAGGTGAGAGCTAAAGTTGCTGGTTGGAAGGCCTCCAACCTTTCTATAGCAGGTAGAATAACCTCGGCTAACACTGTGATATATGCTATACCAACTTATACCATGATTTCTATCACAATTGCCTCTAATATTTTGAAGGAGATTGAAAGGTTTCAAAGAAATTTTATATGGGGTTATGACTTCCACACCAGAAAGCCTCATCTGGTGGATTGGAAAACTATTTGCAAGCCAAAGGATGGTGGAGGCTTGGGAATTACGAAGTTTCATACCTTTAATAGTGTCTGCATTATGAAGCTTAGTTGGCAAATTAAAATAGGTAAGGATGGTTTGTGGGTGGAAGTGCTGAAAAGGAAATATGGTCGTGGCTTGGACCCTGATTTCCAACATGTTTGTCAAACCTTCATATTCGAAGCAGTGGAAAGATATTGCTTTTGGCTGGGAAAACTTTAAAAAGTTTGAATTATGGGAGGTTGGCAATGGTAACTACCTTAATTTCTGGCACCGTACTTGGTTGGAAAGAGGTATTACTCTAGCTGACCATGCTTGTCAAAATACTGAAATTAACCATCTCTGGAAAGTCATTGACGTCTCAACTGCGGCAGATACTTGAATTGGGAGTTATCGACAACATTCTCCCCCAGGATTTGGTTTGGAAGTTCTACTTTGTCATTCCCCTAAGCCTAATCATGGTCCTGATTCACTACAACAAGATAGTGAAATTGCGACAAAAATTTATGATCGATATTATCAATCACAATTTGTGATTGTTTTTGTGACCAAAATAGACAAAATACATAAATTCTTGACTAATGATAAATTGGTCAGAAAATCAGTCAAAAATTTTGGTGATATAAGGAGGGAAACATGTTTGTAATTGTTTTTTCAGTCACAAATTATTTTATTTTTTAGTTTATGAATATTTAATATTATGTCACTAATTTTTCGGTCAACTATTAATTTGTGACTATTTTATATTGGTCACAAATAGTTTTCTCTATATAAAAAATCTAAAATAATTATGTAAATAATTTGTGACTATTCTATATTGATCACTAATAATTTTGTTTAAAATAAAAAATATAAAATAATTATGTAATTCAATTTTGACCATTTTATAACAGTCACAAATTATTTTGATTTAAATACAAAATTTAAAATAACTATACAAATAATTTGTGACTGTTTTATATCATTCACAAATATTTTTGTCTAAAATAAAAAAATTTAAAATAATTATATAATTAATTTGTGACCGTTTTATATTGGTAACAACTAATTTATTATTTTTTTTTTACTGTTGTTCTAGTTAAAGCAATGCCATTTTAAGATCTTTTTCAACAACCTTGTTTCCCCATTCATTCCCTAACTTGGCTAATTCGTGCCCTAGCTAACTAGGTAAAAAATTCCTCTTCGTGCTTCATATTTTTGTGCCCTAACCAGACTCAAGTTCCTCCCTTCATGCTCCCCTGTTTTCGTGCCCTAACTAGACCTCAATCCCCTTCATGTAGTTGGAGCATTGTTGCGTAGTGCTCGTGCTCTTCCGTCATTTTCGATTTGAGATTGGTGTTGACGTAGGTATCTCTGGTGTAGTTGAGCTCTTGAAAACCGACCACTCCTTTTGCTAACAATCAATCACATGGTGTAAAGCCCTTTTACCATAATTGTCACGACCGGCGCATAAAATGAATTAGCTAACTTAGCAAGTTTTCATAAAATTATTACCGAAATTGAATAAGAAGACATACAATTTTCATAGAATATCAAGACAGAGTATTTCCTAAAAACTCGATGTCTCAAAAATACAAATAGACCATACAATCCTGATTTTTTATATTTAGTCTATAAATATATAACTAGATATTACATAATTTAATTTTCAACCTGTTTAGACAATATTTATACAAAATCAAATCATATGATCCACAATATAAGAACCTCAATAAATAAAAACAAATTAAGACGAATATATAAGTGTGGATCCTACTTGTAGGCAACGGAACAACTCTAACACTAAATTTTAAATAACTATAATAACATTAAGCTTGCAACATAAAATATAAAACAAAAACAGAACATGCCCACTTAAGTAATTTGTGGGCTTACCCTGATCAAATGCTTCAATTCTTGAAGGCATATTAGAAGTGGATATATTTTCTTCCTTTATATATGAAAAAGTTTAAAATGAGTGAGTCATACAATTTAGTAAATAACTTATATCTACTATAACAAAAATGGGACGAGCAAAATCGCAAGTCTTTCAGATAGAAATAATTTCAAATAAAATTTTTAATATAACTTAAAAAAGGAACAATAATATAATAGCTTTTGATAAACAAAAAACATTAAAGCAAGTTGTAAAATAGATTTTTACTTTCTCTTTAGAAGACATTGCAAATAAATAAAAGAAATAAACTTTAAAATACATGTATGTTGAAAATACAGGTGTAATCCTTATTACAGAAAGCATTTGCATTTAAATTTAAAAATTTATAGCAATAGAAAATAGGAAATTTTCACACTAAATCATTCTTACAAGTACACAATGATATAACATTGTTAGAGATCATATAACACCCATTAATCATTTTACATAATAGAATTTGACTCTTAAAAATTTCTAATAATTCAATCTTAACTTCATATTTCTTACAAATTAGAATATTATAGAATCTAAGTTAGAACTCAATAAATAACTCATTCACAGTCATATTACACACTCAAGACTCAAGAGGTAGTCTCCAAACATTTTTATATTTGTGGCACTTTGCTGTTGGCAAGTCAACAATGTCAATGATGCCAATAACTCAAGAGGTGGCTCCTAAATAATTTTAGATTTTGTGACACTTTGCTCCTAACATACCAATCATATCAAACATTCATTCTTATTCCAATCCCAAGTAAACATGGCATGGGACTAGTAAATTCCTTACTAGCTTGGTTCTAATCAAGGTACACTAAGACTAACAACTACTACTATTAGCTGTAGTATTCTGATAGAGTTTCACATACCGAAACAAAATGATTACTAACATCCTTTCAATCAAAAAAATAATTTATAAATAATAATTTCAAAACCACACATTTGTATTCACTAAATTAATAATATTAACTCTACATTCTAATACGATATCAATTCATGAACAAGTACAGACAAACAAAGACAGTGTGGAAATTCAAAGATGAAGCAAAAATTCAAAGTCCATGCTTGTCTCACGGTTTCTATACCTCTATATAAATATAACAAATATTTTAAAATGTATAAAAGCTTAGTAAAACATCTTAAGCAAGAATTTCAAAGGTTCTAGATAATTAAAAATTTAAGACAACATATAACAGTGACTTTGATAATTGCTGAAATAAAAAATCCTATCTATCAGTGTCAATGAAAAATAAAGAACTCGGAAAGCAAGTTAAATAGGCATATTTCAAATTTAAAATCAAAAAATAGCACAGCAAATTTGAGTTATTCACAACCAATGTTGAAGTTTCACAACTTTTTAGTCTCACTAATTTTTCTTTCGAAGCGGAAGCACTAACAAGCTATTACAATCCATTTAACTCATCAAAAACGGTTACTTCTATGCAGCCAGTTGATTTGAAACATTATCAATTTCTAACAATCCCCAAATCTCTCCCATGTTATGCCCTAACCTAGCAACCATCATCTAAATGTAGATTTTATCCCTATCCTTCATGGAATCGAAGCTATAAGAACTATATTACCCCAAGAAATCAAGAAAAGGGCAGGGGGTTATGGGTGTGTGCAAAATCTCCTCTATTTTGTCTTCCAACGTTGTGCCTCATTACTCCTTCAACCAATAATGGTTGCAAAGGAGGCCAAGAGCTGAGTTTGAACTTCAAGGCTTAGTGGTTGGTCAAAAATGAAGGGAAAGACAAAATTAAGAGGAAAGGAAATTGGAGATGCTCAGGAAGATGGGAGAACGGGAGAAGAGAGCTTGGGGGGTTTGCTCCCAATGGAGAAGGGAGAAAAGGAGTTTAATTTGATTTCCTTTTCAAATGATCAAAATACCCTTACTTCCTTTTTTTTTTTTGTTTTCGTAAACATTGTTTTTTAATATCACGAGATATGCCTTTTGCGGTTTTGCCTCTGCTACCCATTTCTCTTGGTTGTCTTGTCTGAAGGAGATTTGGAACCAACATGGTCTTGGGAGCGACAACTTGGACGATGCTGTTGATGGACGTGCTGGTTGGTGAATTGCTGATCAGGATCTTGTTTTGTATCCAATAGTTAAAAGCAACTTAGTGGGAGAAAAAAAAAAGGAAAAAACCAAATTCCCCTTAAATATACACTTTGTAGCATCTCTAGCGGTAAGCCATGGGCTCAGTTACCATAATTGTTTAGCTTTTTCTACCTTATAAATTACTTTACGTGATTGAGGATGATGTATCAATTAATTGAAAGATTTGGCCACTGATTGGAGAAAGAGTGAGAGTTTTAACAATCTTGGAGGTCAAATAAGTCCCAAAGATGAAATAATCTGTGTTTATATACACAAATACCTTCTTTATAATTTTATCATTTAGTAAAGAAGGAAAGGCATTTAGGCAAACATCATTCTTTGTTATAACAAACTAGCATGCTTCTTTGGTACACTTTGTTTTGTAGTTCAAGTTGATATTCAAGTAGAGGTCCTTTGCTTATGCTTTGTTTGGTATTATAAAGGGGAAAGGAAAGAAAAAAAAAGATATAATAGAAGAGAAAAGAAAAGAAAAGAAGAGAAAAGTAGAGGAATTATCACTCACCTTATTTAGTATTATTTAATGAAAAAGAAGGGAAGCTTCCTTTCTTTTATTTGACTTCACTTCCTTTCCAATGGAAAAGACTAAAAATGTATGTAAATAAATATCAAATTATTTTGGAACTTTCCTTTCCCTCCCAATTAACTGAAAAGGGAGGGAAACAAAATTATGAGACTTGCAAAAAATTCATCTCTCTAAATCATTTCCTTTCCATTCTAAAATTGTATACCAAACAAGGGATGGATTCAATTCTTAGGCCTTTGCCTTTCCTTTCCATCCTAAAAGTGCATACCATTACTGTTTTTAAGTGTTGGATCATTTGGGATGCCACTGTTCATTATAAATTTAGCTTGGGTTAATTTCCTGATTAATTAGCTGGGTGCATCTTGGTTAATCCATTCTTCCTCCTAGTGAATAATATTAGGGGTGTTTAAAATCGAATCAAATCAATCCAAAACCTAAACAAAACTTTTGGTTTTCTTTTGTTTTGTTTTTTTAAAAAAAAATTGACCAATTCAATTTAGTTTTTAGTTCTAACTTTAAGAATCGAACCGACTCGATTATATATATATATATATGTATGCACTCACTCAACTTCTAAAACCTAAATCCTCAATTTCACTTCTCCTTCAATGGCACTTTTATATAAATATTGTCATTTTTTTTATTTACTATTATAAGCCGTCTTAAGATTATTTATAAAATATGTTCAAATTTATAAAAGTTAGAAGTCATTATACACTTTTTTTTTTAAAAACTAGTTAAGAAGTCGTCGTGAGCTGTGGCGACTTTCTAACTAATTTTAAAAACATAAATTGTTTGGTATAGGTAAGAAGTCACCTTTAGGAGTGTTCGCAATTTTGTTTAATTCGGTTTTGAGAATAAAATCATCTAAACTAAATCAATCGGTGTGGTTTAGTTTTCTTATATTTTGTTTTACTTTATTTGAAAAACAGAACTAAACCAAACCATTTTCAGTTGATTTGGTTCGATTTGAATTAATCAATTTTTTGTCAAGTACTTTTTTTTTAAAAAAAATTATATTTAACTTAACTCTTTTTTTTTTCATAACTCCATTAATAACAAATTAGTTTAAAAATATTAATAAAAGTATAATAAAATAGGTATAAATAACAAATTGGCTTAAACATTTTTATAGAAATAATAATAAAGTAAAATCTAATCATATATAAGTATGTAATCATAAAAATATATATGTATAATTACATTAGTTTAGTTTGGTTTGGTTTAGTTTGATTTTATAAATGAAAATCGCGAACTGAACAAAACCAATCGATTTGCATAAAAAGAGAACCAAACAAAATCAATTAATTTCAATTTTATCCGATTTGTAATTTTTCAGTTCAATTTTTTTGATTTATATTGATTTAATTCGATTATGAATACTTCATATCACCTTAGTTCTGCCAATCATCTAAAAAATACATAATGATAAATAAAAAAAATTCACAATATCTTTATAAAAAAGCCCTCCTTCAACAGTGTATCATAAAAAAGGATAAAATACAATTTATATTCTTAAATTTTATTCCGATATCAAATTACCTCCCTGTATTTTTTTTTACCAAACTCCTTAAATTTTGATTTGATTTGAAAACGTTAATTTTGTAGTTAAATAAAATAGAGGTTATCCCAAGTGCACTTCATGTGACCCAAGTACACATTACCTGATGATTTATTTAGAAATTCTTATGGGGTAAAGTACAATTTATACTCTTAAAACTTATTTTTATATCAAATTATTCATGAAATTTTTTTTATTTCACTAAACCCTTTACAAGTTTGATGTAACTTGAAATTGTATCTCAACTTTCATTTAATTTAGTAAAAAATTAACTTTTTTAAGTTAAACTAAAGTTCAGGAAAATTTAGGAAGTTAAAAAAAATTTAAGAAGAGTAATTTAATATAAAAATAAATTTCGAAAATATAAATTGTATTTTAAAAAAAAAAACCCCTCCTCCAGCCTTCCCTCGGCGCCGCCAACGACCCAAGGCTCCCTGGCTCCCTGGCTCCCTCTCTTGATCTCAACTCTCACTCTCGGTCTCTCCAATCTCGCCTGAGTCGCCTCCCTCCGTCCTTCCTCCGGCTCTCCCTCCCCTCTGGTCTCTATGCCGCCCTCTGCCCCTGTGCCCCTCTCTTCTCTCGATCTCTTCCTCTCCCTCCATTCTTGACTTCTTGCTTCTTGGTCTGTAGCTGAGTGCCTCCACGGTTCCACCTCCCTCTCCCATCCCCGACTAGGTCTACAATCTGCATACCAGTTTCTCACTTGCTCTGCTCTGCATCTTCCATGTCTGAGGTATGTGTGCATCTTCAGCCTGTATTTGGATGTGTTTGGTTTAAATTCTGTATTGGATATTGGATGTTAATTTGTATATTGTTCTAAATTCTGCAATGGATAGTAATGTTTGATAGCTATGTACCTTCGAATTTGTAATTCTGTTGGCTATTATTGCATTAAATTGTAATGCTGAAGAGTGAATTCCAATTCCATTAGTGTTTAAATGGAATGTTGCACTTTACATTCTGTATTTGATAACGGATATTGCATACTAGTGATTTAGTGCAACCCTTTAAATGTTTACTTTCAATGTTGTTTCTTTCTATTAATTCTGCCGTTATAAATCTGTATTTTTATTATTGTTTATTTGTAGACAAATGCTGCACTGTACTCTTTGGCCCATAGAATTTGTGCCAAGTTTGAAAAAGAAAAAAGATAAAAAAACTGAACCAAACCAAACTGATTTCCATCTGTTTGGGTTGGTTTGGTTCTTGAATTGGAACCAAACCGATTGTTTGAGAACATGAGAGAACCGATTGGTTCGGTTCGGTTGGGATTTCTCTCCAAAACCGAACTGGACTGTGAGCACCCCTAGTGGAGATGGATAACTTTTGTTTCTCAAGTGTCCTGTTCTTTCAGTATTATGATGTGTTGTTGCAACCAGCATTTTCCATTTTATGTTTCTTGATTTTAGATGAATATGGAATTTATTGGAAATGAGGGCAAACATATGTACTTGGAATTTTTCAAATGCTTCATTTCTGTTCTGTTGTAAAATGTAAGCTGTTTGGGCACTGTGTGGTGAATCATAGTGTGCAAACAGATAAGTTAATCTCCATCAGCTTGGCTTCTACCCTCACCGCACACTGCAATAGTTAGCTAAAAAATATGGCCCCTTAATGCTGCTCCATTTTGGTGGTTATCATGTCAAGCCATAGATTCTTGCCACAGAGCTTTAATTTTAGTTCATTTCTTATTTTCAACAATCTTATCATAGGGCATGCATTTTATTTGTTCTCACAGGCCCACTTAGTTGTTTTCCATTTCCCATACTACAATAATAGAACATGGTTCACTAATGAGACTGTGAACCATTACTAGATAGTGACTTAGATACTTCAAATGTATTCTGGATGCCCCAATGCTTTTTTCTTCTTGAATGCTACATTGGCTCATTAATGATTACCTTGTGTAACAAACCTTTGGATCCAATTATTTCAATTGGAAAATTTCTATTTCTATTCAAGTAATAGCTAGGTGCTGTCCAGCATAGATGCAAGTATTGGTATCTGACTTCTCTAGTAAATTTAATTGAGTTATACTTTTCCAAAATTCTTGAAAATTTAGAGGCTTAATCCTACAGTATTTATCTTCTTGCCTACTAATTTTCAGGAGAAAAGGAGGTCATTTGACCCCTCAAACAAGCCCAAACAGTTGTAACCTTACTGACAGAACAAGATTCATTATGCAGAAAATGGCTTGATTTCAAGCCTCTGCTGGGAGCTCATGAAAAGTGTAAAAATTTTGAGATTTATACTGCTAATTGCCCTACTTCTCTGCTTCAAAATTCAATAAGTTGCATGTTCATTGGTGTCTTGTAGCCTAAGATATGTACGTAAACATGAAATTTTTACTACAAGAAGCTGTATATCTTAGCTTTCAAATGTGACAAGTTTCATTAATTTTGGATTCCTATAGATAAAATTATTCATGGAAGATTCAAGACTGTCGAACCATGACAGCAGAGCATCTTTCTGCAGAGTCTGACCTAACTTCATGCATCCACTAGGAACTTAATGCATTGAGTATGTGTGTGCTGTTTTTTATTTTTATTATTATTATTTTTAATTTGTGGTGAATAGATGGTTTAATTTTAGACAATTGCTTGGCGGTGTTATGGGCAACTGTGACAAGGAGTAGCAGTTTGTTAGTTTTTGTGGTTCTTGTTGGTTGTTTTGTACTGTATATTTTTCTTTTGTAATTTCTTGTTGTAAATGATTTTCTCAGAAATGAGATATGATTGCAGCATTAGTTCACTGTGCGCCCAGACCAGCCCCACTGACCCAGCACATAGCCTAATTCGCAAACTCTATCTCGCAATTTCGCAAGCATCAAGTTCCCCCTGCCAGCACCAGTGCAGCAACTGCCTGAAAGGTAATGCAAGTTTACATGTTCTGCTCTCGTGCTTCTTCTTCTGCTTGAACTGCTTCCTATACTCCCACTTGTTAGTGCCCTCATCATTCATCTCACTCAACTGTGTTTGTGTTCTGCACCTTCTCCCATCGCTGCCACAGTGCTCTTCTCAATGGTCACGGACGCTGAAGACACAAAATCCCATCTGCAAAGTGAAGAAGAGCGTGCAACCCAGCTAGAGCTAACACCCAAGAAGAGCAAGAACAAGAAGAAGAAGAAGAAAAGGGACCATCATTCGGTCCTGGCCAAGGTCCAAGTCGTCCATGAGCACCCACGCAAAACGCCTCCTATAATTGGCTATTTCCCTTCTGGGTTCAATCCCCTGAATGCTTCAGGCAGTGAATCCCAACCAGGGTCCGGTTCCACGGGTTTTCGTGTCTACCGGAACAGGAACATGAACAAAAGGCTGCAGCTTGTGGTGAGCCCTGCTGGGTCGCCAGTGGAATTCGCCGGAACGAGCTATTCCGGCGAGGCTGTGGCTGGACATCAGGCCATGTACGCGCTTGGAGTTTTTGTCAAGGATTTTCAGACCCTTAAGGTTGTGCCCATTGCTGCTAATAAGGTAATTTGTGAAGAGAGAAAATAAAAAATAGAACTTGTTGTTTCTGATGTCATAATACATGTCTTGCTAATTAGTGGGTTGGGAAGAAAAACATCTCATTTGAGGAGTTGGTGTTTGCTGTTCAGATATTCAGGTTGGACCCTAAAGTTAAAGCCTTGGAAATTGCTGACAAGGAGCCTGCAAACTCGACACTAGAAGAGCTGACTCCACAGCAGAAGGCAGTGAAAGAGAGACAAACTACTGCTATGTGGGGAACAAAGCAGGCAATAGAGAAGGTGTATTTTGACTTATGTTTAACCCTTTTCCTTGCGGTGCTAACAATAATAAAAAAAATCTTGAATTCAGTATAAAAAATTGATATTTGTGAGTGACTGTGTTGTTATATTGAAATCTAAGAGCATTTAGATCTTTATTATTGGGAAACACAGATTTGCAATGGTGATACGGTGGTAGTAGGTCTGTAAGAGGAGAATGTGCGGTAGTAAAAACTGCTAATTTGTTACCTCATTTGCTTGGGGTATGCTTGGTAGGGAAGGTGGAAAATAGGGAGGGGAGCAAAACTGGAGTGCACTGGAAAACTTTTAATTTTCACTCATTATTGCTTTTTTGGTTGAGATGAAAAATGGTTGGTAAAACACTTGAAAATCAGTTGCACTCCATGTTGAACTATCTCCAAATTTTTCACCTGCCTATTTTTAGCTCAACGAATCACACCCATATTTGGTCATTTGGATAATATTTTATTTAGTCTGGTCTGGACATTTGAGCTAGAAAATTTTTTGAGTAAATTACACTCCACCCTCTTGAGTTTTTTCTAAAAAGACAGAGCACCCCGTTCTTAAAAAGAAAAAGTCCACCCATTTAAACACCCTTTGACCTGTTGACTGTCAACTCAGTTAAAATATTCTAACAGAATATACACCATCTAACCATGGTGAATGTTAACCAAATAGTTGATAAGTCAAAAAGAAAAAAAACAATAACATGTCTATTATTAGAACCAATCCAAGTAGTTAGATAAACTAGAAGCGTGGGACCTCCATTTATACAAGGAAAAGGGGCGAAGCAGTGTATGTGTGAATGATCAACATATCTTGGTGCCCCACTTATCCAAGTCATTTGCTCAACCACAGTGCTAGGTGACTATTCCATCTCTCTATCATTGTAAGTTCTTTGTTGGCTAAAGTTATCATCATCAACAGCTTCCTCTCTATCCCACCTCCAACGAACAGTTGCAATCATTTCCATCTTACTTGGAATTAATCTAAGCTGCTCTCAATCCCACCTCCAACGAACAATTGCAATCATTTCCATCTCACTTGGAATTAATCTAAGCTACTCTACATTAAGTCATTAATAAAACTAATTGTCAAGTTTGCTTGATATGATAAATTATAATAACACATTTATTAGGATTGTTTTTAATTAATAGTCTTTCATTTGTCATTTAGATGCTGTACTTCAACTGCTGTTCTGTTTCCGACCTCAACTCTACATATATATTTCCACAATGTTCTTCCCTATCTATGTTTTACAATTAAAATAATTAATCAGAATTACATGACACACAACACAATTAAATTAGACAAGTCAATTATTTGAAAGAGAGCTGGGTGGCAGCATGTTTCATGTGTATAAAACAACTAAACATGTTTTAGTTTCTGGATAAAATTACAGCCTAGAAGTGTACATGACATACTTATAAAATAACTAGTTCTGTCCTAGATGTCCAACAAATGGGACAATGATAGGTCTGTGATGTATACTTACTGAGATAGCAGTGCATAGTAGTAATGACGGGCTGAGAGGAATGGAGGAAATCTTTCTAAGACTTGCAGAAAGTGGATTTTGATAAGAGTAGAGCATATGTATCACATTAATGGCAGAAAAGTGGGTTTTGATCAGAGTTCAGCATTGGTATCACATTAACAGTAGAAAGTGGGTTTTGTCTGGAGTTGAGTACTTTGTTTCATATTAACAGCATAAAGTGGTTTTTTCTATCAGAGTTGTGTATTTGTGGACTTTTTAATACATTTGACCAGCCTATTTAATTTTCCCCATGCCCCTCTTGGACTTTTTCTGAATTTTCTTATGCATAGGAATTTTATTTGAGAAATGAATTTCTACAAGATATACTCACATGGTTCAAAATTAAAATATAACTGGTAAATCTTATACCAGATATCAACTGCCATGATAACCATAAGCACTTTGGCAGGAATTACAAGTACCACAATGAGGCCCCATTAATACTTCATACTTCATAGTAGCCATAACACTACCATAATTAGGCCATCAAAACTCAGTTTAGTATAACAGAGCATTAAAAATTTGAAAAGACATAAAAGCTGCAACCATAAAGCAGCAAATTCTGAATCCCCAAGTCTTCCACATTTGAGCTTACTGTCATGGCACCTCCAGCCTGGCTTGTTCCTGCTTGGCTTGGTCGAAGAATGCTGTCAGAAGTGGTTTGTCTCCTAGTTCACTGTTTCATCATTTAAAGGAAAAAGAAACTAAGTTAGCAAATTTTGACAGTACATGAGCTAAAACGACAAGCCCATGCATAAGTTAAAAAATTGTATCAACTTTCTTAGTGGTATTCAGTTTCACCAATTATACTACTCTTTTCCTTTGTTTTTCCTTGAAGTATTATTACTAGCAGAAGAGGCCTACTTTGAGGTGAAGGTGCAGATGCAGTCACATTAATTGACTGCTGACACTTCCCAGAACCTTTCTTTTTCTTTTTTACAATGGGTGCACTCTGGCAGGTCCTTTTGTTCCTTTTGTTGTGACCGAACCCCTTGCAGTTGTCACATTTGAGGGTATTGGACTTTCTAGCTATTCCATCTCCACCTGGACCGTCATCAACTTTTCTTCACCTATTTTTTCTAGGTCTACCTTGTATCCTCCTTAGTTTAGGTGGCAGATTAGTGTTGACTGGATACTCTTCAAATTGAACTATGCTAAGGTCAGGTACACGATGAATGATCTCATTGTAGGATACCTGGTACATAGCCTTGCTATAGAAATTGTCAAAATATTGCTCAACATCAGCCCTCAGATAAACCATGCAAGTAATTGCATGCTTGCATTGCAGTCCACTTATCTTCCAATATTTGCGTGGGCATGTCCTATTCTTTAGATCTACAGGAAATTTTTTCCCATTTCCAGTAACCAAAAATTTCATTTGACCAGCGGGTACCAATGAACAATACCTAGCAGTTCTTTTAATTCTGTCCAGCCTAGACTTGATCTTAGGAGTGACGAAAGATTTCCACACACACCATTCACTCCTGTGATACAACGTAATAATGATTTTTGTCACAAAGTTCTAGCAAATTTAACATGGGCTCAGGCTTATTTCTTAAATCTCTAATCCATTTGTTGAATGACTGTGTCATGTTGTTAGTGATGTGATCACTTTTACTTCTTGTGTCAAAAGCATGTCTAGCCCACATCCTAGTTGGTATCTCATCCAAATTATCAAATGCATCTTTGTCCATCCTTTTAATTTCATCCATAGCATCCTTGAACTCCCATTCGGTGAATGTTTTAACAACCTTCCAAAACAAGTCTAAGCATGACACCAGAAAATTTTGCTTTGAAAGTATTGTAAAGGTGTCTGCTAAAGTGCTATGTATAGCTTCAGGCATAGTATCATAAATAGCATATGGCAAATACCTGTAATCATTAGCATAAATTTCGTAGAACTTATATACAGTACAATCACAAAATCCAAAACTGACCTTCTGCCTATCAGTCATTAACACAAGTGGAACATCATTGCAGTGTTGTCCAACCATTACTTAAAGATAACCAATTGCAACTATCCCTATTTTCTATCTCAACAATCCCAATAGCTACTGGAAATATACAATTATTTGCATCTAGTGAATACTGCTGCAAGAAGGACACCACCAAAGGGTCCCTATGAGAAAACCAAAACAAACTTCTTTGTTAGTGATTGTATGCATATTCTGTTAACAAATTTCATGATTTAAAAAAAGTTGATAGTATGAGGAATCCAAAAACAGCAATCAATGCTTAAGAACAAAAATCATATTCAAGAACATTATAAAAATAGTGTGCCTCTAATTGGTAATTAAATATTCAACAGAGTAAGAAAATAAACATCCCTACTTTGCAAGTAAATAACTAACCTCAGATGACATCCGTCGAGACCAATAGAAGGCCTACATTCAGTAGTGAACCCCTTTCTCATAGCATCATGACACAAAAATCTGTCAAACTTTGGATTTTCAGTTCAAAACAATGTATCTACCTTTATCTTGGCCATGATCCTGGGATTGGATTGCCTAACCAACTCTGCTTATTTCCTTAACTTGGTGAACATGTCTGCATGATTTCCTTCATTTAGCTCTTTTGCTTTTCTTCTAGCTCGATACATTTGTGATTTATACACCTCAACACCATAGTTTCCCAGCATATGTGCAGTTATGGATTCATATTTTAGGTTTGGATCTGCCCTGAATTGACTTCCATCTTTTTGGCAATACATGTTGAAGTGACATTTAAATATATAGTACTCTTAGCACAAGAATGCGTCCCTACTTATTTCTTTATTTCAAATGTCACATCATCTGGATCACAACTAGCATGAATATATACCACTCACACCTACTTCCAGCACACATTGCAGTAATTCTATACTTTTCATTTCTGGTCTATGACATAGTCTCTTAATACATCTCTAAACATGTGAGCATCCACAAACAACAAACCCCTTTCCAAAGTAATTTTCCCACCATTTTGATCCTGATATATTACACCATTTAAAGCTTTATCTAAATAAGGTACCTGTTCATCACTCCCAGAACCATTCGAGTCAACATTATAATCATCTAGCTCAAAATCTGATAGCCCATCAGAATCAACAATAAAATCTCCAAGAACATCATTACAACCAGTTTCAGAAAGCAAGCTAATAGTTTCTAAGTCACTCAATTCAAAAGTTTCATAATTAGAAGTTTTGTAATCCCCCTTATTGTCATTGTCACCATTAGTCAGTGATTCTAAACGCTCAGTTTCTATGGGTGGAATCTCTACATTAACTTCAATAATGAATAGGTGCAGTTAATACCTATTTCAGCATTGAGGTTAAACCATTGGAGCAAGTCATTATCAGACCCGATTAGCATCGTTTTATCCTCTGGTAGTGACCCACTGTACAACAGTTTCACTTTGCAATCAACACTCAAAATGCCATGGATGTCATTCTCTAGGTCGATGAAGCAATATTTATCAGGGTCCACTTGATTGATGAAAATGATGTAGAATAATCCCCAACTTCAGACATTTCAACTGGTTTAAACAAGTTAAAAAGTAATCAGATTTAGAGAAATAGAGTGATCAACCGTGGCAAAAGAGAAAAAGAAAACACCTCATTGATCCTCCATATCAACTGACGTCAATCACCATTGCAACAAAACTTTCATAAATAGAAGTACCACTATACCAGCAAAACAGAGTCCTTATAGACTCAAGGACTCTTCCTCTGCCATCGAACACCAACTCCACCTTCTTCTCCCATTCAAAATAGGCCTCCAGTCATTCTTTCCTTGAAAAGAAGGAATTTTCATCTTAATACTACCCAAATTGTTATCTTCTCTAAACCGCCCATATCTCCTAGGACTACCCACTGAATTTCAATCTTCTTCTCTATCAAAACTAGCCCCATAATACTAGTCGTCCTCATCCCTTACTTTTCTCTGTTGAACTCTTTCCCTCCTAAGCACATTATGAATGTTTTGCAACTGCGTCATACATTCATTCTCTACCCTATCCAACCATTCATGCACTTGCCCTAATTTACTCCTCATCATTCTTCTCACCTCTTCCACCATAGCCTCCATGAATAACTTCGGATCAGCCACTCCTTGAGCACCATCACCACTGTTATGAGACATTGTTGATCTGCAAAACAAGGTTAGGAATAAAATGGAATGGACCTCACGACACTCCCTCATATGTTTCACTCAAAGAATGATTCACTCGATTTCACTCATGTTTCAATCAAAACAATTTGGCTTTTACCCTCTAATATGCTCACCACTCTTGCCTTTTTTCCACTTGATATTTCTCTTTCAGTTCTTTTTAAACTAATCAGACAATATCGAATCACTTGTAGCAATTCAAAAGTAAAAAAATACCAAGGACAGCATAAATATGAAGAAACAATGATTGATTAAGCTTTCGGAAATACGAATTTTTTTTTTGATGAATTTCTTTTTGGACAAATTTTTTTTTTTGGATCCCTCTCTGTTGTTTTTTAAACCCTAGGTGGCAATCAATGGAAAGAAGAAAAAAAGGATAGGCAAACCTGATTTAGAACCAAAGCTTTGATATCAAATGATGCGAACCTCACCAAGAAGAACGAGACTCGTCAACGACTAAGGTACCACGACCGTTTCTACAATCAGATTTTGGATGGAAAAACCTCGACCCGTTACCTATGCAAAGGTAAGAACCTTGGTATGTTGAAGACGCCACAAATGGGTGAAAATTCCGTTTGATAAGTCGAATTGTGAACGCCATGGAATGATTCTGATAAGTTCGAAAAGTTCTTTAAAGAACCAAAGAGAACACTCAATTTTCGTGCATTAAAACTAAGCTGTGTTTTTCATTTATGTACGCCTTTAAATAGGCTGATTACAATACCATTAGAATTAAAACACACCTAAAAGAAAAAGGAAAGTTTACAAAATATCTGATTACACCCTTAAAATAAATCAATCAGCCCTAACAAATAAAGTAAAGTATCTGATTAAATCAATCAGTCCTAACAAATAAAAGGAAGGTTTATAAAAAGATACTTGGCAATGAACCAAGCTCAAAAATGCGTCCAAATTCAGCCCCCAAAATATGCAGATTAACTACTGTAATTAGCCCCCAAATCATGCAGATTTGCGCTGTAATTAGCCCCCAAATCAAGCAGATTTGTTGCTGTAATTAGTCCCAAAATCAAGCAGATTTGCTGCTGCAATTAGTCCCCAAACTATGTAGATTTGCTGCTGTAATTAACCCCAAAATCATGCAGATGTGCTGCTGCAATTAGGTTGGGTTTGAATCACATTGATGCTTCTTTGTTAAAAACGTGGGCTATGCTCAATGGGCCATAAATTTGATTGAAACCAGATTTCTTGAATAAGGTCGTTAAGTACTTACTTGAATTTCTTTGTCCGAGCTCTCGTAACTGGACCAACTGGGACTTAGACCGGATCCTTTAACGTCATAACTTCAATTGCATCAAATATGTCTTGGTTATTCATTGTTATTTCTCCTAGACGAAAATTTGCTTTCTTTTGGTCTAACTTTAACTTTTTAGTCAAACGGACAAACTTAACAATTTCTTGTGGTTTGAGAGGCCTAGGGGATGTTTGTGTGACCTCATGCTCTCCCCAAAGCTTCAAGGGATGAGAATGTATGTTGATTATTCGTTGTTGTTTCTTTTAAATGAAGGTTTGGTTCCTGTTTGTCTAATTTGCTTTTTAGTCAAACAGACAAACTTAGCCAGTTTTCATGATTCGAGAAGCTTAGAACATGTTTGTGTGGCTCCAAACTCTCCCTAAAGCTTTAAGGAATGAGAATATGTCCTGGTTATTCCTTGTTGTTTCTCTTAGACGAAAGTTTGGTTCCTTTGGGCCTATCTTTGACTTTTTGGTCAAACGGACAAACTTAGAGAGTTTTCATGATTTGAGAGGCCTCGAAGATGTTTGTGTGACCCCAAGCTCTACCTAAAGCTTTAAGGGATGAGAATATGACTTGGTTATTCGTTGTTGTTTCACTTTGACGAAAATTTAGTTCCTTTTGGCCTAATTTAGCTTTTCAGTCAAATGAATAAACATAGCGAGTTTTCGTGATTCGAGAGGCCAAGAGGATGTTTGTGTGACCCTAAGCTCTCTCCAATGCTTCAAGGGATGAGAATATGTCCTAGTTATTCGTTATTGTTTCTTAGACGAAAGTTTACTTCCTTTTGGTCTAACTTTGACTTTATGGTGAAACGTACAAACTTTCCTAGTTTTCGTGATTCGAGAGGCCTGGAGGATGTTTGTGTGACCCTAAGCTATCCCCAAAGCTTCAACGGATGAGAATATGTCTTGATTATTCATTGTTGTTTCTTTTAGACAAAAGTTTGGTTCCTTATGGTTTAATTTGACTTTATGGTGAAACGGATAAACATAACTAGTTTCATGATTCTAGAGGCCTAGAGGATGTTTGTATGACCCCAACCTCTCCCCAAAGCTTCAAGGGATGACAATATGTCCTGGGTATTTGTTATTATTTCTCTTAAGCGAAGGTTTGCTTCCTTTGGGTTTATCTTTGATTTTTTGGACAAACGGACAAACTTAGCAAGTTTTCGTGATTCGAGAGGCCTAGAGGATGTTTATGTGGTGCCAAGCTCTTCCCAAAGCTTCAAGGGATGAGAATATATCTTGGTTATTTGTTGTTATTACTCTTAGACGAAAGTTTGCTTCCTTTGGATCTATCTTTGACTTTTTAGACAAACGGACAAACTTAGTGAGTTTTCGTGATTTGAGAGGGCTAGAGGATGTTTGTGTGGCCCCACACTCCCCAAAGCTTCAAGGGATGAGAATATATCTTGATTTTTCGTTGTCATTTCTCTTAGATGAAAGTTTACTTCCTTTTGGTTTAACTTTGACTTTTTGGTCAAACAGACAAACTTAGCCAGTTTCCATAATTCGAGAGGCCTAGAGGATGTTTGTGTGACCCAAGCTCTCCCCAAATCTTCAAGGGATCAGAATATGTCTTGGTTATTTGTTGTTGTGTCTCTTAGACGAAACTTTGGTTCCTTTGGGTCTATCTTTAACTTTTTGGCCAAAAGGGGAAACTTAGAAAGTTTTTGTGATTCGAGAAGCCTAGAGGATATTTGTGTGACCTCAAGCTTTGCCCAAAGCTTCAAGGGATGAGAATAAGTCCTGGTTATTCGTTATTGTTTCTTAGATGAATGTTTGCTTCCTTTTGGTCTAACTTTGACTTTATGGTGAAAACATACAAACTTACCTAGTTTTCGTGATTCAAGAGGCCTGGAGGGATGTTTGTGTGACCCCAAGCTGTCCCCAAAGCTTCAAGGGATAAGAATATGTCTTGGTTATTTAGTATTGTTTCTCTTAGACAAAAGTTTGGTTCCTTTTGGTCTAATTTGACTTTATGGTGAAACGGACAAACATTACTAGTTTTCATGATTCTAGAGGCCCAGAGGATGTTTGTTTTTGACCCCAAGCTCTCCCCAAAGCTTCAAGGGATGAGAATATGTCTTTGTTTTTCGTTGTTGTTACTCATAGACAAAGGTTTGCTTCCTTTGGTTCTATCTTTGACTTTTTGGACAAGCAGAAAAACCTAGCCAGTTTTCGTGATTCGAGAGGCCTAGAGGATGTTTGTGTGGCCCCAAGCTCTCCCCTAAGCTTCAAGGGATGAGATTATGTCTTGGTTATTTGTTGTCGTTTCTCTTAGACGAAAGTTTGCTTCCTTTTGGTTTAACTTTGACTTTTTAGTCAAACAGACAAACTTAGCCAATTTCAAGGATTCGAGAGGCTAGAGGATGTTTGTGTGACTCCAAGTTCTCCCTTAAGCTTCAAAGAATGAGAATATGTCTTAGTTATTCGTTACTGTTACTCTTAGACGAAAGTTTGCTTCCTTTTGGTCTAAATTTGACTTTATGGTTAAACGGATAAACTTAACTTGTTTTCATTATTTGAGAGGCCTAGAGGATGTTTGTGTGACTCCAAGCTCTCCCCGAAGCTTCAAGGGATGAGAATTTTGTCTTTGTTTTTTGTTGTTATTTCTCTTTGGCGAAAGTTTAGTTCCTTTGGGTCTATCTTTGGCTTTTTCGTCTAACAGACAAACCTAGCTAGTTTTCTTCATACGAGAGGCCTAGAAGATCTTCGTGTGACCCTAGGCTCTCCCCAAAGCTTCCAAGGATAGGAATATGTCTTGGTTATCCATTGTTATTGCTATTAGACAAAAGTTTGGTTCCATTTAGTTTATCTTTGACTTTTTGGTCAAACGGAGAAAACTAGCCAGTTTTCTTCATACGAGAGGCCTAGAGGATGTTTGTGTGACCCCAAGCTCTCCCCAAAGCTTCGAAGGATGGGAATATGTCTTGGATATTCATTGTTGTTTTTATTAGACTAAAGTTTGATTCCATTTAGTTTATCTTTGATTTTTTGGTCAAACAGACAAACTTAGTAAGTTTTCGTTATTTGAGAGGTGTAATGGATGCTTGTGTGACCCAAAGCTCTCCCTAAAGCTTCAAGGGATGGGAATATGTCCTCGTCACTTATTGTTGTTTCTCTTAGACGAAAGTTTGCTTGCCTTTGGTCTAACTTTGATTTTATGGTCAAACGGACAAACTTAACTAGTTTTCGTGGTTCAAGGGGCATACAAGATGTTTGTGTGATCCTAAACTCCCCCAAAAACTTCAAGGGATGAGAATATGTCTTGGTCATTCGTTGTTATTTCTCTCAGATGAAAGTTTGGTTCCTCTTGGTCTATCTTTGACTTTTTTGGTCAAACGAACAAACTTATCGAGTTTTCGGGATTTGAGAGGCCTAGAGGTTGTTTGTGTGACCCTAAGCTCTCCCAAAACATCAAGGGATGAGAATATGTCTTGGTTATTCGTTGTTGTTTCTCTTAGATGAAAGTTTGGTTCCTTTTGGTCTAATTTCACTTTTTTATCAAACAGACAAACATAGCCAGTTTTTATGATTCGAGAGGTCTTGAGAATGTTTGTGTGACCCCAAGGTCTCCCTAAATTTTCAAAGGATGAGAGTATATATTGGTTATTCATTGTTGCTTCTCTTAGACAAAAGTTTCCTTCCTTTTGGTCTAACTTTAACTTTTTGGTCAAACAGACAAATTTAGCCTTTTTTTTTTTTCAAGAGGCCTAGAGGTTGTTTGTGTGACCCCAAGCTCTCCCTAAATTTTTAAGGGATGAGAATATATCTTGGTTATTCATTGTTGCTTCTCTTAGATAAAGTTTACTTCCTTTTAGTTTAACTTTGACTTTTTGGTCAAACAAACAAATTTAGCCATTTTTTTTGAGAGGCCTAGAGGATGTTTGTGTGATCTCAAGCTCTCCCCAGAGCTTCAAGGGATGAGAATATGTCTTGGTTATTTGCTGTTTCTCTTTGACAAAAATTTAGTTCTTTTCAGTCTAATTTGTTTTGTTGGTCAAATGGACAAACTTAGAGAGTTTTTGTGATTCCTGAGGCCTCGAGGATGTTTGTATGATCCCAAGCTCTCCCTGAACCTTCAAGGGATGAGTACTTGTCTTGGTTATTTATCGTTGTTTCTCCTAGACAAAAGTTTACTTCCTTTAGGTCTAACTTTGACTTTATGAGGAAACAGACAAACTTTACAAGTTTTCGTGATTCGCTCTCCCCAAAGTTTCAACGGATGAGAATATATCTTGGTTATTCGTTATTTTTTCTCTTAAACAAAAGTTTGGTTCCTTTTGATCTAATTTGACTTTTTGGTCTAACAGATGTTTGCGTGATTCGAGAAGCATAGAAGATGTTTATGTGACTCCAAGCTCTCCCCAAAGCTTTAAGGGATGAGAATATCTCTTGGTTATTCGTTGTTATTTCTCTTAGACAAAAGTTTCATTCCTTTTGGTGTATCATTGACTTTTTAGTTAAACAGACAAATGTAGCAAGTTTTTTCGATTTGAGAGGCCTAGAGGATATTTGCGTGACCGTAAGCTCTCCTTAAAGCTTCAAGGGATGAGAATATGTCTTAGTTATTTGTTGTTGTTTCTCTTAGACGAAAGTTTAGTTCCTTTTGGTCTAATTTGAATTTTTGGTCAAACAGACAAACTTAGCAGTTTTCGTTATTCGAGAATCTTAAAGGATGTTTATGTGACCCTAAGCTCTCTTTAAGGCTTCAGTAGACGAGAATATGTCTTGGTTATTCATTGTTATTTCTCTTAGATGAAAGTTTGGTTCCTTTTATTCTAATTTGACTTTTTAGTCAAACAGACAAACATCGCCAGTTTTCATGATTCGAGAAGCTTAGAAGATGTTTGTGCGACTCCAAGCTCTCCCTCAAGTTTCAAGGGATGAGAATATGTCATAGTTATTCGTTGTTATTTCTCTTAGACAAAAGTTTGGTTTCTTTTAGTCTATCATTGACTTTTTGGTCAAACGGACAAACTTAGCTAGTTCTCATGATTTGAGAGGCATAATGGATGTTTGTGTGGCCCCAAGCTCTCCCCAAAGCTTCAAGGGATAAGAATATGTCTTGGTTATTCCTTGTTGTTTCTCTTTGACGAAAGTTTAGTTCCTTTTGGTCTAATTTGACATTTTGGTCAAACGGATAAACTTAGAGAGTTTTTGTAATTCCTGAGGCCTCGAGGATGTTTGTGTGACCCCAAGCTCTCCCCGAAGCTTCAAGAGATGAGAACATGTCTTGGTTATTCATTGTTGTTTCTCCTAGACGAAAGTTTACTTCCTGTTGTTTAACTTTTACTTTATGGTCAAATGGATAAACTTAACAAGTTGTCGTGATTTGAGGGGCCTAGGGGATGTTTTTGACACCCCAATCTCTTTTCAAAGCTTCAAGTGATGAGAATATATCCTATTTATTCGTTGTTGTTTCTCTTAGACGAAAGTTTAGTTCCTTTTGATCTAATTTGACTTTTTGGTCGAAGAGACAAATATAGCCGGTTTTCGTGATTTGAGAAGCTTAGAAGATATTTGTGTGACTCCAAGCTCTCCCCAAAGCTTCAAGGGATGAGAATATATCTTCGTTATTTGTTATTGTTTCTCTTAGATGAAAGTTTCGTTCCTTTTAGCCTATCATTGACTCTTCAGTCAAACGGACAAACTTAGCAAGTTTTCATGATTTGAGAGGCCTAAAGGATGTTTGTGTGACCCTAAGCTCTCCTTAAAGCTTCAAGGAAAGAGAATAAGTTTTAGTTATTCGTTGTTGTTTCTCTTAAACCAAGGTTTGGTTCCTTTTGTTTTAATTTGATTTTTTGGTCAAACAGACAAACTTAGCCAGTTTTGGTGATTTGAGATGCTTAGAAGATGTTTGTGTGACGTCAAGCTCTCCCTTAAGCTTTAAGGGATGAGAATATATCTTGGTTATACCTTGTTATTTTTTTTAGATGAAAGTTTGCTTTCTTTTCGTCTAACTTTGACTTTTATAGTCAAACGGACAAACTTAACTAGCTTTCATGATTTGAGAGGCCTAGTGGATGTTTGTGTGACCCCAAGGTCTCCCAAAAGCTTCAAGGGATGAGAATATATCTTGGTTATTCGTTGTTGTTTCTAATAGACGAAAGTTTGATTTCTTTTGGTCTAATTTGACTTTTTGGTCAAATAGACAAACCTAGCCCGTTTTCATGATTTGAGAGGCCTAGAGGATGTTTGTGTGAACCCAACCACTCCCCCAAGCTTCTAGGGATGAGAAAGTTGTATCTCTTACAAGAAAGTTTGGTTCCTTTTGCTCTAACTTTGACTTTATGGTCAAACCGACAAACTTAACTAGTTTCCATGATTCGAGGAGCCTAGAGGAAATTTGTGTGATCCCAAGCTCTCCCCAAAGGTTCATGGGATGAGAATATGTCTTGGTTATTCGATATTGTTTCCCTTAGATGAAAGTTTGCTTCATTTTGGTCTAACTTTAACTTTATGGTCAAATAGACAAACTTAGCCAGTTTTCGTGATTTAAGAGGCCTATAGGATTTTGTGTGACACCAAACTCTGCACAAAAGCTTCAAGGGATGAGAATATGTCTTGGTTATTCATTATTATTTCTCGTAGACGAAAGCTTGGTTGCTTTTGGTCTATCATTGACTTTTTAGTCAAACGGATAAATTTAGCCAGTTTTCGTGATTCGAGAAGCCTATAGAATATTTGTGTGAAACCAAGCTCTGCCCAAAAGTTTCAAGGGATGAGAATATGTCTTGATTATTCATTGTTGTTTCTCTTAGATGAAAATTTAGTTCCTTTTAGTCCATCTTTACTTTTTTGGCAAATGGACAAACTTAGTGAGTTTTTGTGATTTGAAAGGTCTAGAAGATGTTTGTGTGATCCTAAGCTTTCCCCAAAGTTTCGAGGGATGAGAATATGTCTTGGTTATTCGTTGTTGTTTCTTTTAGATGAAAGTTTGGTTCCTTTTGGAATAATTTGACTTTTTGGTCTATAAGAGAAACTTAGCCAGTTTTTGTAATTGAAGAAGCTTAAAGGTTGTTTTTGTGACCCCAAGCTCACCCCAAAGCTTCAAGGGATGAGAATATGTCTTACTTATTCATTGTTGTTTCTCTTAGACGAAAGTTTAGTTCCTTCGGGCCTATCTTTGACTTGTTGGTCAAACGGACAAACTTAGAGAGTGTTTGTGATTCGAGAGGCCTCGAGGATGTTCGTGTGACCCAAAGCTCTCCCCAATGCTTCTAGGGATGAGAAGATATGTCTTGGTTATTCATTGTTGTTTCTCTTAGAAGAAATTTTGCTTCCTTTTGGTCTAACATGGACTTTACGGTCGAACGGACAAACTTAACTAGTTTTCGTGATTCGAGAGGTCTAGGGGGTATTTGTGTGACCCTAAGATCTCCCCAAAGCTTAAAGGGATAGGAATAAATCTTGTTTATTCGTTGTTGTTTCTCATAGATGAAAGTTTGTTTCCTTTGGGTCTATCTATGACTTTATGGTCAAATAGACAATCTTAGCTAGTTTTCGTGATACGAGAGGCCTAGAGGATATTTGTCTGAACCCAAGCTCTCCTTAAAGCTTCAAGGGATGAGACTATGTCTTGGTTGTTCGTTGTTGTTTCTCTTGGATGAAAGTTTGCCTTCTTTTGGTCTAACTTTGACTTCATGGTCAAACAGACAAACTTAGCTAGTTTTCGTGATTCGAGAAGTTTAGAAGATGTTTATGTGGCTCCAAGCTCTCCCCAAAGTTTCAAGGGATGAGAATATGTGTTAGTTTTTCGTTGTTGTCTCTCTTAGATGAAAGTTTTGTTCTTTTTATTCTATCATTGACTTTTTGTTCAAACGGACAAATTTAGTGAGTTTTTGTGATTTGAGAGGCCTAGAGGATGTTTATGTGACCCTAAGCTCTCCCCGTAGTTTCGTGGGATGAGAATATATCTTGGTTATTCGTTGTTATTTCTCTGATACGAAAGTTTGCTTCCTTTTAGTCTAACTTCGACTTTATGGTCAAGCAGACAAACCTAGCCAGTTTTTGTGATTCGAGAGGCCTATAGGATGTTTGTGTGAAATCAAGCTCTTCCCAAAGACTTCAAGGGATGAGAAAATGTCTTTGTTATTCATTGTTGTTTCTCTTAGACGAAAGTTTGGTTCTTTTTGTTTTATCATTGACTTTTTGGTCAAACAGAGAAACTTAGCGAGTTTTTGTGATTCGAGAGGCTTAGAGGATATTTGTGTGACCCTAAGCTCTCCCCAATGCTTCAAGGGATGATTATTTGCCTTGGTTATTCGTTGTTGTTTCTCTTAGACGAAAGTTTGGCTCATTCGAGCCAATCTTTGACTTTTTAGTCAAACAGACAAACTTAGAGAGTTTTTGTGATTCGAAAGGCCTTGAGGATGTACTTGTGACCCCAAGCTCACCCCAAAGCTTCAAGAGTTGAGAATATGTCTTGGTTATTCATTGTTGTTTCTCATAGAAGAAAGTTTGGTTCCTTTAAGTCTAACTTTGACTTTATGGTCAAACAGGCATACTTAACTAGTTTTCGTGATTCGATTGGCCTAGAGGATATTTGTGTGATCCCAAGCTCTTCCCAATGCTTCATGGGTGATAATTGAATTTTATCACACTTAATTATTGCATTTGATTAATGGTTTTTAGGGCTGTTTAGTGTGTAATTAATGATTTTTGATCTAAATAAGACTTTGGGGTTTTAATTAGATTTAATTCATTTTCGTGTTAATTTTTCAGATTTATATTGTTCCAGTATTTTGATCATAACTTTTGTTCTAGGTATCTGATTAACCTCATTCTTCTTTCGTTTTGCAGATAACTCAAAGAGTTACAAATGGTATTAGAGGCTTGAAGGCTAAATTCGGACAAGAAGGTAGTCAAAAATTGGAGCCAAAGTCAGTCACGGAATTTCTGGAGTTATGTTTAGTTAATTGGGCTCAACTTTGTAATTAGGAGTCCAAATTACATGGGACCAAAGTCATTAGTTATGTTTTAATTTGGGCCAGTTTTGGAGCCCCTGACCCGGTTTAGTTTTAGGTTTAAATAGCAGATTAGGGCAACACGAACAACAGCTTTGATTTTTGGAAAATTTCAGATCTAACGTCTCTCTTCTTTTCTCTCTTCTATTCGTCTTGTTCTTCTTTTTCTTTCTTTTTCATTTTCTGTTTGTGCACAGCCATGGTAGGCAAACTTTCTCGTTCAATCAACTCCATGAGTTGAGGTTTCTGTTGTTGAATCCAGAGGACCTGTGCTCTCCATGAACTGGATCCGTTTCTCTTCCCCCTTTACTCGAATTGAGCAACACGATTGTGTAAGTTGAATCTGAGCGGATGAGGTTTGTCTATGATTTTTGTATTTTGATCATCTAGGGGAAGGGATTTAAATGTTAGATTTAATATTTAGGCTGATTAACCCAAGGGATTTAAAATCAAAACAGGTTGAAGTGAATACTGTGCGATGACATGAGTGAACGCGCCAAGGGTTTGATTAAATGCTAGGTGATTGTCTAGTAGAGAGGGTTCCTATATGAATGCAGGGATTTCGATTTGTTTAGGGTCAACCACGAAATTCAGTAATTCTTTATCCGGTGATGGATGTCCTTGAAACCTCAATTCTGGGTTGGTTGATTACTTTTAAATTGTTAATTTCGTTTTATCTCTTGCTCTAATTTCGTTTTATATCTTGCTTTAATTTCAATCGAATTAAAACCCCCCCTTTGTTTATTGTTCTATTTTCAATTGAGTGATTTAGTCCTATGCAAAAATCTTTGGGAGACGATCCAGGTTGTCCTATATTACAAATTTCTTTATAAGCCTGGATAATTTGAGTGAGTTCGACAGTTCACGTCAAATTTTGGCATCGTTACCCGGGAATTTTTGCATTGTTCTTTTGATCTCGATTATTGCATATTAACAGTAGATTAGATTAGAGTAGCTGCGTTTCATTTTGTTCCTTATTCCACACTTGAGTGGAGTATAGATTGAAATTCCTTCATCTGGTATGAGTTTTATTGTTAAATTCCATCGTTTAGACCACTTTTTCAATTATTTTTTATTTTCATGATTTTTAAAAATCACCAAAAAAATTACAGAAAATCAAAAATACATTTTAGAATTTTACTGTAGTGGTCCCATAATTTTTAAAATTCATTTGATAGTGTTTCTGATTTTATTTTGGCTAATTTCTTAGTGTAGTTTACATATTTTGTACGCTGTTAGTGTTTTTACCTATTATGCCTTATGCTGTATGACTAGGAGTAGTAGCAATGCACATGACCTGTTTGCTTTTGATCCTGAGATAGAGAGAACATTGCATGTTGCTAGAAGGGCTTCTAGGCTAAGTCACAGGATTGTTACTAAAACTTGATCCTGAGTCTGAACATATTGAGCATATTAAGTATATTGAGCATTTTGATTCTATTCTATCTGTTAGTTTTCCTAGTTCTTTCTAATAGTATAGATTTTACTTATTCTAGTGGTAGTTTCGTTAATTCTGAGAGCATGGATAATAGAACTTTAAAGGAATTGGCTGCACCTGACGTTAACTATCAACCTTTGTGCAGCCAATATCCTGATCTTGATGCTGACTTTGAGCTTAAATCTGGTCTTATCCATTTGCTTCCCAAGTTTCATGGTCTTACAGGTGAGGATCCACACAAGCATTTGAAGGAGTTCCATGTGGTTTGCAGTACAATGAAACCACAAGGAATTGATGAGGAGCAGATTAAATTGAGAGCTTTTCCTTTCTCTCTAGATGGAGGAGCTAAGGACTGGCTGTACTACCTTTAACCCTCATCCATTGGAAGCTGGAACGACATGAAGAGATTATTTCTGAGAAGTTTTTCCCAACCCCAAGAGCCACTGCAATCAGAAATGAGATATGTGGCATAAGGCAAGCAAATGGAGAGAATTTGCATGAATACTGGGAGAGGTTCAAGAGGCTATGTGCAAGCTGTCCTCAACACCAGATATCTGATCAGTTGCTGATAGTATACTTCTATGAAGGCTTGTTACCCATGGACAGAAATATGGTGGATGCAGCCAGTGGTGGAGCTTTAGTTGATAAGACACCTGCTGCGGCCAGAGAATTGATAGCAAACATGACAGCTAATTCCCAACAATTTGGCACTAGGGCAACCAGCAGTGGGGTGTTCTCAATCCAAGCACCCCCAGTCCAATATCACAGTGCCAGAAACCAGCAGTAGTGTCCAATGCAGACCACTAGAGACTGGAAAATAGACTAGACGAATTGACCTCATTAGTAAGGTAATTGGCAGTGACACAAATAGTGCAGTCTCCCACTCCACAGATAAGCGGACCATGTGGTATCTGTTCTGATCCACTCCACCCCATTGATGCTTGCCCAACTCTGCAAGAGGGCACCTCTCCAGACCAATCAAGTAGTTGCAGCAGAAGTCTTTCCTGGAAAGCCACAGTATCAGCAGCAACATAATCCATTTTTAAACACTTATAATCCTGGCTGGAGAGATCATCTAAACTTAAGGTGGAACCAGAACCAGAACCAGAACCAGATTCAGAACCAGAACCAGCAGAATTTTCCACAATACCAACATAGGCAGTTTCGACAGCACAAACAGAATTTTTCAACAGTCTGCACCTCCACAGCCAGTGCAACAACAGCCACCGGCATAACAGTAGACCAGTAGTNATAGGCAGTTTCCACAGTAAAAACAGAATTTCCAACAGTCTGTACCTCCATAACCAGTGCAACAGCAGCCACCAGCACAACAGCAGACCAGTAGCGATCCTTCACTAGGAAGATTTGGTGAAGCAGCTTGCAACGAACAATTTGGAATTCCAGCAGAGAACTGAATCTTCCATTTAGAATTTGCAACTCAGATTGGGCAGTTAGCAACATCACTGAACCAGCTCTAACCCCAGGGATCTAACAACTCTCTTCCTTCACAGACAATTCCTAATCCGAAGGGGAATGTCATGCTATATCCCTAAGGTCTGGCAAGCAACTAGAAGAGCCCAAGCAAGCTGCAATTGAGGCTGAACCAACCCTAGAAAAGGAGAAGACTGATGCTAAGAAAAGTGAAACATTGAAGCAAGGCAATGATGAGTCTGAAACCCCCATCCCTCTACCTTTCCCTCAGAGAGCCCTTCAATCCAAAAAGTTGGCAGAGAAAGCACAAGAGAAGGAGATCCTAGAGACGTTCAGAAAAGTTGAAGTTGACATCCCTCTCTTAGATACGCGATCAAACAGATTCCCAAATATGCCAAATTTCTGAAGGAGTTATGTACCAACAAGAGGCGACTGAAGGGGAATGAGCGAGTGACCTTGAGCCAGAATGTGTCAGCACTCATCCAACCCATGCCTAAGAAGTGCAAAGATCCAGGGACGTTTACTATTCCTTGCATAATTGGAAATTGTAAATTTGATGATTGCATGTTAGACTTAGGTGCTTCCATAAATGTCATGCCTGAATCTGTTTATAATTCTCTTGATCTCAGTCCTTTGCATGCTGCTGGTGTTATTATCCAGTTAGCTAATAAAAGTAATGCTCACCCTGCTGGTCTGATTGAGGATATTTTAGTTAGAGTAAATGAATTAATATTCCCTGCTGATTTTTACATTTTAGAGATGGAGGGTGAGTCTCCTAGCAGTGGACCCCCGATTATTCTCGAGAGGCCTTTCTTGAAAACAGCTAGGACTAAGATAGATGTGCATTCTGGTACTCTTTCCATGGAATTTGGTGATAGTATTGTGTATTTTAATATCTTTGATGCCATGAAACATCCTAGGGAAGAGCATTCAGTTTTGTGCATTGATGTGATTGATGATGTGGTTGATGACGTTTATGCTGAATTGTGTGTTGATTATCCAGATTTTGCATCTGTTAATGACGATGTTGTTTGTGGTTGTACTGATAATGAATGGTGCCCTGTTTGCACTGAATTTTCATGCTTTTCGAATTTTTGTGATGCACTAAATAGTGATGATGAGTCTGATTCAATTGGTGATTCTGACTTGCCTGCTGATGGTAATTCTGATGTGAACATTGTGCAGTCCGAGCAAAGTTCTACTTTCTTGAATTTATTTTCAGGCACTATAGGTTCAACTGATGTACATGCTGTAGAATTGGTGCAACCCACCAAGCTTCTTCCATCTATTGAGCAGCCGCCTAAGTTGGAGCTAAAATCTCTGCCTGATCACTTAAAATATGCTTTCCTAGAGGAAAATGAGTAGCTGCCAGTCATTGTGGCAAGAAACCTTCTACCTGATCAAGAGGAGCAGCTGCTGAGATTATTGAAGGAAAATAAGAAGGCGATTGGGTGGACTTTAGCTGACATTGTTGGCATTAGCCCTTCCATGTGCATGCATCGAATTTCATTAGAAGAAGGTGCTAAGCTAGTGAGGCAACCTCAGAGGCGCCTGAATTCCCTTATTTTGGATGTGGTGAAGAAGGAAGTGACTAAGCTCCTACAAGCTGGCATTATCTACCCCATCTCTGATAGCCAGTGGGTCAGCCCAGTTCAGGTAGTTCCCAAAAAGTCTGGAGTGACTGTAGTGGCCAACCAGAAAAATGAGCTAATTCTCACAAGAGCTCAGAACAGCTGGAGAGTGTGCATAGACTACCGGAAGCTCAACCAGGCCACCCACAAGGATCACTATCCTTTACCCTTTATTGATCAGATATTGGAGCGGTTGGCTGGCAAGTCTCACTATTATTTCTTGGATGGCTACTCAGGCTACTTCCAAATCCATATTGCACCTGAAGATCAAGAGAAGACTACCTTCACATGCCCCTTTGGAACATTTGCATACAAAAGGATGCCCTTTGGACTCTGCAATGCGCCTGGAACCTTTCAGCGGTGCATGGTAAGCATCTTTTTTGAATTTTTAGAGGATTGCATGGAAGTATTTATGGATTATTTTACTGTGTATGGGTCGTCTTTTGATGCATGCTTGGGTAGTTTGGCTAGAGTCTTGAATAAATGCATTGAGACCAATCTTATGTTGAACTTTGAGAAATGTCATTTCATGGTTGAGTCAGGGATAGTTTTAGGACACATAGTGTCTAGAAAGGGTATTGAGGTAGATCCTGCTAAGATAGATGTTATTACTGCTTTATCTTACCCCGCGTCTGTGCGGGAAGTGCATTCTGTTCTTGGTCATGCAGGATTCTACCGGCGCTTCATCCAAAACTTCAGCAAGATTGCTCGGCCCCTATCCAACCTTCTGCAACACGACACAGATTTTGTGTTTGATGATGAGTGTAAGTCGGCCTTTAATCATTTGAAGCGCTGCCTGACCACAACTCCAGTGATCCAGCCACCAGATTGGTCTCTTCCATTTAAGCTGATGTGCGATGCCTCCAACTATGCTGTTGGTGCAGTTCTTGCTCAGCGGGTCAATAAGGCCCCTCATGTCATTGCCTATGCCTCCAAGACTTTGGATTCTGCCTAATCTAATTACACAACTACTGAGAAAGAACTTTTTGGCTGTAGTTTTTTTGCACTTGATAAGTTTAGGTCATATCTGCTAGATACTAGGGTGATTGTCTTTTCTAACCATGCAGCCTTGAAGTTTCTTTTGAAAAAAGGTAGATGCTAAGCCTCGACTCATTCGATGGATGTTGTTACTCCAAGAATTCGACATTGAGATTAAGGATAGAAGTAGAGCAAAGAACTGGGTAGCTAATCACTTGAGTCGCATCACTCACCATCCTTCTGACCTCTCTTCCATTCGGGATGATTTTCCTGATGAGCAGCTTTTACAGCTGCAAGGTAAGCTTCCATGGTATGCTGACTTGGTAAATTATTTGGTTGTTGGTGTTTTACCTGCTAATTCCACTAGGGCCCAGATTCTGAAATTGAAAAGTGAATCTAAATACTATGTTTGGGATGACCCTTATTTGTGGAGATTCTGTAATGACCAAGTAATTAGGAGATGTATGCCTGATAATGAGTTTCATTCCATTTTACATTTTTGCCATACTTCTGCCTGTGGTGGTCACTTTGGACCCCAAAGAACTGCTAGGAAAGTGTTAGATTCTGGTTTATTTGGCATTCCTTGTTTCATGATTCATATCTGTTTTGCAAGTCATGTGAGAACTGTCAGAGGGTAGGGAGTATTTCCCATAGGCATGAGATGCCCCAGCAACCTATACTGTTTTGTGAAGTTTTTGATGTTTGGGGTATTGATTTTATGGGTCCATTTCCTGTTTCCCATGGTTTTACTTACATATTGCTGGCTGTTGATTATGTCTCAAAATGGGTTAAGGCGAAAGCCACTCGGACTGATGATTCTGCTGTGGTTGTAGATTTTGTCAGATCTCACATTTTCTGCAGGTTTGGTATTCCTAAAGCTATTATCAGTGACCAGGGCTCTCATTTTTGTAACCGAAGCATGGGTGCTTTATTACGGAAGTATGGAGTGATTCACAAGGTTGCCACAGCATACCACCCACAGACCAATGGCCAAGCTGAAATATCGAACAAAGAGAGATTAAGCAAATCCTTCAAAAGACTGTTAACTCTAACCGGAAAGATTGGAGCAAGAGGCTAGATGACGCTTTGTGGGCATATTGGACTGCCTACAAGACTCCGATTGGGATGTCTCCCTATTGGCTTGTCTTTGGTAAGGCATGTTATCTTTTTGATAGAGTTGGAGCATCAGGCATATTGGGCCATCAAGCAGTGCAACATGGATTTAGCCCAGTCGGGGGTGGAGAGGAAGCTGCAATTGCAAGAACTGGAAGAGCTTAGATTGGATGCCTATGAGAGTTCGCGTTTATACAAGGAAAAGACAATGGCATTCCATGATAAGTAAATCCTGAGAAAAGAGTTTGTTGTGGGCCAGGCCAGAAAGTCCTCTTATTTAACTCTCGTCTCAAATTTATGCCTGATAAACTTAGATCTAGATGGGATGGTCCTTTTGTAATTACTAATGTTTTTCCTTTTGGTGCAGTAGAACTGTGTGATGAGCGGACCAGGAGTACTTTCACAGTGAATGGACATCGCCTTAAGCATTTTTGTGAGGGACCCCAGCAGCAGCCAGTGGAGGCAGAGATCAGGCTCACTGATGCCACGTACCCTCCTTAAGGAGGATAGGGAGTCTTCTTCCTCTTTTCTCTATTTTTTCTTTTCTTTCTTTTACATTTTTAATTTCAACTTTGATTGTTAATAACAGGATTTTGCGAATAATACAATCTGAACCCTCCTTGTGATAATTGTTGAGATGTACATAGTGTTGAACTTGGATATTTTATTTTTAATGGATCATTCTGGTTAGACTGAATTTCTCAACTCTTAAATTATCTGACTTGGTAGTTGATTTTGTAATGCTGATTGCGTGCTAGTATTAACCCTTGTCAGATTTTGGGCCTGTGAGAATGGAATTTATTTTTTGTCATTCTTTATTTCTTGTGTGCTTCTGCTCATGATTTTGTTATCTAGAACTTGCCCTTTTTCTTTTTGAAACTGCATTTTTCACTGGCATGCATAAATATGATAGAGGCCTTCTTTCTTTCATTTACCACTTTGGCCAGATAACCATCCCTTGCATTATATTCCCGTTGGTTAGCCCCTTTATGCCTTTTTGTATCATCCTTGTCTTAACCATATTGCAAGCCTAAGTGTAAAACCATTTTATTCTGCACCTTGAAATTTATTGAGCATTGGTTTCACCTTAGTGTTGTGTTTAAGTGTGGGGGTTGCCAGGGCGTGCAACATTTTAAGTGTGGGAGGAGGTATTTGATGCTAATTGTCATTTGGTATTAGTTTGGTCATTGTGCTTGTGTAAGTAATTGTGGAAGTCTTCAAAAAAAAAGAGAAAAAAAAACAAAAAAATAGAAGAAGAAAAAATATGAAATATATATATATATATATATATATATATATATATATATATATATATATATATATATGAAAAAAAAATGTTAATTTGAGAAAAATTTGGTGTAATATTGAGTTTTGGGGAAGGAAAAGAGTTTTGTTGAAAAAGACGAATTATTTGTAAAAGTGCATTTCATCACTTAGTTGGTTTCGAGTAAACCTTTGTGTTTCTTGACTAATGCTCTTTTAAATTTCTTGGGTGCTTAGCCTTTCATTTCCAAACTTGTTCATCATGCCTTCACCATAGCCCCATTACAACTTTGAATAATAAGTCCTCTTGATTTTGTGCATGCATGTGTTTTGAGTAGTGGAGAAGTAGAATTTGAGCACGCTTATGGTAGGGCAATTTTCTTGAGTGGAATTTGAGTGATACACTTGCTACCCCTATACACTTGAGAGATTGATTGAGAGCATACCTTGAGAGGCCATTTTGCGTTATTAGCATCATCAATTGAGATTGCCATGTTTTATAGTTTGAGATGAAGAAATTTTTGTCATGATTGGTTGATCTTTTGAAGTTTTGTGTTCCTTGTTCAAGTTTTGCATTCTTGATAATTGTTAGAAAGGAGAAGTTTATCTTTTAGTCTTTATCTTTGTTTTATCATTTCTTTAGTTTTGTTTTGAGTTTTTAATTTTGCCTAGGAGTGCAAAAGGATAAGTGTGGGGGCATTTGATAATTGAATTTTATCACACTTAATTGTTGCATTTGATTAATGATTTTAGGGCTGTTTAGTGTGTAATTAATGGTTTTTGGTCTAAATTGGACTTTGGGGTTTTTAATTGGATTTAATTCATTTTCGTGTTAATTTTTTCAGATTTATATTGTTCCAGTATTTTGATCATAACTTTTGTTCTAGGTATCCGATTAACCTCATTCTTCTTTTTCTTTTGCAGATAACTCAAAGAGCTACAAATGGTATTAGAGGCTTGAAGGCTAAATTCGGACAAGAAGGTGGTCAAAACTGGAGCCAAAGTCAGACACGAAATTCTGGAGCTATGTTTAGTTAATTGGGCTTAACTTTGTAATTAGGAGCCCAAATTACATGGGACCAAAGCCATTAGTTATGTTTTAATTTGGGCCAGTTTTTGGAGCCCCTGACCTGGTTTAGTTTTAGGTTTAAAATAGCAGATTAGGGCAACACGAACAGTAGCTTTTACATTTTGTGAAATTTCAGATCTAAACGCCTCTCTTCTCTTCTCTCTTCTCTTCATCTTGTTATTCTTTTTCTTTCTTTTTCGTTTTCTGTTTGCGCACAGCCATGGTAGGCTAACTTTCCGTTCAATCAACCCATGAGTTGAGGATTTTGCTGCTGAATCCAGAGGACCCGTGCTCTCTATGAACTGGATCCATTTCTCTTCTCCTTTTACTCGAATTGAGCAACACGATTGTGTACGTTGAATCTGAGTGGATGAGGTTTGTCTATGATTTCTGTATTTTGATCATCCAGGGGAAGGGATTAAATGTTAGATTTAATATTTAGGTTGATTAACCCAAGGGATTTAAAATCAAAACAGGTTGAAGTGAACACTGTGCGATGACATGAGTGAACGCACGAAGGGTTTGATTAAATGCTAGGTGATTGTCTAGTAGAGAGGGTTCCTATATGAATGCAGGGATTCCGATTTGTTTAGGGTCAACCACGGAATTTTAGTAATTCTTTGTCCAGTGACGGATGTCCTTGAAACCTCAATTCTAGGTTGGTTGATTACTTTTAAATTGTTAATTTCGTTTTATCTCTTGCTTTAATTTTAATCGAATTAAAACCCCCCTATTTATTGTTTTGTTTTTAATTGAATGATTTAGTTCTATGCAAAAATCCTTGGAAGACGATCCAGGTTGTCCTATATTACAAATTTTTTTTTATAAGCCTGGTTAATTTGAGTGAGTTCGACAGTTCACGTCAAACGGCCGGGTTGATATCTTTTATCTGAATGGCTTTAGCATTGCATCTGGCAAGGAACTCCTTTAACGACTCAGTAGCTCCTTGTTTGAGGTTGATAAGACTAGCAAAGGTCTTTTGGTACGTCCTACTTGTGGAAAAGTGGGTAAGAAACTTCTCCACAAAATCATTATTGAAGTGGGGTTCCAAGGATGAAAACCACAGCTATGCTGACTTTTTAAGGGTGCTCGAGAAGGCCCTATAGTGAATAGGTTCAGAATCTCCAGAGAGTAGCATGGCATAGTTGAACATGTTAAGGTACTCCTAGCGGTCAATTGAACCGTCTTACAGTTCGGTGAGGGTAGGGAGTCAAAAATTCGATGGAAAGGGGACAAACATTATGAAATCAGAGAAGGGATGTCCAAGGTGACTGGTTGTTTGACGATGGTCTCTGGTCTTGCTGGAAGCTGGTCTGGTCTGTGTAAGCGTGGAATATTCGTGTGTGGTGCTAATAGGCAATGGTAGTTGTGGGGGTCGTTGTGTATTTTGCTCTATTTCCACGAAGCATTCATCCTGTGGCATGCTATAGGAAGGGGGAGGAAGAGTAGATTGTTGGTGCTGGGGTCTGGTGAGATTGTCAAGTTGTTGCTGCATTTGTCTCATCATTTGGAAAAGGTCTTAAATGTTAGGTGGCTGCGAAGGTGCTTCAGCACTGGTTTAGGATGGTGGTGGCTCTGGTGCCATTTGGCTTCTAGTGCGTACCATGATGGTGGAAAGAAAAACGTTTCCCACAGACGGAACCAAAATATTCTGGGAACCAACTGGAGAAATCTAGGGTAGCTCCTTTGCTCTAAAGCTTCCTCTGATTCTGCTGGTATAGCAGTGGGGTACCTGCAAAAAGAGCTCCGATGGCTAAGTTAGTGAGTGTCCCTGTTCTACAACATATACAAGCTCATATATATATATATATATATATATATATATATATATATATATATATATATATATAGAGAGAGAGAGAGAGAGAGAGAGAGAAGGTATAAAGAAAAGGGAAAAGAGAAAATGGGACCACCCGACAAGGGACCACCTGACAAGGGGCCCTGAGGTTTGGAGGCGTTAGTGGTTCCATTTCGCCTGTCCTACACGTACAGGGCTGTATGATGAGGATTTGACGGGGACCACCTACAGCGAGCTAGCTTGTTCTGTTAGGATTTGTTCTCTTAAGCCCCCATTGGGCCTTGTCTTCTTCATTGGGCCACCAAAGCCTTAATCCAGCCCAATTGGAGTCTCTTGTCCGAATACCAGTCCATCTCCTGTAGTGGAGAGCAATTTTGTAGTCCACTTTTAGGGTGCATATGATTATATTCCCTCCATTTTAATTAAAGGAATTTCTTGTCATAATATTCAATAACAAGACTAGAAAGTATAATCCAAGCAACAATTTTGTCTATGCTTGCAGAATATAGATTGAAATTTGTTTGTCTTGGTCTAATAGAAAGATAGTGGTCAAAGATTGGCCAAGGATTACAAGTTAGAATGAAATCATAGTCTTCTTTAGCTGAAGACTTCACTAGAAAAAAGTTTTTTCCTAAATCTATCAACAAAATACGCCCTTTCTTAGACCAAATGGTCTCTAACTTACTATGTAGAAAGTTGAAACCAATTTTTTTCCCTAACAGTTTTTTGTGGTATAGTTCTTTTTCGTAACAGTTTGATAATAAGAAAGTGTTTCGACAATTTTTGCATAGTCTTTTTCTTTCCAAATCCAAAATAATAATATTTGGCTAGTCAAAATTGTCATTGTTTGTTAAAATACTTGGGTTGGTCGCATTGTTCTTCTTATGAATTAGCATTGTCTAGGGGTGATTCATTATCAAAATCATCAAAGTCATCCTCCTTGCCTGAATATATCATTTTTTTTTGTTCTTATGAGGAATAATCTCGCTCTGAGTGTTAAGCTGACCCTTTCCATAAAGTGTTTTTCAGCATGATTCAACTTTGTCATTGCAAACAAAACACGTGTTACTAGGAATTAGCTTGCTTACTACTGAGTCACACGCTTATGAGTATCCTAATATATCATGTGCAAGTATATATTTTTTATGCCACTCAATAAGGTCTCCATATATGTCTTTCTTGCTCATGATTCTTTCTTTTTTTCTATAGCCATCCATGCCTCTTCCTTGGATGAATATAGCTTGTTCCTGATAATTCTCTTCCTCCCTTGTTCACTTTCATCACACTTTGCTGCAAGATGTCTTTTTCCTCTGCAGTGGTTGGCTTTTCTTCTGACTATTCCCTCATTTTAAAAGTAATTGTAAGGGGACTTCTAACGTGATTTTATAATGCTCAAGATCTCTTACGTCCCATTTAGCAAATGGAATTGGGCTTAGAATTCAGTCTTGAAATTGGAATTGGACTTCTTAATTTCAATTGTCATGTTTGGTGTGTTTCATTAAATTTGGAATTCCAATTCTGAGTCCTAATTCCATGGAATTGAAAAATATCTAATTTACATCATTTAAAATTCTTAGTTAGACCCTAAAAATTACAATATTAAGCATTAAGACATTTTTTAGAGTATGAAAAGGCAAGAGTTAAAACAATATTTCATATTTAATTCATCATTTACTCTAATGCTCTACTCTCACAATCATTGCCATCGTTGGTGTCTGACAAACATCAGCATCATCGGTTTTTGACAACTGTTGCCACCATCACCGGCACAAAGATATTATGATAGCCGCCACCGTCAATGTGCTCTAGCAACCATTGTCACCGACTTTTTTGACAACTGTCATCGCTAGTGTATCCCGACAATTGTCATTGGTTGAATATTTCACTACCACACTGCTAAAATACTCCGACCACTGGTATACTTAAGAAATCGTCGCCACCCTACTTCGGCGACCATTGCTTTTGGTATACTACCAACTACCATTGTCGCCGGCATACAAACAATGGAATTTTATTATTTATTAATTTGAATTTACTTATTACATTTTTATAAATTCTAATCAATTACTAAAATAAAATTTCAATTCAATTCAAAATTACAATTCTATTATCAATTCTTTTTTTTTTGTGCTATTATCAATTCTTTATTTGTTCCAAACATGATAATTATGATTAGTGAAAATAAAATTTTGAATTGCAATTCCAATTTTGTCATCCAAACATACCCTAAGTAAATACAATTGTTATTTTTAAAAATGATGATTGAATATTAATTCTAACAACATTTCTATTGTTGACTCTTTCATTACAATTGAAAGATTTTAAAAAATTATTTTGCTACTAATTAACCACATTTTTAAAGTGCATTCACATTTATCCCTTGACCTATTCAAAATTTTCAACCTTTGTTCATAGAAACACCAATGGGGCAGGAAGGTCAGGTAATATTTGTCTTATGTTCTTGAAACTCAGTGCCAAAACGAGTATCGATGGTATATGTGAATATCTAACATTGTTCAAAACACTTTAAAACAAGTTGCACCCAATCCGAAACCTAGAAAATCCAACACCAATTTAAATGATCAACAATCAAAAGAAAATAAATGGGAGCTATCCCTACATTTAATTATTATAAAAAGTAAAATATCATTGTTTTCTATTTTTGTTATAATGACTGCACAAAACCTTTAACTAATGACTTTTTTTTAACTATGCAAATATCTCACCACTAGCGCTCTTGTAATGGGTTAATGGCTTAATAGCATTGTTTTCTAGCAACGATTAAATGGTAGGTGAGGTACTTAACTTGTATAATGATCTTTTGAATGTGAAAATAATTTATTTCCAAAAGCAATTTGCTTCCTTATACTTTTTTTTTTATTTTGAGTTTTGATTAGAGTATCCCTACAGGTATTACTGTGATATTGGTCCTTTTCAAGCTAAGGGAGGTGGTGGTGGTTGTGTAAAACCTTCCCTAAAATGGTAACTCCAAGATTTGAAGTATTGACATTGCAAGTGAAATTCACCTAGGATCACAATCCATTTTCATCGTGATCAACTACTTTTGGGTGCTTTCTAATACAATCATCCCATGAAAAATACTTCACTAATCTTTTGAATTTGAAAATCATTTATTTTCAAAAATAATTTGCTTCCTTGTATAATATTTTTGTTAAAAATAGTGATTTGAATATCAAACAAGTAAAGTTCATAAGAATTGATAGTTGTTTTCCAAAGTAAGTTTGTTCTAATCAATCACTTGAGTGTTAAATTTTTTGAGTGTTTTACTTTAGCAACTAGTACAAAGAAAACGAAAAGTGTTAGAGCCACAAGGACCACGCATAGAGAAACAAAAATTCATACCTAAAAGCACAAAATAATTGAAAGTTTGAAGCTTGCTTCTCTTGGTGGACTGCGAGTACGTCGGGATACATTTATTTTTTAAAAAAAGTACTTTTATTTTAAAATAAAGTATTTATATATATTTTTAAGTATATTTAGATGTAACTTTAAAAAAAAAGCTCATTTATCACTTTTTTTTAAAAATTAGATATCTTTAACTTCTAAAAAAAATGAAAGGAAAAATAATTTTTAATATAATTTTATGATAAAACTATTCTTTACCTTTATTAAAAATTAAATTTCATATCTTCTCTAGGTAGTTCTGTGAATTACATTTTAAACAATGCAACTTTTAACCATTTATGCTTTAATACCTTAAATCAAATTCTAACCTCAATGACCATACCACTTAAAAAAAGTAAAATAGAATAACATTAGTAACATGTTGTTAAGCCTTTCGATACATAATTAGATATATTTTTATTGCCTTGCGTCTTGTTTTCTATTACACTGTTACAATGACATATTTGAAAATTACATCGTTACTATTATGTTAGTCAATTTAATCATATCTTATATATTATAATTCATCATATCTTACATTTGAATATCTTTTTTAATAATTTTTATATAAATAAAGTACTTTTATTTTTTTTATCCAAGTAAACTTAAAAATCCTTCTATTATTTGAAAGCATTTCTTAAATATTGTATCTAAATATAAAATTATTTTTTCTTTAAAAAAAGATCTACTAAAAGTAGATAAATAAAAAAAATATTTTTTTCATAAGTTTATCCTAACGAGTCCTAATTCTTTCTCTTAAGATAAATTTTTAGTACAAAATTATGTAAGTAATTACTTTGTCAGGATTTAGACTTTTAATATTATAAATAAAGTTTACTTGAAGATACAATCTACTTTCACTCTGTCAACCACATGAGTTTCTCTTCCGGTTGATAAAAAAAGGATAACAAAGACATAACTGGTTAAGTAAGGTTAGGAAATTAGGATTTCAAAAATTTATATATATATCTAGAGTTACTTTAGCAAGTTCATTAGGTGGATTCTCGTAAAAACGAGTATCATGATTTTCGCGCTTATTTATTAAAAAGGGATGAAATTATTCCTTTTCCCACTATCATGAAGAGAAAAAATCTTTCATGCCTGCCCTGTCATAAGTAAATTTCTGCGAATATCCATTTTACCAAGAATTTTGCCATCCCTGATTGCTCGTTTATGTTCTTTCATTCAACTATTTCACCGAATAACACTCGGTCAATGTCTACTTCATCCCATGCATTATGTTCACCACACATATCTCAATAACAAAATGGCCCAACATGAAGGACGAAAAGTTATAGGAATCTCCACACCGCAATCAAAACAAAATATACTATTGTTATTACTACAAATATTTGTTTAAGCATAAATGTTTGTTGCACATCAATATTTTTACACCGATTCATACAATATCTTATTTGGCAACAAATATAAAGAAAATATATTGAAATGTATATCTTTTATTTTATTATAAAAAAGAAAGTAATATAGAAATAGTGTGATGAAAATTGTGTGCAAATAAGTTAGAGGTTATTATTGTAAAGCTGTTTTTTAGGTAAAAGTTAAACAAAATGGATCAGATTTGGCCTAGAAGTTAAAACAGAAACAAAATAGCTCCCTGGTAGAGCTGATGGCTCTATACTCAGTGGTTCAGTGTCACACAGAAGAGGAGGAAGAGATGGAGCAGCACGAACACGAAGAGCATGAAGTCTACGGTGCTGACATTCCCGAGGAGGTCGACATGGACGCTGACCCTGACACGTCTTCTAGGGTTCACCCAGGAGAAGAAGAAGAACAGGACCACCATGGCCATGGCCCCAACAAGGTTCCCCTCAATTCCTCTCTCTATCTTCCCTCTCCCCTCTCTGTGAGCATTCCTGATTTGCCTTCTCTCTTAGGACTTGGAGGACATGAAGAGGAGGCTCAAGGAGATCGAGGAAGAAGCTGGCGCCCTTCGCGAAATGCAGGCCAAGGTTGAGAAGGAGATGGGCGCTGTTCAAGGTTTCTTTCTCCCCCTTTCTTTATTCCTTGTCAACACAAAAGCCCATGTGCATTTTTGGTTTCTAAACACCTACCCATGATTGTTTTGCTTCTGAATGTTGGGAATATGGAGCTTGTTTCGTGATTTCAATTGCAATCCATGTTGAGGGCATTCATTTTCTGAGGGCCTGCAAATGATGTTCTCTAGAAGTTGTGATAGTTGCTGGCACAATTGTTTTGTTTTTGGTTTTCTTAGAGTGAGACGGAGTCAGAAATCTATATGTGTCTCTCTGAATGGTTTTATGGTTTTAGGTTTTCTCTTAAGAAAGAGAATGACAATTAGAATAGATTCTGTTGTTTGTCTAAATTTTGAATTTGATTACACATTTTACTTTATAGAAGGGAGAGGAATGATAATTAGAATTGATCCTATCATAGTTTTATGGACTGGAAAACTGATGACCTGACCACCTGGCTGGTCCGGTTAAAGGGCTAGACCGTTTCTCTCAAAGAACTGGTCAAAAACCTGCTTCACCTGGTACAAAATGACAAACCGGCCAGTTCTCTATATGAGCTGGTTCATATAGAAAAAACCCCTTAAGGTAAGTGTATGTTTCAATGTAGGAAATGATTTGGGAGAAAATTTATGAGTACAGTTATAGAAAATGAATCTTCTTAAATATGGGATGAAAATGAGGGGGGGAATTACTCACTTTATTAATGTATTAATGTCTCCATAATTTTTTAGTTTGTGTATATTACCTCCATAATATTCTCTGCAGGTTTTTTTTTCCCTGACTAGCTGGGTTTTCTGGTTGGACTGCTGAACCAGAGGTCCAACCGGTGATCTGGTCCACTGAGTGGTTGACTGGCTAGTCAGGTTAAACAACTATGGATCCTATAGTTATTTTAACGGTTAACTGATGTGAAGATGCAGTAGTTTAGAAACTATACTGCACAAATATATTTTGTAGCATGTAGCTGCATATTTAACACCAAGGCAGCTTTTGTTTAGGGCTTTTGGAATGTATAACATTGTAGAAATATAAGCTTGATGCAATTACAGTCAACCGCACTTTTTTAGAACCTCCTAATTTCTCTATATTTTTGCTTATCAAGAAGATTATCTTCTGTTTGTTGAATCTATTATCCAGGAAATTGAAATACAAATCTGGTGTATGATTGCAACATGACATGGATACATTGATGCTGTAAAATACTAAAATATTTTGGAAACAGAGCACCAATTTTGTTAAAGGTCAATGAACGGCCTTGTGTGTGTGTGAGAGAGAGAGGGAGACAAGTGAAATTTTGTTAGGATATTGACCAGAATCACAGGGGTAAGGCTGCATACATATGATCTTCCTCATAATAGTGGGAGCCTCGTGCACTAGGCCACCCTTTTTTTATCAACCAAAATCAGAGTTTGGTGTAAGAGAGAAAGAACAGCATGGTGTCAATGCGAGGAAGTAGGAGGAAGAAGGCTGCATTCAATAATCATGTTCATACACACACACATGCGTTTATGTACCTATGCATGAGTGGGATATATGTGTGCATGCATGAGTATCTCTGTAGTTTCTTTTTGTGTATAATGGTTGTGTATAGATATGAAAAACTCTACTTGGTCTGTTGCATACCTCTTAATGTTTATTGAACTTACTGTTGTTCACATTTGGTTAATAAGTTTGCATTCAACTGCTGAGTTTTTATACTGGTTCTTGCATATTATTTTGAACAAATGATGTTTGAGATTTCTGTTAGTGATTAGACACTTCTGATTTATTTAATTATATATGTCCAACTACATATACAACCTCATAAAATGAGTTCATCTATCTATAGTTTTGCTCTTCACATGAAGTATTTGATAACCATACACTCTTGAGCCTTCAAAATTGGCACACCATTATAGTTATAATTTTGAAACTCTGTTGGACATCCTTTATGACTGCATAAGTTCATATGACTTTTGGGTTTTAAGATTAGTAAAATTTCCTTTGGGGACTAGGTTACCAGTTATGCCAAAATTGCAAGAGACTACATTTCTGTACACACACACAGAGGGTAGTGTTAACCTTCTCTACTCTATGTGGAGGCTAGCATCCTCCAAAATTTGAAATTGACAAGAAACCCATTTATTTAATTTATCAACAACACAAGTATCATGGATAATGAAGTAATTTTACATCAAAGTGACAAATACCTAAAGTGTTGTATTGTTGTCTTATTTATCACGTCTTCACTCCCTTCTTTTCTCTCTTTCTTTCTGTCTGGTTTTCGTTCATGACCAATATTAAACTCCTTCAAGTTGCTAGTGTTTCTGTAGTATCCAGCCACATTTTACTCAGCAAATACACGCCTATCATTCAAATATTATTTTTCCCTACTTTTAGTTATCTTTTGGATGCAACCTGATATCAAAGATTCAATAAAAAAACAATTATCAGAAATTTATGCTAAGGCTGCCATCATACTTGAATAAATGACATGGATTTTCTTTTCTATTAGAAAGAAAATCAACACTGTTTGATGCTTATTTTGTCAAAGAAAATACTGTACCATGAAGACATGAGAGCTTGTGTCTGCTTCTTTGATGTCTACATTCATAAGGCATATGCAGTCCACAAAAAAAGTCATGATGTATAACATCTTATTAAGAGGTCCCATTAGCAGTTTCAAGCATAGTTGTTAGAATCGCACAATTCACGATTCAAATTGCACGATTCGATATGATTCGGCAAGCTAGCGATTCGTATCATGTGGTGAATCGCAGATGGCTTTGAATCATGCGATACATGCACAATTCAATGCAATTCCGTATACACGATACGATTCAAATGATTCTACAATTCAGTTTTTTTTTTTTTTTTTTACTTTTTTTTATCACAAATTCTCATAATAGAATTCAAAGAGGTAAAGGTTTAAATTATTAAATAAAAGAAACTGAAGGGGAATTATTGAATACACTTGGTTCGATTGCTTTGTTTTGTTATTGAACATAGAACCAGTTTTCATTTACGTTGAAAACCAATCACTCTACACACTTTGTTTCGTTTTTTAGGTTTTGCCTTTTTGGTTGTTCACACAATCACTGTTTTTGTTATGGTTCTGGGTGTTCACATAATCACTCTATATGGTTTCCTAAGGCTAAGAAGAAGGAGAAGGAATATGTTACCTATAAGCTTACTTATGATTTATGACTTTATGATGGTATTATGGGATTATACTAATATTGGAGTTTCTATTTCCTTAGTAATGTGACATTTAAGTATTTATTTGAGACTTTTAAGTATTTGTTCATATTTTAGATGTGGAATTATGTATATTTAAGTTTTTTTGTTGATGTGTTCTGAATCGTAAAATACGTTGCGATTCCCGATTCATGATTCAAAATTTGAACAAACGATTCTCGATACGATTCACGATTTGATAACTATAGTTTCAGGTAATGGAGATTGGAGAGAGCGCAAGAGGGGTGTGTGTGAAGGGAAGATGGAATAAATGGGTTGACACAATAGTTTAGATATTTTTGTCTACTTGATGTAAAATGACTTCACCATTCATAAAACTTTTGTTGTTGTTAAATTAAACATAAGTTCTGAATTATAAGGCATATGTGGTGGTAGGATGCTTTTCATTTCTAATGCCGGATTTTAAATATTATTTGTACATTTGAGGCATTTATCGATAATATTAATGTCTTTCTGTTAAATGATATTTTAGTTTTATTTTGATTTGAAGATCCATCTGGTTCATCTGCAAATCAGGCTGAAAAGGAGGAAGTGGATTCTCGATCAATCTATGTTGGTAATGTGAGGTTTGAAGATCTTTATTCTGGCCCATTTCACTTCCTTTCTTCTTTATATAATGACTTGGCATCTTTTTGTATTTTATTGTATTTGTGTGCTTGTGAATAATGCTTAATTTAAAAGTTGCTCCTAGCTTGCCTAGTTCCATTTTTCTGTTTGGGGTTTTTTATCAGTCTGCAGGTCTTAGCTTGCCTATGATTATGATGAAGTTGAGAAGGAATGTACTCTCGTGAGTACTCAACATGCTTGCTCATTGGTCTTGTGTTTGGCTGTTCATTAAATCATATGCATTCCTTTGATAACTTGAGTTTTGTGTTGGAATTGTTAGAGATATATTGTTTTTCTTTGATCCTTGCTTAGAAGCTTCATCTTTTTTGTCAACTTTTTGGCATTTGTCCTATTGGTGAAGAATTAAAGATTTGAAGCTGGGCCAATGAACTAGAAGCTCAACTATCACTGGCCCAAGTCTCTAAAATTGGGGTGTGATGATGATGTCAGAGGTTCAATCCTCCACAAGACCACTGATAGGACCCCGAAGGGTCCTAAGGTATATACTAGGAAACGGTTTAAGCAGAAACAGGGGACAAGTCTCACAAATGGGCAGTTAACGAAACTAGAAAGGCGGGAAACGATAACTAACTCATGCAGTCGTCATTCCGTTCGGGGAGCTGAGGCCACACATGCAGAAGTCTTCCCACGTGAGCAAGAGGAAAAGGAAAGAAATGTGACTCAGACAGATGCTCCACAACGTGAACTGAAGGGTGAAGAGGGAAATGTGACTCCAGTAAGCATCACCCGCGTGAGTCCGGAAGAATGGAGGGAAAGGAGAGTTCCGCGTGACCAAGGGAGAGAGGCGGGAAACATGCAGGAAGGGAAACGACGCCTAACATCTTATATAAAGGATAGCAGACTAGGAGATGGGATCGAAAAGAACAGAAGTCAGTAGTGAGAGGAGAGAACTGGGCACTCTCGAAATTGCCCAGAATTCCTATATGTTTTCTGTGTTATCTAATTTTCCTTTTCCTGTAATTGTGTATTGTGTACTCACTCTGTCAGTTGATCCCACTGATCACTGAGCAGAGAGGAGTGTATACTCGGACGGCAGTCCGTTTTTCGTGAGAATTATAATCCAGTTACTATCAACTGGTATCAGAGCTCCCGGTCCGGGAGCTGTGCCATGGTGAACACGCGAATGGAGGCCAGATTGGAGGCCTTGGAGCGCGGCATGAGTACCGTTGAAGATCTAAGGGAGCAATTTGCTCAAATGAGGAAGGAAGCGTATGAGGAAAGACAGACCCGGGAACTGAGAGATCGACAGAATGAGGCAATGCAGCAGGAACTGATTAAACTCATCAGGGGAAAGACACCGGAGAGTTCTCTGAGGAGACCAGATATTAATCTGGATGAAGAAGGAGATGCAGAAAGAATCTATGGGACACCCAGAGGCCAATATCTGGAGGAGAGGCCCCGACGCATGGAACTACCCATTTTTTCGGGAGACGACGCTTATGGGTGGCTCAATAGAGTAGAAAGGTATTTTATCCTCAACTCTATATCGGAACGGGAGAAGGTTCAAGCAGTGGTGTTGGCATTAGATGGAAGAGCCCTTAATTGGTTCCAATGGTGGGAAGCTCGTGCAGCAGAGGTCACATGGGCCAAATTCAGGGAGGCGGCCATCAGAAGATTCCAGCCAGCAATGGCGGGAAATCCATTTGAATTACTGTTAAGCCTACAACAGACAGGCACGGTGACGGAATTCAGAGAGAAATTTGAACTAATAGCAGGCCCATTAAGACATACCGAAGAGGATGTGTTGAGAGGAGTCTTTCTCAATGGTCTGAAGGAGGAAATTCGGGCAGAGCTTAAACTCCACAGACTGGAGTCCTTAATTGATCTGATGGATCTGGCACTGCTTATTGAAGAAAAGAACTGGGCCTGTGGAAAAGGGAATTCAACAGGAGGTAGGGCGGCAAGCTGGAACTATAAACCAGCTCACACAGCTAAAACCACGACCGTGGAAGTTGGAGGGAAGTCCCACGCAGAAGGAAACAAGGGAGTGTCAGGAGTAGCTTCAGACAGCTCGAAAACGGCCTCACAAGGGAGCAATGCTGGATATGTAAAAAGAGGGAGCTCTAGGAGACTGTCGGATGCTGAATATCAGGAGAAAATGAAGAAGGGCCTTTGCTTCTGGTGTGATGAGAAGTTCAGCTCTGGACATGTCTGTAAAAACAAGCAGTTCCATCTGCTAATCATTGAAAATCCTCCCGAGGAGGAAGAGGAGGAGGAGCAGAAGCCAGGAATAGAGGTGGACGATAAGACCCTGCAATTGTCCATGAACAGCATAATGGGGATGACATCAAAGAAATCCCTCAAGCTGTGGGGAGACATAGGTGGAAAAAGGGTAGTAGTATTGGTGGACTGTGGAGCTTCTAACAACTTCATAGCAAAAGAGGTTGTCAAGGAGCTCAACCTGCCAATTTCCGACACACCGGAGTACTTAGTAGAAGTCGGAGATGGTCATAAGGTGAGAAGCAAGGGGGTATGCAAGGGAGTAACGTTGCAGATGCAAGGGATCAGAATCCTCCAGGATTTTTATTTGTTCGAACTTGGAGGGGCAGATGTGGTCCTTGGAATGGACTGGTTAGAAAGTTTGGGAGAAATTAGAGCTAATTTCAAAGAGCTCACACTGAAAATTGATATGGCACAGAAGCAGGTGATCATCCGGGGTGAGCCTTCACTTATGCAAGTCACCAGCTTCCATGAAAGCCATGATTAAGGCCTTACACGACGAAGGAGAAGGCTATCTCGTGGAATACAAGGAGATAACCGCGGAACGGGAACCAAACAACCCACCCTGGGACGAGTTGCAGACCCTGCTAACCAAGTTTGATGTCTTATTCCATAACCCGCAAGGGCTACCCCCCGAAAGAAGACATGATCATGCAATCAATCTGGAGACAGGAGCTCCCATCCCTAACCTGAGGCCTTACAGGTATCCCTATTACCAGAAAAACGAATTAGAGAAAATTGTAGCAGAAATGTTGGAAGCAGGAATAATCCGACCCAGCAACAGTCCCTATTCCAGCCCTGTCATCTTGGTGAGAAAGAAGGACGGAGGATGGAGATTTTGTGTAGATTACAGGGCACTAAACAAGATTACCACCCCTGATAAGTTTCCAATTCCTGTCATTGACGAACTGCTGGATGAGATCGGGGGGGCAGAAATATTTTCAAAGCTGGATTTGAAATCCGGCTATCACCAGATTCGCATGAAAAAAGAAGATATCCCAAAGACAGCTTTCAGAACTCATTCAGGCCACTATGAGTTCTTAGTCATGCCCTTCGGGCTTTCCAATGCCCTTCTACTTTTCAATCGCTGATGAATGAAGTTTTACAGCCCTACTTGCGGAAATTTACTCTGGTGTTTTTTGACGATATACTAATCTATAGCAAATCAAAGACAGCTCATCTGGAACACCTCCAACTAGTACTGCAGCAATTACAGAAGCAACAGCTCTTTGTCAATAAGAAGAAATGTGCCTTTGGACGCTCCCAGCTTGGAATACTTGGGTCATCTAATTTCTAAAGATGGAGTGGCAGCGGATCCAGCAAAAGTAGAAGCAATGCAGACATGGCCTATTCCGACAGATGTCAAAAGCCTTCGAGGCTTTCTCGGATTAACTGGTTACTATAGAAAATTTGTCAAGGGATATGGCGCCATAGCTAAGCCGCTAACTAACCTCCTTAAGAAGGATAGTTTTTCATGGGGCATGGAGCCTCAGCTGGCTTTTGAGCAACTCAAAACAGCTATGACTACTATACCAATGTTGGCTGCTCCGGATTTTTCCAAAACATTCACAGTCAAAACAGATGCTTCAAGTACTGGTATTGGCGCAGTCTTGATGCAAGAAGGTCGTCCAGTAGCTTACATAAGTCAAGGTCTATCAGAAAGGGCTAAGAGCAAGTCAGTGTACGAAAGAGAGTTAATGGCTGTTGTGTTTGCTGTCCAGAAATGGCGCCATTATTTGATGGGGCGCCATTTCATCATCCACACAGACCAGAAAAGCCTTAAGTTTCTAACTGACCAGAAACTAATGGGAGAAGACCAACACAGGTGGATTTCCAAATTGATTGGGTTCAACTTCGAAATTCAATATAAACCAGGACCAGAAAACAAAGCCGCTGATGCTCTCTCCAGGAAAATGCAATACACAGCCATTTCCACAGTCCAGTTCCAGGGGCTTAGACAACGTGGCAGATGAAGTACAAACTGACCCCAAATTGAGGCAGATCATGCAAGACGTATTACTGCAACCAGGTTCTCACCCAGGGTATCAACTCAAAGGTAACCAACTGACGTATAAGGGCAGGATTGTTCTGCCCAAAACGTCCCCCACCATCACCCTCATCATGAAAGAATTCCATGACTCGGCTGTTGGCGGCCACTCTGGTTTTTTCCGCACTTTCAAGCGCATCTCGGCTCTGGTGTATTGGGAAGGAATGAAAAGGGATATTCAACACTATGTCGCTGCTTGTGACACTTGTCAGAGGAACAAGTATCAAGCACTGTCTCCGGCAGGGTTGCTACAACCTCTCCCTATTCCTACTCAGACGTGGGCAGACATTTCCATGGATTTCATTGGTGGGCTGCCAAAGTCACAGGGTGTAGATACCATCTTAGTAGTGGTTGACAGACTGACCAAATACGCCCATTTCCTTGCCCTTTGCCATCCCTACACCGCTAAAGACGTAGCTGACATCTTCATCTGCGAAATTGTCAAACTACATGGCATCCCAACTTCCATAGTCACGGATCGTGACAGAATTTTCGTCAGCCATTTCTGGACCGAACTCTTCAGAAATATGGGCACAAAACTCAAATTCACTTCAGCTTATCATCCACAGTCGGATGGCCAGACTGAAGTGATCAATCGATGCCTGGAAACTTACCTACGGTGCCTCACCGGTACGAAACCACGCCAGTGGCCTAGATGGCTTAGCTGGGCTGAGTTCTGGTACAATACCAACTACAGCAGCGCCACTAAACTCACCCCATTCAAAGCTCTCTATGGTACCGACCCCCCATCACTGCTTAAAGGTGCATCCAATCCCTCGGCAGTAGAAGAAGTTAACCAACTTATGGCTGACAGAGACCAGATACTTGCAGAACTCAAAGACAATCTGGTGCAAGCAAGGAACCGCATGAAAATCCAAGCTGACAAACACAGACGTGACGTGGTCTATCAACCGGGAGACTTGGTGTTCCTTAAAATCCAACCTTACAAGCTCCGCTCCCTGGCTCAAAGGATCAACCAAAAACTCAGTCCCCGCTATTATGGCCCCTATGAGATATTGGCTCGAGTCGGACAGGTAGCTTACACACTTAAGCTTCCAGAAGGCTCGCGCATTCATCCCACTTTTCATGTCTCCCTCCTTAAGAAATCGATTGCAGCTTCTGCTACCAGTCAACCACTGCCTTCCTTCCTGTCCGAAGATTTAGAATTACACGTACAGCCAGCTGCAGTAACAGATGTTCGGACTACTACGGCAGGGACACAGGAAGTACTCATCCAGTGGCAAGACCTGCCCCCGTTTGAAAATTCCTGGGAATCCTCGGCCCAAATTCAGCAGCAGTTTCCCAGTTTTCACCTTGAGGACAAGGTGAGTCTTCTGGGGGGGAGTATTGATAGGACCCCGAAGGGTCCTAAGGTATATACTACTAGGAAACGGTTTAAGCAGAAACAGGGGACAAGTCTCACAAATCGGCAGTTAACGAAACTAGAAAGGCGGGAAACAATAACTAACTCATGCAGTCGTCATTCCGTTCGGGGAGCTAAGGCCACACATGCAGAAGTCTTCCCACGTGAGCAAGAGGAAAAGGAAAGAAATGTGACTCAGACAGATGCTCCACAACGTGAACTGAAGGGTGAAGAGGGAAATGTGACTCCAGTAAGCATCACCCTGCGTGAGTCCGGAAGAATGGAGGGAAAGGAGAGTTCCGCGTGACCAAGGGAGAGAGGCGGGAAACATGCAGGAGGGAAACGACGCCTAACATCTTATATAAAGGATAGCAGACTAGGAGATGGGATCAGAAAAGAAGAGAAGTCAGTAGGAGAGGAGAGAACTGGGCACTCTCGAATTTGCCCAGAATTCCTATATGTTCTGTGTTATCTAATTTTCCTTCCCTGTAATTGTGTATGTGAACCCACTGTCAGTTGATCCCACTGATCACTGAGCAGAGAGGAGTGTATACTCGGACGGCAGTCCGTTTTTCGTGAGAATTATAATCCAGTTACTATCAACCACCTATGCCCCTCCCTGCCTAGATGCTTACACCTCCAATGTACCAAAGAAAAAAAGATTTGATGCTGAGGGGTAATGGAAAGGATAATTGTTGCTTTAGTTATAGAAGCTTTCTTACAAAAGAAAAAATTAGATATTGATGAATTTTTCAAAAGCTTTTAGCCAATAAGAAAGAAAACATATGGGAATGCTTATACACAAGACAGAAGTCACAGGAAACGTATCTAGGTGTCTGCAAATTAAGTGTGCACTAGGAACCCTACCAAAGGGTGTACTGTCTTCCTCCTTTACGCCACATCACCTGGCCCCCAGAGGTTTAAATTTCAAATATTTTGTTATCATTTTTACTTTTCGACGTTGTCATTTTTCCAACTTTACATGTTTATTAAGTTTCGGTTGAATCTTTTGGTAGTTCTCTGCATCCTAATTTATAAAAGTGAAATATTTTAATTGTAGGTGTGCATCAGTTTGGTTTTGTTGGTTTTGACACCAATGACCAACTGAATTGATGAAATCGGTTTCATCAAAACTCCAACCATACTGGGTCCAATGTATCAGTAAAGGAAAATAATACTGCTTAGAAGAATAATTGGTCTGTTTTGGTTATGAGATTGGTTTTCTTTTGATGGAAATTTGGGGGAAAATGCATAAAACTAACTCTGGGAGTCTTGAGTGAGAAAAGTCTTTACGAAAAGGAAAAATGGAGTGTAATAAAAAGAACTACACAACGCATGCAAGATTCATTCACCTGACAAGGGCCCTACATACCTTATAACTTAACATGATGATTCTAAACCTAGCTCTGAAAAAGGTAGACCTTAGCAACAAAATTCAGCCCCAACAAGCAGCTTTGCTGTCTTGGAGCCCAGTCAAACAAATCCCTGGTAGTGCAGATACCAGTGGCTGGCAATCAAAGCTAAGCATCACACTAGTAGTTGTGAAATCAGCATATACAAGTAACCACCTTACTGTTGAGTAATTTCAAGTGTGTGGAGTGGGCTGAGAGGCCCTGGGAAGTAGTTCTGTTGGCCATGAAGTTTTTTGTCTTTTTCAGATGAAAGGGCATTCAATGTGCGTGTGTGCGTAATCAGTTGGTTCAGTTTGAGTGGTTGGAAATTTTTGTCAACTGACAACCAAACAAACCAAATGATTTCATAAAAAATTTCAACCTATCAAATCTTAATTTCAATCAGTTTTTTCGGCTTTCTGTTGTATTTTTTTGGGTTTGGTATGGTCCAAATGTCCAGTCCAATTGGTTTAGTTAAGTTTTTTTCCCTTTTTTTAATTCAAAAAGATAATTTATTGGAGAGAAGAAAAGATAACAAAAGAGGTGGAGGTCAAGATATCCTCCTTATCAGAGGCTCAATGAAAGAAAAGTAGAAACAAAGAAGGCCATCAATACAATAAAGCTCTCCAAATCCCCTGCATATCAGTAAGAGAAAGTCCCTTCAAGTGATCACGGGCAGAAAGGTTGTAAAGACAATCCTATTCCACAACAAATTGATGGAGAGGGACTAACTCCTGAAAAAATACGCGCATTCCTTTCCTGCTAAACACATCAAAGAACAGTATAGGTAGCAGATCTTCATAAAGCCTTTCTATCCTTCTTCCAAAGCCCCAAAAATTTTGAACACCCCTGATTTCAAAAGTGATAAAGAAGATTATCTAAGCATGACATCTAGGTGATAGAGAAGCTGAAGATGTGACCATTTTGCTTTGGAGTCTACATTTTGTTAACCTTTCTTGTTACCCAAAGATTAGAGTTTGGCTCATCGACGTTGCTGGTATAGTCAAAGGTGCTGAGGTAAGGTGCCAATGCATCATAAGGGGTCAGCGTCTCTTGCCGGTTGAGGCATTGCCCCTTCATGACGTGCATACCTCCGGTGCCTTAGGCTCAACTTTCTGGTTCAGGCAAGGCACGCCTTTAGCACTTTATTGATAACTGTAAAAAGCCCAAATAGCCGAGTCATCTAACTTGCTAACTGTGATACAAAACAGGGCAAAATAGTCAGAATGTTAAAATAAAAAAAACTAGTTGTCAGTCTTTGGGACTCTTAGCAGCAAGCAGCTTAGGGTTTTGTGAATTGAATATTTTAATATTTTATTTATATTATTATTATGAATTTTATGCTGTAATACTTGATTTATATGAAAAATTAAAGCAAAATAGTCAAATGACTCAAATATTTTACTGTTTTCTTCTTTTTCTAATGTTACTGGCTTTCTTCATGAGGTGTGCCTTTTTTGGTACCTCTCGTCTCAAGGCATTAAAACCCCCGAGCGCCTTAAGGGCACTTTTTGCCTTTGACTTACACCTTTATATCTCTTTTAGAATATCTTGTTTGTGGCATGGGTAATTTGGAAATTTAAGGTGTCTCTGTTGAAGGTCAAAACTTTTGTCTAGTCTGAGGTACACAATAGTTCAAAGATCAGATGTCCTTAAAAGTTTGTTAGTTTTTCCTTGCATATTTTCTTTTTTCTCTTGAAAGGAAAAAAAGTTTATTTGGGTGAGATCGAGGTGCTCCTTTGGCTTCAGATTTTAGAATGGAATTAATGATGGATTCTGAAGGAATGAGCTTCACAGCTGCTGAAATAAGTTTTTATTCTGTATTGATTTGAGTAGACTATATAATATAGTAATATACATGGATTATTCAAAAGACTCCTGAATGGACTTCAGTTTCTAACTGGAAAGTCATTAAAATGAAAGCTGGGAGCTACTAAAACCACTAGTTAATAATCAGAAAGAGATGAATGCCCTACCTGGCTGTATGTCTAACTATATCAGACCCATACTACATGATAATGCTTATTTTCTTTTCAAGCTTTCTTGATTTTCTTGCTACGTGCATCAAGATCACATGCATGTATTTGATAACTTGACTGTGACAGTCTGGTGCATCTTACAGTCACATTTCTAATGCATGTTCAACTTCTTTTCTGGGCAGTTGTTAATTTCATTATAATTTTATAAATCTTTAACTGAATGCTTTTATTTATTAAAACGGGTTCCAAATTATGACTCAGGTTGACTATGCATGTACGCCTGAAGAAGTCCAACAACATTTTCAGTCATGTGGAACTGTGAACAGAGTGACAATATTGACAGACAAAGTTGGTCAACCAAAAGGATTTGCTTATGTTGAGTTTGTTGAGATTGATGCTGTTCAGAATGCTCTTTTGTTAAATGAATCAGAATTACATGGTCGACAACTGAAGGTCTTCAGTCTTCAGATAATCTGTGTAAATGCAGTTTTCACCACATTAGTTTTTCCATTTGAATTATACTTGAATTCTGGTTTTCCCTTCAGGTCTCTGCTAAGCGCACAAACATTCCTGGAATGAAACAGTACCGTGGAAGAAGACCTGTTGGTTTACGATCTAGAAGGCCTTTCATGCCCTCTCCAGTCTATCCTCCATATGGCTACGGGTATGCAATTATCAGAAACTGACGAAAAAAAAAATTTACCTTGGATTTTGTTGAGTAAAAAATGGTTGTTGATACTTTCATTTGCCTCTGCTTTGTGCTGTGATAATTTTGATGTCTTGGAAAGTAAAAATGCCTTTTGCTTGAATTGGTCTTTTCCATCTAGCCAGTGCAATTAGAAATTAATTGATGGATTGTAGGATTTGCTTGTATGACAGTAATACTTCTGATAATAGGTCTCTTCACCTTCAGTTTTCTAAGGCCAAAAACGAAAAAAAATTGTCTGTTCCGATGCAACAATGGTGCCAAGAGTTCTCTTTGTTGGTAGTAGAGATAATGAATACGTTCTCAACCTTAGTAAATGTCTGTCTATTTGAAACCAAAATTAGTTTGATTGCTCTCATTAGTCATTCTTTTTGTGGTGTGATAAAATCATTTTGATGATTTAATCATTTTGACGCGCAGAAGGGTTCCAAGGTTTAGACGACCCATGCGATACAGGCCTTACTAGTACTCAATCTCATTTTAATAGGTGATCACAAGTTTATGAGAAGATGAGGACAAGGCATTCTTAATCTGCTGTTATAATAATTTCCATTGGTGGGGCAAGAACATGTATCTTCATTTGCATACCAAAAGAACATGTATGATATGGACAATGGAGGTTGACTGCTTCGTTACTGTACCTCTATGTTTGTAGCTATCGAGTGATGTTATATGCTCTTAATACATTCTTTTAACATCCAAAGTATTAAATGAAAAGTGATAAGCATTTAATGTCTTGAAAATTTAAAAAGCATTTAATACTTTCTTTTTTAAATAATTAGGAAGATTATGAAGCTCATTCATTAGGAGGATTTTAGAATTATTTTTTACTCATACATCAATGATGGAGGCAACTTCAATAGTTTCTTTCTTTCAACTTCAGTAGCTGTTGTGAGGAAAATTTATTAACTTCAATGTTAGATTATTCAAAAAATGATATCAACTCAAGTGTTGGCATTGAATTCTGTATTGCCAAAATCAATTCTAAAAGCTAGTTTGAGGTAGGTTTATTGTTACGGTATGCAATATCCTAAATTGGAAATTTGGGTTAAAAGAATTATATCAAATGATGCTAGTTCTACTTTATTAAAACAAAAAAAGGCTAAAATATAAAAATTTTCTCAAATTATGGGTCATTTTCCATAATTTATAAAAAAATTTCTTATGCTTTGAAGCTCAATAATATAATTTTTTAAATTTATTAAAACGTGCATTTTAATGTAAATTGACTTTTCTGTTCATGTGTAGAAAATTCTTCTGTAATGAGTTAATATATACAATTTGATGAGTTCAAGAAATCGAGTTGATGAGTTTTAAAGTACATGAGATATTTTGTTGCAAATGACCTATAAATGGAAGGGTATTTTGTATTTTGGCAAAAAAAATAGAGTACATTCTGTTTGCAAGACAGTGAAATCTTAGTATGCCGAGGGGCTACTTTTATGTCTAAAATTACAAATTTTGAAAATTGATTTGATTTATAAATAAATTTTTTTCTTTGAAAAATTATAAAATAAAAATTAACTTAATTTATAATGTGTTCTAAACATTGAGATTAAATTAAATTTAAATAAAACAAAACAAATTTTTATTTTTTAATGACACCAAATACAGTGTCATGGGAATTATTTTGGAAAATTCGTAGCCACACATTCTTCAAATGAACATAAATTATTAAGTGCTTGTTTGTTTTAAATTTTGGAGGATGTAGAATCACTTTTGACCTTAAAAATTTTTTTGGGTAGTTTTTCCAAATTAATGTTCACAAATTTTAGTATTAATTTTGAGAGAAATAAGGTTTCCTTGTTTCTGTGGTGAATGAAATTAATTTTAGGTGTGAGATTAAATTTTTTTAAAAAAATATACTTATAATTACATTTGAAAAGTAATTTTACTTTACCATTAAGCACATTCAAATAAAAATTAATTTTTTCAAACTAAATTTAAAAATATTATTTCTAAATGTAAATTAATTTTTTAATATTAATTCTTTCAAAATTAATTTAACTAGAATCTAAACCAAATGAACAATAGTTGTTGTCTCTTTTAAGAGTTTATATTGCCCTTATTTTATGGTTAAAAGTGACTGTACACATCAATTATGAGAATTTTTTTTTTATTTGTATTTTTCTATTACAAAACATAGTTGCAGCTGGAAAAAAAAATTATAAGCTTATTGTAGTGCTAAAAAAGCAGGTACTATTACAAATCTTTTTTTTTTCCTTTTGAAGTTTAGTTGTATATTAAAATTTATTAGTTAAATACAAATCTTTTAGAATATAAATAATAAGTAGTACTCATTTTTTCAGTGTTACAGTAGGATTAGAAATTTTTTTCTTACAAGTTTTTTTTGGTTAAGTTTGATTAAAAAAACATGTATTTCAAATTATTACATGACTACTATAACTGTGGTGCTGATGAAAATAAGAATGTTTTGATATTTGACAAACTATTCTTGAAAAGCTATTATGTTACTCATTCATACCTTTATATAAGCTCGTAAAAAATAGGTAATGTAAATTGTCTCCTCAAATGTAAGAGTTGTTAACATATTTTTTTGACATCGGCAACAGAATCCAAGAGAAAAATCCAAGAGACTAGTAGCCGATCCTGCTACTCACACTTAGTGTACTCATCACTAATCCTGCCTTCTTGTTCATCTTTAAGTGTTTCGAACTTTGATGACACTAAATCTTACCCAGCAATATATTTTTGGAGTTTATGACCTCTAATCACTGCTGCAATTTGTTGTTTCCATAACAGGAAATTCTTGTTGTCTAGTTTCACTGATATAGGGTGATTGAAGCTTACTAAATTTTGCTTTGCAAAGGTGGTACTGAATTGTATGAAGAAATGTTCCTATCCGCCATTGAATGCTCATATTACCGTCACGAGATTTAGAGAGAAAATGAAATAGTAGGCAAGAGAAGTTGTTGGATGGTTTGTAAAACTATCTTGTGAGAGATAACGAAACCCACATTGGAGAGACTCCTCACAAGTCAAAAGTATTTTGGAAGGAAAAAGTAAAGTGCATGTGCTAGGTTATTTGAATTTGTTCCGGTCGAGGACTAGAAATATCCTATACTCCGTCTCCTTCAAGCAAAGACTCCTCTTTTATAGACCACCCGCCAAAGAATATTAAGGAAAGGAGGCATTAGTGGTTACTCCCTCTCTGTATACCTGGTCGTACTGTACCTTTAGGAAATTGTGGAGCCCACAAATAATATTTGCCATATTCCATTATGCATTTGTCTTTTATAGGAAGGACATCTGACTTTCTTACCAAGAGTCTTGTGCGCCCTGAATAGGATTCATGGTTACCTAATGGACATTATGGCCCATTTTCTCTGCTTAGGCTCTTCCCGACCCAACTACTGGTCCAGAATTTTAATTATAATATCTAATATTTACATTTCAAAAGATATCTAATGGTCCTTATTATTTTCATTTTTCAATTGGTTAATGAAAAAATATATATGTTAATGAAAAGTCATATCTATACGTTCTTTTCCTCCTTTTTTCTTTTCTTTTCAAAATCATTCAAGGCAATTCTTAAAGTGAAATTTATAGAATTGTTAACTGTAAATTCCTGAGTGTTTGGATTATTCTTAAAAGCGATTTGCTATAACACTGCAGTAAATAGTGGGAACAAATTTTGTCTTAAGGACAATGTTCTTCTCGCATTTCAAGCATAATTCTTCTCGTTCCATATTCTTTTAAATATAATTTTCTTAACAGAAGCAACTAGAGAGAAGAAAGAATGAAGTTGAGAATCATATATTATGATCTAGACATGTGTTACACAGCCTTTTAGGGGAGAAGAGCAAGTAATGCAAGAGGTCTTATCTTGGTTCAACAATTCCCTCAAGATCTATTCCACTCCCTAGGAATTTTAATTTGGAATTTTTCAGTAAAGATCAAGCTTATGTGGAGCTTGAGATAAACCTTAAGAATAGAGCTTTGTTCAAACTTTTTGAGATACCTAACTACCTTGTTCTTACAATACAAAATTTTCATCTCAAGAGAGACATCTTAGCAAGTCACTTGTAACGGTAGCTACTCAATGCTAGATAATAAAAGGAACTTTAGAGAATCAACCCCATTAATCCAGTAAAAGTAGATGATATTGAATGTTATAGAATGATCCAATAACAAGTACAAATCCAGAATTACAGAGTAAGAGAGGAATAGAGAGAAACATTCACTAGAAAATACAGAGAGAAAGAAAAGAAATGTCTAGGAAGAGAGAGAACTTCAGAGATACAAGGGAGAATGTGATAATACTCAATGTCTGCCTTTTTCTTGTCTCCTTTTCCCTTTTAAACCTCCCCTTCCTTGCCACACGCAATTCCTCATGCTCATTTTCTGATATTTTGGATCTGAAGCCACCTGACCACTGGTTACAACCAAATGGTGTGAGTCACCAACTCCAAGTGTGCTAGTTGCAACTATTTCCTCTAACTCAGCATTTGACTCTTCAGCCCCATCTAGATCCATAACGTCACCGTCACAAACCGAGCACATGACAGATTTTCTGAAAATAAACTCTCACAAGATATACAAGTTGAAGTCCAGTGGGAAGAAAAGTTTATCAAATTTTGTCTCATAGTTGTTAAATAGCAATGAATGAAGAGTAAATGCACTAAATGAATGTTAACAAGAAGCTCAATGATTTGCGTTTATTCATACTATGTACTTATAGCTCAGATAACAAAATAATTTGAGATAGTTGGGAAGCATTTAATGATGAAACTAGATGTTATTTTTGCATACTGACAAATGACAAACAACTAATATTTGAATGTTAGCTTGTTTTTCCTTGAAAATCTGAGGTGTATTTGAACAAGGACATGTTCTCTTTGAAAAAATTGAATCTAATATTTAAATATCTCAAGGTAGTATTTGAATATTGGCATATTTTGAATTTTCAGGAACTAAATATTTGAATATTTCAATGTAATATTCAAGTATTTGACAGTAGCGAGCTTTTGGAATCAAATATTAGAATATTACAAGGTGGTATTCGAATATCACAACATCACAAGGTTGTAAATAAATATTTACTTACTAGGAGCTAATTATTCTGATATTTCATGGTGGTATTCGAATATTATCCTGTGATATCAGAATACAAACTTTCCAATACTTGAATATTAACTCAGCATACACAAATATTATAATATCTTCATTTAGAATTTGACTTCTGGTATTCAATGACTATTTTCGCTATAATAAGGATCCAAGTCAGATTTTGTTATAAAAAACTCGTTTGAAAAATATTTTGTTAGGCTATTTAATAAATTTTTTTTAATCTTGACAAAGAATCCAAATTCTATGATCTAAGTGTCCTCATGAAATGTTTTGATTAAGTCTTGCATCTTTTTTTCTAGTTTATTATCATTAAATCTCTTGGGAAAACACTTGTGCTCACATATTCCTTATCATAGCACAAGCAGGGCTGTAAGTTTGGTTTTTTTTTTCTTTTACAAAAAGTTATGCATGCAATTGCTTAGATAATTTTAGGCTAGGAGTGATACGATAAAATCCTTTCCAAAGTAATGACAAATAAGGTTAGCCTAACATGCAATCTACTTTAATTGCGCCAACCATATTTGAGTCTTGTAAGTTTGGTACCTGTTAATTAAAGTAAATTTGTTGTTAATACAACTGGAAAATATGTTACCAAAAAAGAATGTGCTATTGTTGTACTGACGCCATTTCTTATCATTGTTGATATAGTAATAAGATAACATGAGAAATAAATAGAACTTAAAGTTGGATATTAATTGAAGTAATTTTATTGTTAATGAATATAAAAAGGTCTGGTCCCACAATAATTAAGTAAAATGAAGAATATATATGTTAATGAAAAATAATGTGCTTCTGTTGATCATTTCTTAGGTAAATGCATATTTGGGTTAATTTATTTTACGACAAAAAAACATACATATAGCCAAAAGATCTCTTTAAAGCATTTTAATGATAAAATTTTTTAAAAGAAAAATTAGTTAGTTTAAAACACACTAAATTTTTTTGGCAATATTAAATGAAGTAATTTTTTTTTTTTTTTGAAGTGGGAATTATATTCATTACATGGAAATGTGAAAAACATCCAACAAAAGCAATAGTACGAATCTCTGCTGGGGCATCCTCCAAATACAACATATCTGCAGGCCTCTTTTTACCAAATTGGCTTTTACCGGTAATGCATCCTGTAAACAGCGCCAAATGAAATTGGAGACCGGTAGTGGAATCTTGAGGCACCACAACTGATGAGCTTCCAAAGCATTTGATGAGCTAGTATCAGCAAAAGGGTGTTCATATTTCAGAATAAAATGACATGCAAAATTAATCTTATAGATTCCCATTTTGTTTTCTCCCCAGACAAATTCATCTGGACGGTCTGCACTAGTGAGTGGGATGTCCATAATCTGCGCTGCTTCAGTCTCTTCAATTAGGTCTTGGTTCCATCTCGCATTTTCTGCATCAGTTAGCGCTTCCACCTTTGCTGTGCCAGGAAGAAGAGAACACGGACTCCACACATGGTGTCCGCGTTGCTTCGGAAGCCACCCCATCACCCCAAACGTTAATAGAATTACGACTTCCTACACGCGAGCAGCCAGCCACCTCTCCTTAGCACCCAGGATGCTGAATGCATACTCCTCCATGTGTAACTAGGCGTAAAACCCAGTTTAGCTGTTAAGTAGTCATGCCTTGGAAAGTATCTAGCTTTTAGAACTATGGCCATTAGAGAACTAGGGGACTTCATTAACCGCCATCCTTGTTTAGCCAGAAGTGCAACATTAAAAGCATGGAATCTTGTTTTTGATAAATGGATAAAAATGCGATTTCGCAGTAATAACATCAACGGAAAACTTTGTTATCGAAAAGGAAAGTATCATTGTTGCACAAAAGTCATTTCAAAAAATGACAAGTGGAATTATAAGTTGTGTTAATTGAAGTGAGAAGTCCATGTTATAACAAAATATTGCTCATACGAGAATATCATCTTTAAATACATAATAATAATGATAGATAAAACAAAGAAATTGTAAATAGGATATATCATAATTTATATCTTTTTAGCTCATGTGCGGTATGTTAGAGTTTGAAAATGTGGTGAACCATCTATTAAACAAATCATTAAATATTTAATAAAATTGAAATATGATTTTACACCTGATGCAAAAAATTAGTGAAAAATTATAAATGAAATTGTATGACGATGAACTCGAGTTTATGATGGACTCAAGACGTGAAGACATGCCTATTTATTTAAAATAATTCAAAATTATAAATTTATATATATTATAAAATTATATTTATATACATGTTGTCATGTCTCGGATTCATGATGCATGGACTCAAGTCTCTGGCACCAAAACTTTATAAAAAAAAAAGAGTTAAGAGTTTAAAACAGTAATGGTACTATTTGTCATGAATAATTTCTTGAAAAAGTTATGAATGAGACAATAGTTTATGTATCACATATGCACCTTTTTCTTAAAGGGATTACTTTGTATCTTTTTTTTTTTTGAGTAGTAATATTTTAATTAATTGTCAAATATTTATTAATTATTTTTACTTTTTAAACTTAAAGCATTTACATATTATAAAATATTAGAATTAATAAATATTTAACAAATCATTAAAGTATTAATACTCTAAAAGAAACTAGGCTAGTACTATAGCAACACCTTTTTTGTTTGTTTGAGAAAATAGAAACTATGTAAAAATTCAAGCCATTCACAGCCTAACCATTGGTAAATTTTTGGTACAAATAGTTTGGTATCAAATATAATTTTCCCTTATCAAACCAAAAAAATAAAAATTCCCCTTAAAAACAGGAGAAATTTTAATAACGTATATTTTTTAATCAAAGAAAAACTAAAAAGTAAAAATCATTTTGGAACAAACTGGTCGGATGCAAAATAACCCGACCCGACCAAGCATGGATTTGGCAATCTATCAGTGGGCATGGAAACTGGCAGCGGTTGGAAGCAACAACAGCTTTTTGAATGTCAACTCCATTTGGCGGGTGATGAACCAAGCGTCATGCCTCTCTCTTTTCTGATTTTGAATACCCTTTCCTTTTTTTTTCTTCTTTTTCTTTTTCTCCTCCTCCTCCTTCTTCATCTTCATTATCGTCATCATCGTTATCTTCGTCTTCATCTTCATCGTTATCGTCTTCTTCTTGAGGATTAGGATCATAAAAGAATTTTGGTAAGTTGTTGGGTCTTGGAAGCAACAATGTGGAACCTTGAGTGTGATTGGTACTCTCCCAAAAGCCTCCTCAGCAGCCCCACCCATTATGATTTTCAGGTACATCAACTTCATCTCTCATTTCCACTTTCTTTTTCTCTCATTTTGCCACTCATTCTTTCTTTTTTCTTTTGCCATTTTTGTAAAGGGAGATCGGTTCATACCCAACAGGAGTTTGATGGATCTTGATCAAGCCCAGAGTATGCTGACAAACAGGACCAGAAAAATCCAAAATCGAAAATTTAATGTATATTTTCCTCCCTCTTTTCAGTTACTTTTAGTTTATATATATCAGTTTCTGCTTTTTTTTTTTTTCTCTCTTCTCTCCTCTTCATGCACAAGAAATCACTTTGGAATTTCCCCTTCTTTGTTCATATCGAAAATTTCTCACTGTCTTTCAAGTTGTCAACTTTTCAATGCCATTTCAAACCCAAGAAAAGTCATTCTCGTCGAAATTCTTGAATAAAGTTGTCTGCTGGTGTCTTTTAACCAAATTGTACAAAATATGTTTGTTTCTGGCCTCTGGAATATTTGATGCTTTAGATGGGTCTCAAGGTTAGGATTATAAGGTTTCTTGTTTGAATCTTTCCTTTTCTATTTGCATTGGTGAAATTGTTCAATTTGGAGGCTTTATCTTATCTGTTTTTATCTTTCTTATATTATGATGATGATAACAGGAAGTGTACAGACAGAAAGTGGATGAGAAATTGAGCTTGAATTCAGAAGGTAGACCATTTAGGATGTTAGTTTTCAGGGGAAGCCCAAAATCAAGTAGAAAATCTATTCGTCATATTGATGAGATGCGAGAGGAAGAGGCAGTGGCACTTCAAAACAGTGGCAAGCAACATCACTACCGTGGACTGCCTAAGGTTTCATACTTTCATTCATATCTATGTGCTTTCTTCCAGTTTCTCATAATAGTAATGATTTTGCAGTCTGTTTTGAACCTACTCAATGAGATTAATTTATCCATTTATTAAAAGAATTTTATTGTTTTGTGATAGAATGCATATCAGTGTATGCAAAATGCAAATGCACCTTTATTTGTCTTTGACATGACATGGAATTTGATTTTCCACAATTTTAACCATGTGACTGCAAGAGAGTTTGTAACTTCGACTAAATGAATCTTAGACTCAGTTGAGAGCCACTTTGGGGTAATTCATTGTTTTTTCTTTCTTTCTTTATTTCTTTCTTTTTTTTTCCTGAATGTCTGAAAGAACTGGAGTTTAGGATCTGAAAATTAGTCAGTTTCTGCAAGTGGTGTTACAGTCTGTCAAATATGTTCTTATATATGGCCTCAGTTCCAGTAGGAACATAAATTAAGTAGCAGGAGAATTCAAATTTATTAGACATGCACTAGGGAGCAAACTAGATGTTTCCTAGAGGAATATAGAACAAAAATGGAGAAAAGAAGAAATAATTCTAGTTTATTAATTAATACCTTTGGTTGTGGTTGTGGATGAGGGGGGAATAATGATGCTATGAAGGCTTAAGAGGTGTCTTGTCTTGGATAGCTGCATAAATGCTTTAATGTCCAATATTAGTTGTTATTGTTGGTGAATACCTTCCTAAGTCGCTGTTATCAAGGCAGGACAATGGATGCCCTTGGAAGCAACAGTAGAGAGTAGGTTTTGCAAAGATGAGGTTAAATGCCATGCTTCTATGTATCTGATTGAAGAAGAAAAACTGCACACAGTCAAATTAATACTAAAAATTGTACCACGTTTACACATTGTTTGAACAAATTTACACTTAAAGAACACTCATGTTTGAATAAGGACTGGAGCTGTTAACCTGAGACTAGTGACTTGCCATACGTAAAAGCTTTCTTCTCTGAATTTGGGTGGACATGATAGAAATCATATCAGTTTAATATGTCATGATCTATGAGGTTGGAATCGGTAACATTCCCATAGAACACATTCTTGTACTTTGGTTTGTTACATGTGATTCACGTGGAGTTGTTCTTAGAAGGACACAACCTGAAATATAAGGAAAGAAGAATGATGATTGTCACAGGTGAGGAGCAATTGAACAGTAAAGAAGTTTTGTAGAAACCAATTGATGAGTGATGACTTCAGAATGTAGCTTCTTGCAAAGACCCTGAAGATCCCAGTTGCCAGATTAATTTCAAATACTGGTTTTCTTTGTGTGCATATAAAGTTCATGGAGGAATCAACTCTGTATGCTGTCAGATACTTTTTAAATTTTTGTTTTGCCTATTTGATAATTATTTGAATCTTGGTGGCTTTCAGGAAGAGATTCCTAAATGAGGAGAAAGACATTATGTGGCATTGGATAAAGTAGTTGACTTTAAAAGAAGGCAGGAGTTGATGTCTTGAGATTCTGTTTTTCTTCTTTTCTTTCTTTCATTTTTTGTTAGACATGGTTTATTGTTTGAATTTATAGACCCTATGAATATTATCATGTAATATTTTTAATTGTCAATAAATCCTAATATGACTTAGCATGCCCCCACTTTGCTGCCTCTTGAAGGGGTCAACTAGTAACTGATGTAATGAGCGATAAGAAGAGCAATTGCTGATATATAAAGCCATAATCTCACGTTGTGCTCTGATTGGATAATTTGAATAACTGTGCTTGCAGGGAGAAGCAAGGATATTGGATGCACCAAATATTAGAAATGATTACTACATGAACATTATGGATTGGGGGAAAAACAATATTCTAGCTGTTGCTTTGGGCTCAGATTTGTACCTTTGGAACTCAGAGAACAGCAATGTACTTAAGTTGTTTAAAGCCACTGCCAATGACTATCCTTCTAGTGTTGCCTGGTCTGAGGATACCCAATTTGTGGCAGCTGGATTTGTGCAGTCAAAACTTCAACTATGGGATGCTGAGACTTCCAAGCCAGTATGTACCTCTATTTATCAGGCTTCTCAAATATCAGCAAGTAGCTATATGCTTCAACCGGGTTGATTTGATTTAGTTTTTATCTTTAACTTTTAGGTAAGAAATCTGGAAGGTCATGTTCGCAGGGTGGCAACAATTGCATGGAATGGTCACATTTTAACTTCTGGAAGCCATGACAGATCTATAATCAATCATGATGGTAATTTAGTTATTCATTTTAACTCTTCAGATGAATTGAGAATATAACAAGCTATTGATGAAATGAGATTATATAACATCTTGATGTTTCATGTTCTTGTAAGCAGTTAGAGCAAGAAAAAATGTGATTTCGCGGGTAAAGGCACACACAGCAGAAGTTTGTGGTTTAAAATGGTCAAGAAGGGGCAATATATTGGCAAGTGGTGGCAACGAAAATCTTATTTATGTATGGGACTCATCTAAAATGAGTTCATCCAATTTCTTGCACCGTTTTAAGGACCATTGTGCTGCAGTAAAGGCCCTTGCCTGGTGCCCTTATGAATCAGATGTACTTGCCTCTGGAGGTGGCACAGAAGATAGATGTATTAAGATTTGGAATGTAAAGAAGGGAACCTGCATTTGCAGCATAGATACCAAAGCTCAGGCAAGACAGACAATTTTTTTTTAATGGTTTTATGACTGTATTGTCTATTATTTTAGTTAATTAAGAATTAAGAATTTCCATTCACCAAAAAGAACTAATCATCATTATCTTAATTGTTTACTGGTTAGTCCTTTGGACAGATGCATCCATTATTTTTTCTTGCTGAATGATAGATGCACCCAATTATCTGTTGTTCTGTGCAGGTTTGTGGATTAGAGTGGAATAGACATCACAAGGAGATATTAAGCGGCCACGGCTTTAGTAGAAGTGAGCATCACAACCAACTTTGTTTGTGGAGGTATCCATCCATGACTAAAATGGGAGGCATGGACAGTCATGCTTCCAGAGTCCTCCATCTATCTCAGGTATGCTCAAAGTCATAATTTAAACTTTAGCATGGTGGTCCAATGTGCATTTTTAAAGCATGTAATGTAAGGGATACAATTAGCAAGAGCATCTAATATAGTTCTTGTATAGTTTTTTTTTTCTTTTCTTTTTTCTTCCCCTTTTATCATAGAAAGTGTTTGGATTATTTTTTACACAAGTGACACATTATGTTGATGGCTCCAACTTCTGTCCAACATGAATGACACCATTTAAACTTTGGCCTGATAGTTATACCTTTCAAATTACAATAGCTTCATCTGTCTTGCAGAGCCCCGATGGACTAACAGTGGTGTCAGCTGGGGCAGATGAGACTCTTCGGTTTTGGGATGTTTTTGGGCCACCTGTTACTGATACTTCAGAGATCTCAGATCTGGATAATCTTTTGTCCCTTAAGATATCCCCAATAAGATGATGGAAACAAGATATTTTTAAAAAGTAACATTCTGTTGGTAAATAGTAACATTCATTAGTCTCATACAAAGCAACAGTACAGCAGTGATTTTTTAATTTATTATTGAGAGAAGTACATAATATTGGTGAAGAAAAAGGGACTCCTATGTTTGTTATCTGGTTAAGCAATTATAAAAACGAAATATTTCACTCTCAAATCAGCTACAATATTGTCTTGATCGGTGAGAGGAATATTGTGGATGGACAATAAGCAAGTAGGTGTCGATAAATTAGAAGAATAGAGTTGGCAATGAAAAGTAGATGTTAACAACCTGAGGTCAAACTCCAGTATGTGTAAAATGTTGCAAATGGCAATGTGTCAACTGGATTCTGGTTTTCCCTCCTTATATTTATCTTTCCTTTTGACATAATTAGAGTAAAGTGACTGGCTGATATGTTGTTCTCTGAATGACTAATCTGCCTGAATATTATCTATAATTGCATGTATAGATTGCCTTTGTCACTGTCCTATTACTCAAATCTATCTAATTTGGCCTTCCATATATTGCTAAAAAATGCCACCAACCTAAAGGACTCCTCACGATTGATTGTAAAAACAATCAGCTCTTTCACCCCAAATGAGTTATGATATCTTTGGTCAAGCCTAGTGATTAGGTATTTTGAGTCCAACCACTTAACTCCAGCTTAGCAGATAAGAGTCTGATGATGAAGAATAAGATATCCCCAGTAAGATGATGGAAACAAGACATTTTTACTCTTAGTACATTTTTTTGTCTAAATAGTAACTTCAGTTCGTTGGTCTCATACAAATCAACAATACCAAGCTTTTTTTTTATTTTTTTAAAATTTTCTATAAATAGGTGGACTTAAACTTCAATGCTTGTGGAAATTGGGAGATTTTAAATGTGGAGTTGAACTCATTAACAGGATCTGTAAGGTTGCAGAGGCTGCAGGCTATTTCCCAAATATCCACTAGGAACAACCAAATCAAGTCAGAGCAGCACTATAGACAGCTTCCATTGGTAAGCCATAAACTTGCACCCTTCCCTGGCCCAGCTGGCAAAGCTTCTTTTGTACCACATTCAGTATCATTGGAGATCTTGTTTTTAATTGCATTAGGATGGCATAAAATTCTTATCTTAGAACATGACACTTGAAAGGGTTTAAACTTTTGCAGGAGGGTTGAGTATGAATGATTTCATTGTAGCAGCAAAGATAGATGAAATGAAGACATCAGATCTTGTCCCAAGGAAATGAGTTTGGGCCTCATCACAGAATTACCACTAATTTTTGTTATTTGATGAAATCTATTATTCTTTGCCCTCATTTTAAGTACTTTACCCCCCTAAGCCTGTGTACATGTGTCATACCTACTCTTGTTTTGGCATTTATATACCTGGCAAGCATGCCGGTCCCTGGAGGGTTCAACTAAGAATTGAACATTAACCTCTTCTACCATATTCCCCTTTCTGATTTTATCATGTTTTGAATTGTTTTTATTATTAGGCTATATTTAAAGCTTCGTTGGCTCACCTGTTCAGCCTTTTTGTACTTCATCATGACTTGGATTCGATTCCTGGGATTCTCTGTTAATGGTCATTTATAAGTATCCTTGTAAGTGCTCGATTAGCCCGAGGCATGTCCTGACCGTAGACTGGAGCATACCTTCTTCTCAATTTAAATTTTATTCCACTAAAAAAAAACTTCCCTAATGTTAAAATCAAACTGCTAGTTTTCAACATTTCTTTGATTCTAAAACCATTAGAGTAGGTTATTGGAGAGGCTTAGATAATTTGTAAGAGGTCATAAACTCAAAATTATGTGCTTCGTTGTTAAAAAAAGAAAAAAAAGCTAGCCCTTTTGGTGTTTTTTTTTAATGAAGATATTTGTATTTTGTAAAGATTTAAATATTTTTTTATTAATAGTTATTGACATTACATTTTAATTTCCAAGTGCGCTATGCACTTCACTTTTGTCATGGATTCTGCACTCTTATCAAGAATTCTAAAGAGAGAGAGAAATTTTAACTAGAAAAAAAGGTTTTAGAAAAGATATATTTCCATAAGCACAAATGTTTAGCTAGTAGGAAAAAATAAGTCCAAACTAATTTTTCAAGTTCGGGTTGAGTTGAATTGGGTTTATAAAAAAAAATAAATTTAAGAGTAATTTGATATAGAATAAACTTTAGGAGTGTAAATTATATTTTATTCTTATTCTTTTGTGGTTGTTTATCTCCATTCTTGTGGTTGGCAATCTTTGGCTAATGTGACTTCATGTACGCTACATATTCTTACAGGTACAGATACCTGAAAAAAAAAACCATGAGAACTGGGGCTAGTAGGAACACTTGAAATCTGGTAACCAAAAGCAGTCTATAACTGAAAACAACATTTCCAAGCCTACGGGATGCAAAATTGGAAATAGTGTGGAAATTAACCTATTAACACAAGGAATTACATAAAAAGATGTTGAAACTTGGATATATTAAATATGAGTGGTAGAGAACAATGATTTATTTCTGTTCAATACATGTATATACACCTCAAAGATCAACTAAAACTAAGCTTCAAGTCAGCAATAAATGGCAGCACTTTGCTCAAATTTTACAGCCAATATGACCTTTCCATAAATCTTTACTAGATTTTTGAATTCTAAAAATGTCCCTAACTTGATGTATTTGTCATATCATATTAGACCTCTTAGGCTTTTACTTTGTTTCAGAGGTTGGAAAAACATCTCCACTCCAGTTTACCCTATACATTTGCCTATTTAAATTTCTCCCCTCCCCCCTTTTCAATGTTCTTCTGTTTTTCTTTTATTTTTCTATTAAGATGCATCTTGCTTGTCATGAACCAATTATTCAAAAGCTTAAGTTATTAGGTGAAGACACATAAATAGTTTTATATCTCTTACACGCCCCTTCACCCATGAGTCCTTTGGACTTGAAGCATGGACAATGCACAAGCTCATCACTTAATTGTGAAGAATGGAGGTGGCAAGGGACCACTTGGTCATAGAGGCTTTGATACCATGTTATGAACCAATTATCCCAAAAGCTTAAGCTACTAGGTGAAGACGCATGAATGATTTTATATTTGTAACATTATTTATACTTTAATTTTAAGAAAGAATGTTGAACACCGCAAAGATCATGCATAAGGAAGGTTGGACCTACTGAAATCACAGCAAAGTTTGAGCTGAAGCTGCCACCATATCTTTCAAGTTGGCTAATTTTTCATGTGGATCTATGCATCTAATGAAACATGCCAAACAGAAGATTCGGCCTAGCTTTATCAATTTATGTTTTAGCAATATTTTGGCAAGTAATCCCTTATCAATAAAGAAACTTAAAAATGAAAGAATTGAACAAAAGAGGCATCACAGTTAGATTTTTTGTGAGTACAAAGGCTTGTAGCTCAACAAACATGTGGGACTGCTAGAGTTTCATACAGTTAAGCTATTTCTTGGTGCTTTACTGTAGCAGGGTTACATTTACACACCTCAAAAAATTTTCTAAACTTGTGTGGAACTTAATTACTTCCCAAGTTTTACTTTGCTCCACTAGTACTGTAGAGTCTTGGTTTGAGTAGCTTTGAAGTGGTTGAGCATTATTATGAACTTGAATGCCTCATTAGAAGTTTTGCTAGAAAATGGCGAAAAAAGAACTAGGTTTTCCCAGTATGATTTGATATTTTTCCTTATTCTTCATCATCAGACTCTTATCAGTTAAGCTGGAGTCAAGTGGTTGGACTCACAATACCTAGTCACTAGGCTTGATCAGAGATATCATAACTCATTTGGAGTGAAAAAAGCTTATTGTTTTCGCAATCAATCATGAGGAGTCCTTTAGGTCGGTGGCATTTTTTAGCAATATATCGAGGCCAAACTAGATAGATTTGAGTAATAGGACAATGACAAAGGCAAGCTATACATGCAACTATAGATAATACTTTAGGCAGATTAGTCATTCAGAGAACAACATATCAGCCAGTCACTCTTCTCTAATTGTATCAAAAGGAAAGATAAATATAAGCAAAAGGGAAAACCAGAATCCAATTGACACATTGCAACATTTTACACATACTGGAGTTTGACCTCAGGTTGTTAACATCTGTCATGACCCAACTATCCCTAAACTGTTAGGTAAAGACACAATAATGGTTTTATACTCTAACACGCCCCCTCAGGCATGTCCAGGCCTACCTTATCTTATGCTAAATTCAACTTAATTATAAAGAATGAGGATGACAAGGATCGAGCTCTTGACTATTTGGTCATAGAGGATCTGATATCATGTTATGAACCAACTATCCTAAAAGTTTAAGTTATTAGGTGAAAACATTTGAATGGTTTTATACTCTCACAATAATGGTTTTATACTCTAACACACCCCCTCAGGCATGTCCAGGCCTACCTTATCTTATGCTAAATTCAATTTAATTATAAAGAATGAGGACGGCAAGGATCGAGCTCTTGACTATTTGGTCATAGAGGATCTGATATCATGTTATGAACCAACTATCCTAAAAGTTTAAGCTATTAGGTGAAAACATTTGAATGGTTTTATACTCTCACAATATCTACTTTTCATTGCCAACTCTAGTCTTCTAATTTATCAACACCTTACTTGCTTAATGTCCAACCGCAATATTCCTCTCATCGATCAAGACAACATTGTAACTGATTTGAGAGTGAAACATTTCAATTTTATAATTCTTTTACCAGATAACAAACATAGGAGTCCCTTTTTCTTGACCAATATTATGTACTTCTCTCAATAATAAATTAAAAAATCACTGCTGTACTGTTGCTTTGTATGAGACCAATGAATGTTACTATTTACACAAAAGAAATCTAGTACCTTAAGAGAATAAAAATGTCTTGTTTCCATCGTCTTATTTGGGGATATCTTAAGGGACAAAAGATTATCTAGATCTGAGATCTCAAAAGTATCACTAACAAGTGGCCTAAAAACATCCCAAAACAGAAAGAGTCTCGTCTGCCCCACCTAACACCACTGTTAGTCCATCAGGGCTCTGCAAGACAGATGAAGCTAGTGTAATTTGAAAGATATAACTATCTGGCCAAAGTTTAAATAGTGTGATTAATGTTTATATATGGACAGAAGTTGGAGCCATCAACATAATGTGTCTCTTGTGTAAAAAATAATCCAAGCACTTTCTATGATAAAAGGAAAGAAAAAAGAAAAAAAAAAAAGACTATCCAAGAGCTATATTAGATGCTCTTGCTGATCGTATTCCTTACTTACATGCTTTAAAAATGCACAATGGACCACCATTCTAGAGTTTAAATTATGACTTGCAGCATCCCTGAGATAGATGGGGGACTCTGGAAGCATGATGGTCCAAGCCTCCCCCACTTTAGTCATGAATGGATACCTGCACAAACAAAGTTGGTTGTGATGCTCACTTGTACTAAAGCTGTGGCCACTTAATATCTCCTTGTGATGTCTATTCCACTCCAATGCACAAACCTGCACAGAACACCAGACTACAGCAGATAATTGGGTGCATATATCATTCAGCAAGAAAAAAATGATGGATGCATCTGTCTTATGGACTAAATTGTAAGCAATTAAGATAATGGCGGTTAGTTTTTTTTGGTGAATGGAAATTCTTAATCCTTAACTAACTTGAATAATAGATTAAACAGTCATATAAACCATAAAAGAATTGTCTATCTTGCCTGAGCTTTGGAATCTACGCTGCAACTGCAGGTTCCCTTCTGTACATTCCATATCTTAATACATCTATCTTCTGTGCCACCTCTAGAAGTAAGTACATCTGATTCATAAGGGCACCAGGCTTGGGCCTTGACTGCAGCACAATGGTCCTTAAAATGGTGCAAGAAATTGGATGAACTCATTTCAGATGAGTCCCATACATAAATAAGATTTTCGTTGCCACCACTTGCCAATATATTGCCCCTTCTTGACCATTTTAAACCACAAACTTCTGCTGTGCGTGCTTTTATCCCCAAAATCACATTTTTTCTTGCCCTAACTGCACATGAAATATCAAGATGTTATATAATCTCATTTCATCAATAACTTGTTATATTCTCAATACATCTGAAGAATTAAAAGAATAACTAAATTACCATCATGATTGATTATAGTTCTGTCATGGCTTCCAGAAGTTAAAATGTGACTATTCCATGCAATTGTTGCTACCCTGCGGCCATGGCCTTCTAGGATTCCTACCTAAAAGTTAAAGATAAAAACTAAAATTAAATCCACCCGGTCACAGCTTATAGCTACTTGCTGATATTAGAGAAACCTGGCAGTCTCAGCACTCCATAGTTGAAGTTTAGACTGCACAAATCCAGCAGCCTCAAATTGCAAGGTTCTGAAATCTAAATCGGTCACTGAACCGGTCGAGGTACTGATTTAAAGTTTAATGGTTTAACCTTGGTTTAACCGTGGTCGAACCGGAATATAATTAAATGTATATTTATATTTATATATATTAAAATCTTAATATGTATACTAGTTAACAATTATATATATATATATATATATATATATATATACACTTATTTACTATTTATATCATCCTTATTCATGAAAATTTATTTATTTTATTTTATTTTTTCCATTTCTCAAAGATTTATTAAGTATTAAAATTGTTGTTTCTTGATAATATATTTTATTATAAATCTACTTATTTATATTTAATATGTTAAAATATTTTTATTTTTTTAATTTAATAAACTATTTAGTGTGCATAAATTTATTAAGACTTAAAAATTATTTACTTAATTTTAACCTAAGTATACACATATATATTTATTTAAAAAATAAAAACATAATTTAATATAAATCGAACCAATCATTAAACTAGTGAAAGCCTTGACCCCAAAGAAGTATATTGTCCTAAATTCAAATCAAGGATTCATAACTGTGTTTTCAAACAATTTCCATAGTTTATAATAAATACATTATAATATACTCTATAGATTGAAAACATTTGTGGATAAGTGACAACGCCTCTCAATGCTTTTCCCTTGGTCCCAGGTTCGATCCATCATGAAAAATTTTGTTGATTTGAATTGAAAATACTGAACTGAGCAGACCAAGCAAACCGGTTTAAACTGTGACTGGTTTCGCCGTTTTAACGGTTCAATTACCGATTCTCAACACACTGGTTATAGTAAGGTTCTGAAAATCGAATCGGTTACTGAACCGGTCAAGGTACTAATTTAAGGTTCAATGATTCTACCGTGGTCGAACCGAAATATAATTAAATATATACTTATATTATATATATTAAAATTTTAATATGTATACTAGTTTAACAATTATATATATATATATATATCACTCATTTGCTATTTATATCATCCTTATTCATGAAAATTTATTTTATTTTATTTTTTTCATGTCATAAAGATTTATTAAGTATTAAAATTGTTTCTCTTGATAATATATTTTATTATAAATCTACTTATTTATATTTAATATGTTAAAATAATTTTATTTTTTAATTTAATAAAATATTAGTGTGTATAAATTTATTAAGACTTAAAAATTATTTACTTAATTTTTAACCTAAGTATACACTATATTTATTTAAAAAATGAAAACACAATTTAATATAAACTGAACCAGTCATTAAACTGGTGAAAGCTTTGACTCCAAAGAAGTATATTGTCTCAAATTTGAATCACATATTCATAACTGTGTTTTCAAATAATTTCCATAGTTTATAATAAATATATTATAATACATTTTATAAATTGAAAGCTTTTGTAGATATGTGGCAGCGCCTTTTAATATTTTTTCCTTGGCTCCAGGTTCGATCCATCATGGTAAATTTTGTTGATTTGAATTGAAAATACCAAACCGGACAGACCAAGCAAATCGGTTTAAATCGTGACCGGTTTGGCTGGTTTAACGGTTTAATTACTGATTCTCAACACATCGATTATAAAGACTGGACCGAACCGACTTATGGTCCGATTCCAGGTTGAACCGGTCCCACCTACCGTTTCAATCCGATTTTCAGAACGTAGGGTTATAGAGGCTGGACTGAACCGGCTTATGGTCCAGCTCCCGGTTGAACCGGTCCGATTGACCGGTTCAGTCCGGTTTTCAGAACCTAGTCAAATTGGGTATCGTCAGACCAGGCAACACTAGTAGGATACTCATTGTCAGTGGCTTTAAACAACTTAAATACATTGCTATTCTCTGAGTTCCAAAGTACAAATCTGAGCCCAAAGCAGCAGCTAGAATGTCGTTTTTCCCCCAATCCATAATGTTCGTGTAGTAATCATTTCTGATATTTGGTGCATCCAATATCCTTGCTTCTCCCTGCAAGCATTTATTCAAATTATCCAATCAGAGCACAACGTGAGATTATGGTTTTATATGTTAACTTAAATACTGTAGCTAATTGGAGGAAAATAAAAAGCTAGACATTTTCTTCGTTTTGTATTATATAAGTAGTTAACTATCAGCAATTGCTCTTCTCATCACTCATTACATCACTTGCTAGTTGACCTCTTCAAGAGGAGGCAAAATGTGGTGGCAGTGGCATGCTAAGTCATATTAGGAGTTACTAACCATAACAATACTATATGATTATATCTACAGGGTCTATAGATTCAAACAGTAGACTATGTCTAACAAAAATTGAAAGAAAGAAAAGAAGATAAACAGAATCACAAGACATCAACTTCAGACTTCTTGGCCTTGTGCCTTATACATGTATTAAAGTTGTGTGAAATCAAGTCAAGCTGTGTTCTTGTGTCAGTTGGGGACATTATATGATGAGGAAGATTTTCAGTATACTAAATCCCTGCAAATGCCTTTGAATTTTAAAATACAGCCACCATCCTCCTGCAAAAAGGGCCCAGAGGTCTGAAATCAAATCTAAAATTTGTCCATCTTAATTGCTTAGCTGCCGTAAATGTCTATAACTCCTTAAAAAATTTAAGTTACTAGTGGGCAGCCTGTGAGCCGACCTTAACCTATATGAGTTAGCTCTATTTTTAACCCATTTAAGACGTGGGCATTTTGACCCCAGCCCACAAAGCCCTTACCAATGTGGGCTAGGGAAAGTTTGGGATGGCCCGACCCACATTTATAGCCATTATCCCTCCTCCATCTCCATCTCCGGTGTATGGCATCCACAGTATAGTTATTATTAGTTATAGTATAGGAATAGGAGTGCAAACATAGCAGCAAGCAGCCATGTAAGTGCAAATATATAGCATCAAACTTTCCCATTCTAATTCTAATTTGGCTGAATTTGTGTGTGCAGGTCCAGTATATGTGTCAAGAATCTTCCCAAATATGTTGCGTAGGATTGACTACGAGAATTCTCTTCTCATAAAGGAGAAATCACTGACGTTAAGCTTTTGCATGCTAAATTCTCTTTCTTTTTTGCTATACATTTGTATACTTGAAGATCAAGTGTTATAACGTATTGCTATATGCGTTTTTGTACCTCAGAAGGTAAGAGTCACCAATTTGCTTTTGTTGGATGAAGGCATGAGGTCATTCAATATTTGAATCGATCTTACCTTGACACTAGTAGAATTACTTGAGAGATACAATGCTGATTGGTTGGTTTGTTTGCTTATTTCTGTGGTTTTAAAATCAAGTGATCATTCTTGTTGAGATGCATTAATTATAACTCCAACCATACATACATAAAGCAGCAGGATACTAATCTCAAGTGTGACAAGTAACTTGCATTTTTCTAGTGGTTCATATATATAGAAAATAGTCTGCTAGGCTTATATATGATCAGTCCAATACTATGGCAATCTATATCATCGAAATTTTTATTACTAAAAGGAACACAACATGCTTTTACTAGAATGCTCCCGAAGCAAGATGATAAATTAAGACTTAAGTTTGCTTTGTCCCCATTCAGGTGTCTTCAGCAAGTTGAATTATCTACATTACTAATAACTATCAGTGCTTCTATTATTTTATTTGACCTTAATATTATTTATATTTCTATTTGGTTTTGATCATTGTATTGTTCTTTTTGTTGCAGTGAGGAGGAACTGGAAGAGCATATATTCTTTATCCACTTCCAGAATTTGCAGCCAGGTAACCATTGGGTGTATAAATTTTTTTTTATCTCACCTTAGTTCTACCGACTTTTGTTATTGTAAGTTCTATTCTTTTAGTTCATGGTTGAGCAGTTGAAGTTGCAGGATATGCTTTTAAAGTGTTAATCAAAACCATTTCATTTTATTTATGGTTATGCAGTCATGCCTCTTCTAACACGAATAAGTAATATTATCCTTCAAATTTTAGCCTGCACTTGTCATCTGCTGACATGTTGTTTCTGCCAATAATTTACATAACAGTATGACACTTGCTTATCAGGGCACTAGAAGAGTTAGACAATTCAATCCTTCAAGGAAGATTGTTGCATGTTATGCCAGCCATGCAAAGACCTTCAGAAAATAAAGAGTATGTAAAACATATAAATTGCATTATCAGCAGTATTCACATTTTGATGGTGTGCTTTTTGCATTATCATTACAGTTTATGGTTTGCATCCTGCAGGAACAATGTTTCCAAGGATCTAAAACTCTCAAACAATGGAGAGAGGAAGAGAGGAAAGTGGCTGAAGCTGGCGGAGAAACCAGAGCATGGAATAGTCTGTTCATGCGCCATGATACAGTATGTCTCTTGAAACTTAATAAATTGCTAACCATGGTTCTCTTATTTTGGGTAATTTTACCTAGGTGTTCCACTTTTAAAATTTTTTTTATCCAAATTATGCCACTCTTTTTCTATTTACCAATCGGTGACACTTTCGGTTTTTTTTTTTCTTTTTAATTTAGAAATAAAGAATCATCCAAATCTTGGATAACTTATAGGTTTTTTTTTCATATTATTTTATCATATTAAATTTTTACTATTATTTTATTTATTTTTCTTTATTTATAAATTTAAAATGTATGAGTCGTCCACGTATTGGACGACTCAAGTACTTTCAAAAGAAAAATTCATTGTGATGCCTGCGTTTTGCAGCTATATATATATATATATATATATATATATATATATATATATATATATATATGATTGATTCTGTTGCTGTAAAAAACAGCTTAACAGTAAAAAATATTAAACTTGTGACTACTTTTGCGATTTAAACAGTATAAATCCTAATAAAGTAATTATAAAACATTGACTGAAAATATAAAATAAAATTAAAAAAAATGCCAAACTCGTCGTTTGCCTATTATAAAACTTTTTCGGCATGTTCATCTTCCATTTTCACTTCTTCGCCTTTCATTTTGTTATTTTTTAACTTATTTTTCGTCTGTCTCTATTTTAACTTTATAATTACTTTTTACTTTTTAAAATTTGCTCTCTCCATTCCTCAACACAGTACACCTTATCCTTCTCTTAGATATGTTCCTCCCATTATATATTTAGTTGTAATTTATTTAATACATGTTTATATTTACAATAAATTTAATATATTGTTTGTTTAAAAAATGCTTATCACATGTTCTATGTACTTAGAATGTACGTAGTTATAATTAAAAACTATTATTTATTATTATTTGTGATGTTAGTAACAAATGTAATCATATTTAAAATTAGTTAATAACACTTATGTTTAAATTTTTAATTTATATCATGTTAAAATATAATTTATATAAACTCTGAAGATATAGCTTGTGACCACAAAAATTTTAAAAATAATAACTCCTTATTATATCACCAGCAAAAAATTATAATTTATTATTATGGGTGGTGTTAGCAACTAATGTAATAATAGATAAAATTAGTTATTAAAACTTATATTTAAAATTTTAATTTATACTAACATTTTAAAATATAAATATAAACTTGATCCAAAGATATAATTTGTCACTATACAAATTTAAATAATAATATGTACCAAAAAAACTTAAATAATAATTACTCTTTACTATATCACCAAAAATATCATTATTTACTAGCAAATTGAGAGCCACTAACATGCCTATTAATTTTTTGAATTTTTTATTTTAATAATTAAATACATTTTTCATATAATAATTTTATTAATTAATTTATTTTTTATTTTTATAAATTAAAATATATTTTAAATTTGAAAACAATTAGAAACATTTTATAATTTTGTTTTTATACAAATATATGTTTTATAGTTCAATGGCATTGTATGTCGAATTAGATAATGTTGCGTTGTGATGTAAATGTAGACAGGCAAGAAGTGACATATTGTGATCCTTTTATTTATAATTATTCAAATATAAACACTCAAATACCATTATTTATGCACCTGCATCCCCCCTGCTACCACCATTGGGGCAAAATGGAGCGACAACAGAAATATTAAATGCCCCTATACATGTTCTATTCCAATACAGACTCTTGCTTGATCAATTAGATAATGATGAGGTATGTATCTTTATATGTAATTTATAATTCATTATCATATACTGTTAATTCATATTAACTTTGTTGTCATTATCTTTTACAAATTATTTGATAACCATATGTAGACAATGACATCATATCCCCACTCCCACTGTATTGTTTTGCTGGAAATAATGTATGGCTCTCTCAATTACCTCTTATTTGTTTTCGTATTATTGAATGGTACCATCCTGATTGAGTGATGTGCCAATTTGGCATGGAGCATGCATTCCTACAGAATCGACTAATCTTGATCAATTACATAGTCTGTCTTTAAAGGGAAAGACTAAAGTTTATTAGCCTAAAGAACAAGTTTATTATATTGACCTATGGGATGATCATCATTAAAGGGTTTTTAATAGTCGTCAAACTCATGGTTATTTAGATTTTGATTCTGAATATATGAGGTGGTATTAGAGTCGTACTAGGTAATGGATTTCTCCAGAAGGAGCTCTTGGATTTGCGATAAAAAACCGATTTCACTTACATCATTAATCTACTTTATTATTTGCAACTAACTTATTTAGTATTATTTTTTTTTTCAGGCTAAAGGTGCAGAAAAGATTTACAAGTTGATTGATGTTCAACCAACTCCATTTGACAACAATCAAAACAACCTATAGGGATGTACTTGGTGCACTTGGGAAGTAATAACGAATTTTTACTTACCATAAACTACAAGGTACTCCTTCTGCACAACGAATACATGTGCCTACATCATTACTTGCTCCAAGAAGAGAAACGTGCCTTACAGGTTTCTTATAGCAATCAGCACGAATATAGCCTCTTGTTTGAGAAGAACCATATAAGGGTAAACATCACAATTCACTTTAATCGTCTACTCATTTTGATATATCATCTGAACAATTTGTCATATCTTCAATTTTTGGTACCTATTATGGTATTTCATCTTCTGCATACATGTGTCATCAAGTCATCAGGAAAGACTGTCGCAATCATCATCATCATCACACATATATCATCCAGAAGAATCATATCTAAGACTGTCAAATGGGCTTGCCTGACGTGTTTAAGCTCGCCTGTGATAGGTTGCGGGTTAAATGAGTAGGGCCAAAATTGCCCTCATTTAAACAGGCTTAAAAAAACAGTTCGCTTTGCCTCGCGTGGACTCATGGACTCAAATGAGTTAGCCCGTATATATATATATATTACGTTTCCATTTTTTTAACCAAAACATTAAAAAAAACATTTAAAACCCACTTCATCATCAAAAGAACTTGTCAAATCAATTACATAATTTAAATATTATTCAAACTACATTTACAAATACATAACATAATTTAAATATTATCCAAAATCCATACTAAATTAACAAGTATAATAATAGAAAACCGGCGCATTGTCATGCCAGTGTTGAGATTTAAGAAAAATAAGTCATACAATGTGTTTTATGAGTATAATTATATACTTAAAAAAATTCACAAAAAAAATAGGTAGGGCCTGCAGGTAAACAGGCCCCGCCCGTTTAAATCACGGGTTAAATGGGACAGTTCAAAAATCCTTGTATTTATACGGATTACAATTTTAGAAGTCTGACTCACATTTTTCTTGCGGTTAAATAGGCTGCCCCGACGGATTTGTCCTATTTTGATAGCCTTAACCATATCTGCCGACCTTAGCACACGAGTATCCTCTTCAGGACACATCTCATACATACTCAGAAGACATGCATAATTTTAATATGCAATATGAGTAGAATTATTCTTTTAAGCAAGTGAAAAATGATCTCACTCTTAAGAAAGAACTAGAAGCTAAGTTACAACAACAACAGTTGAATGTTAGATAATGCCCCCAACGTGAAAAGAAAAAGATTAAATATGACATTGGATCATATTTAATTAATTAATTTACCGTAATACTTATTTTATATGAAATTTATATTATTATTTGTCATATTTTTTATTTTAAAATTTTTTTGTCATTTTTGCATCTCCTTTTTTTTTTCATTCTATTAATTCTTTTAACTTTATGTCATAATTTATTTTTTACTAAAAATTAATTAGAATAATAATAAATTATAACAAAATAAATCTGAACTTAATTAATTTAATAAATAAATAATTAAAATTAACCTAACTTATAATTAAATAAATTATTGCTTAATTAATTTAATAAAATAATAATTATAATAAATCTAGCTTAATTAATTTAATAAATAATAATTATAATAAATCTAGCTTAATTAATTTATAAATTAAATATTTAAATAAAGTTTTTCAAATTAATTTTTAATTTAAAATTTAAAATTAAATAATAAAATAATTATAGTATATGTTATTTTTTTCCTGCATACTTTAACATTTTATTTTTAAGTTTTTAAAAATAAAAAAACCAATTTGAGTTGTCCAATATGTGGAGGACTCATACATTTTTATAATTTGTTTAATAAAATATTATTTTTTTACTTTAAATTTCTAAAAAAAATAAATAAAATATTATTAGAAATTAAATATCATAAAATAATATGAAAAAATGCTATGAGTCGTCCAAATGTTGGACGACTCTTTATTTTCAAATTAAAAATAAATAAAAAATGAAAAACTATCACTAATTTGTAAATTATCAAAAAAAAAAGGTGCACTTCAAGAAATTTTTTTTTTTAAGTGGCGCACCCAAGTAAAATTTTCCTTATTTTGACCTTTGGAGTAGTCAACAATGTAGTAAAATTTTGAATGATGCTTAGCATTACCTGTTTTTTTTTTTAAAAAAAATCTCAACTTGTTTTGGTTAGTTATTTTCACCATTATTACACTGGCCCTTGTTCATGCATTATAAGGCAGCAACTTCCTTATGGAACAAGTATTTTGAGGTCCTTAGTGAGCTTTGAGTTTGTCGTCCTCCTACTTTGGAACATTTTCTATTGGTTAGGGTTAGAGCATTTGACAAAAAGGAGGCAAAAATCTTGTGGCAATGTGCAATCTTTGCAATCCTTTGGTGCATTTGGTTAGAACGAAATTCTCTCATTTTTAGGGTTGCCTTTCTGTCCCTCAACTTACTTTGGGAGTGGTTCTTTTTATGGTCTCTCTATGGTGTTCATTTAATGATTATTTCAATGGAGTAGTCATTTCTTACATGTATAGCGATTGGGCAGCTTAATTGAATTCTTTATTTTTTATCATTCGGTGTATCATGTTTTCTCTCCTTTGGAGGATTTCTTATCCTCCTTTAATTGTACATTCCCTCTTTTCTTTCTAAGAAACTGTTTTCTACAAAAAAAAATAATGGTTATTTAAGTATCATTTCTTTTTCCTTTTTTGGGGTGGGGGGTATGTGGGGCAAGAGAAATTGCACTGATGTTGTTCCTCATTCTCTCATGCAATCATGTTTTCTTGGCAATATAATTCTTTCCTCCCTTCACCTTTTCTTTTTATTTCACCCTTTGGAGGGTACAACAAATGTAACATCCCCATTTAAGTAAATATGAATTATAAAATCTCTAAATTAGTTTTTAATTTTTGTTTTAGTATTTATCATTATTAATTATCTTGTTTAATTATTAATATTTTTATTTTATTATTTAAATAAAAGAGAACACTTAAAATTGCTCAGAAAAAATTATAAATAGTTGACACACCTGTGGAAATAGCAAAAATTATGTAGTGGTAATTTAGTAATTTTGAGGCTGCAAATATGGGCATTTTTATCCAGTGAAAAATTAAAAAACAGAAATTAACCAAATTGATTCCCTAATTTATTAATTAGCTTCTAAATACTTATTAATTAAAATAAGTAAAATGAGCATACTCTAACCCAACCAAAATGTAACATTTGGAGAAATTTACATGTGTAAACATATAATTGGCCAAAAATGATCAATAGAATTATGATAAGTGGCAAATTTTAATTGGTTAGGAGAAGTAATCATTGTCAAGCTAGAGTAACCAAACTAGTTACTATTTAGTTACTTTTATTTAGCTCAATTCCAACCAATCTAATTATAATCTAACTAGAGATCATGATGATTGAGATGACCATAAACAAAAAGTCTTAACTCTCATTGGTTGCCTAACAAGACAAGACAATTAAAATATAATAAACAATTTGGTTAAACTCCCACTTGTCCCTAAACCCCACGGCCAAGTTAAGATAAAGGACGAAAGAAAAGGAAAATAAAAAAGAAGAGGTAGCCATAGCTCATGGCCAAGGAGGAAGAAAGGAGAAAAGAAAAGAGAAAAAAGAATGAAAAAGGGAAAAGTTCTAGGAAATCAAAGGTTAAGTGGTCTTCAAGAGATAGGGACTCTAATCTACTCTTTTTCGCTTGAAAAACCATAGTTTTCATGGTGGGTTGATAAAATCTTGATCTCTAGAACTCCTTCTATCTTGAGTTCTTTGCTTGGTTATGGGTGATTTGTGGCAAAATAGGCTAGTTTTGTGAAGCTTGTAAGCTTACTTTCAAGTGGGTTTTCAATTTTCTCTAAGTGGGTATGGTTAGGGTTTTGGTGTGCGTGATGCTTCCATGGCTTAATCTTGATGAGTTGATATGGGTATGAAACCCAAAGTGTGATTTATACATGTTTCATGCTTGATTATTGTTGATTTGCTTGAAATCATGGGTGTCGATGGCCATATAGCTCATGGCCAAGCTAGGTTGTTTTTATTGAATATTTATCATTTTTTCTTATAATTTTAGTTTAGGTAAACAATGATAATTTTACGGTTTTTATGATGTGTAGTTGTTTTAATGAGTTTTATTATCTTTATTTGTATTTTTTTTAGTGATAAGAGTTACTCCATGTGGTTCCATGGCCAAGAGGATTTTAGGGGGGTATCATGTGTTTGATTTGGTACTAGTAAGCTATTTGGGTGGTTTTAATGTTAATCTAAGTAAAATTACACTTAGATGACAAAATGTGAAACTTAGTAACCTCTAGAAGACTCACGGCCCTATGATGCTACAAAGGGAATTATGTGATATCACTAATGGTTAGTGAGTTTTGATAGTTCTAATGTGATTCTAGTTTACTTCTCTAGAACAATTGAAATAAAAAACCTATGGTGCATTCTTAGTTGACTCACGGTCATATTAGAAGTTAAAGGAAAATTTTATGGGTTAACAAAGGTTAAGTGATTTCAAGGCATGTGAGTATTTCTTTGATACATTTTGGGTGAAAATGTGAAAGAAAGCACTAGTATTCTTAGGTGTGGTGCACGGTCATGTTAGGGAATTAAGAGCTATTTTTAGCTTTCATGTGGTATGTTATATAATCTTGCCTAGAATGAGGAGCAATGACATTCTAGAAAAGTTTGGCTTATGTCTATGTCAAGCTAGCAAGTTGTGAATTTAAGACAGGTGATAAGTTTTGAGATTTAATCTCATTAGTGGATGCTATATGAGAGCATTGTGTGTCTTGAATTCACATCTAAATTAATTGCATGCTCAATTTAATTAAAGTGAAAGAAATAAGCTAAGCTTATATATGATCATCTAGTAAAGAAAATGAATTTGAGGTGATCTAGAAAGATTAGAAAAGAGTTTCTAATAAGATAGCATGGAAGAATTCATGAGAAGTCCTACATGTGTCTAGGTCCACTTTGTGGATATGGTCCACCAAATGTGTGGATAGTTGAGTGGAATCCACTAAAGAGTGTGGAATGACCACTTTAGTTTAGGGGGTGCCCTATGCTAAGAAAAATTCTCAACTGAGCCAATGGCCATTGAAATTGAAACTGTTAAAGTTATGGGACCATGTAGGCAAAGAGTATTCAAAAGAGGGCTAAGCCCTAGTTCAAGATTAGTGAGCATGTAATTAAGAGAAAAGTTTATGATTTGGCTAGTTGTCACTTATTATCCATATCTGGATTATTGGCTAACCATGAAACTGTGTTTTCTGTATGCTATACAGCTGGAAATGCTATAAAATTTCAATTACTATTTTAATATATTTAAGTATCTACTGAGAAATTATATTTCTCACCCCTAGAGTCTCCTGCAAACAATCGAAGATGAAGGTGTTTGCATTATTGGTAGTAGATGCGGAGTTAGTTTACTCCCCTGACTAGGACCAATTCCTTCTGGTGGTTCAGAATGTGACATGTAGATAGTTCGTGTGACTTTGATATAGTATGTAGTATCTAGTTGTAGTGTGTTAACGTAAGATTTCCCTCTTGTATAGCCTAGTGAGGCCAAGTATATTTTTTTGATGTAAATATGTACATAGTCCCATATGCAGGTGGAAATCTAATTTTAACAAGCTTTGGATGTAAAATATGGACAAATGTATGTTTGTATGTTTTAAACAATGTTTAAATGCTAATGTACTAGTTTATGGTTTATTTTAGTGCATGGTTCAAATTTTCACGCACTTGTATATGGAAGAATTAGAATTAAATGGTATATTATGATTAAAGATAAACATAGAATTTTTATGAGAATTTTAGACACGTAATTGTCTAAAAGAAATTAATTAAATATATAATCAATATCACGTAATCAGAGATTTTCATATACTAGAAAGGTTCATTTATTACATGACTAATATTTTATGGATTAGTATTAAATCCTAGATTTTTAGGCACATAATCAGAAATTTTATCCTTTAAAAATAATTAAATATTGACACATAATCACTTAAATAAATTAAATGAATTAATAAATTCTATTATTAAAATACACATAATCCTAAATTAAATGAATAAATTTAATAATAAATTAGTTGAAAATTTTTTTTGGTTACTTATTTTTTTAACACGTAACACAATGCCTATACTAAGCAGGGTGTTACAACAAAAATTTTGTTTTCTTGTGATGGCATTAATATCACTATTGTTCCAAACTAGTTTCAAATTGGTTGATATCTGAACTGTATTTGAGATGGATGAATGGATAGGTGTTGAGCTGGTGAGGTTGATGCCAACGTCCTCGAAGCTTGAATCCACAAAGATGGTAGGAGTACCTGCAAAGATACTCTAACGCTCAAGTGTGAGGAGAATTCTAGTAGGTTTTATATGTATGTTGGATGATCTGTTCGTACCTGGGAGGTCTCCTTATATGGACCTTAGCCTGAGTTAAATCAGGAGGGGATCCCAATGATTGATTGCACCGAATTGAATACGATCATTAATTTGGATATGTATTGTTGTTAATTGATTCTAGATTCCCAGATTTATGCCCATATCTGAGATTGTTATCAAGGAATTGATGATAGGAATGCCATATCATCTTAGTGAATATATTTAGTATTGAACACTGCCCCCAACTCTAGAAATTTCATCATTTGATGGATTTCCAAGTTCAAAGTTTGAGTTTTGAGTTTGGTGTTCCAATTTTTGAAATGCATCTATAGGGTCTTTGGCGATTTTGTAGAGGACTGTGAACACGTGTTGACCGGGGGTTTACACATAACTGTTTCATTTCAGTTATTAGGTCGCATGTTTGTAATGATTATGGGGTTTAGGCTCTTGAGAAACCACTCTGGTTTTTGGCCTTTTTACCCTTTAATTGCTTCTTAAATTTCCCATTATGCCGTCGCTTTTATATGGGATTCGAAAGGAGTTTTTGTCTTCACTTGCTTCATTTTCAAATTCCTCTTTCAGTCACTATTTTACTTCCTTAAGTTTCAAATCTTCAAATTGCTTCTAGTTGCAGTCACAAGGTATCTTCCCTTTCCCTTTCCCTTTTATTTGTTTTCATTATTGTGGAGAAATAGTGAGGATTAGGGAGATACTAAGTGATGGAGTAGAGGAGCACTTTGTTTTGCCACTTCAAGGGCCATCTACTTCACATGATCGAAGGAGATTTTCCACCAGTGGTGGGGTACAGAGGTCAAAATTTGACTCAGAGTTGAAGGCTGAAGAAGATAAGTTGAGCGATAGGTTGGCCTTTGAAGAGAATCTTCAATCCATAGAGGACTTTGTGTATTCTTTGAGTTATGATAGTGATAACGATTTGATTTTGGCCTCTGTAGGTCCTCTTGTCCCGTTCTCACCAGAAATGGTGCAAAAGCACGGTGATGCGATTTCAGGATTTCTTCCTCTAAATTCCCATATGAATCAGTGGGTGGACGAGGAGCCACTTTGGACTCCTTCCATGTTCCGATCAAAAGAGGACATTGTTAAACTCCGAGATTATATGAAGTTGACACTGGAAGGCACCAAGGATTATTTACATGTAGTGAAACTGTAAGGGAGAATAAACACATATGCTTCACCCGAACTAAAAGAGATCATTTCATGTACCTGTATAAGACTCTTTTCGTTCGGCTTGGGATTTGTTTGCCCTTCTCCTTGTTCCAAGTGAAGGTGCTTCTGAAGCTCAAAGTTGCTCCTTCTCAACTCCATCCGAATTTTGGGCGTTCGTGAGGAGTTACGAGATTATTTGTGAGCATTTCGGGTTTCCAACTTCATTGAAGGTATTTTTTTACTTTTTTTCCGTGATGTGCCCCTCTGGGAATTCCAAATAGGGATGGGTTCCCTCCAAGCTAGAATAGGGAAAAAGATCCTTGAGGTATATGAATCCTCATATAAAGATTTTAAGGATGCTTTCTTCCAAGTGGAGGACACCGAGGGCACCATCCCTTTTTATTTAACGGTGGGAGAAGAACTGAGATTCTACCTCTATTGGTCTTTTGGGATAAACCATGTGGATCAGCCTTAATGGAAAGATTTCTCTGAGATGGAAAAATTGATAGTAGAGTTCTTTGCTTAGCTCGAGATGCTAAGGTGCTCTGAGGTCATTAATAGCTCTTCTGAGGTTATTAAGGCGAAACTCGATAAATTATATGGCTATTCTTAGTCTGGTTTTCTAGCTTCTTTTGATTTTGACCACTTTGAAGAGGCAAATTGTCGAGAAAAGGGCTTAAGAGCTAGCTGAGGCTGAAGCTAGGAGAAAGGCCCAAGATAGGGGAACTTCCACTGCCCCCAACCCACTTTCTTCTGCTATGGATGCCTTCATTGCCCCAAACTCTGAGCCAACTCAATAGAAGATTCAGCCGAAGTGCAATCCCAATCCTCAACTGTCAAAGAAGAGAAAATCTTTGAAAAAAGCTTTAACATCTGAGGTAGTTTTTTCTAAGGAGAGTTTTGGCTTTTGGGCCAAAGGTTTTGAAACTACTGATTTCATTAGTCATAATCTCTTCCCTAAGGATGATCTCAGGGTGTATCAGAATAACGACTTTGTGGAGGTAGCGGCCCAAGCTGAGAAATATCTTCTTCGCCTCACTAGGATGGTCCATTTCCTTCATAGAGAGGGCATGGAGATTGAATCTATCAGGGGGAAGAATGAGCTCCTGGCTTTCGAGATAGAGGGCTTTCGAGAATTGATGCTGTTGCCGAGGTCGCTCGTGAATGTGAAGAGGCAAAATATGAGATTACTTAGCTCAAATTTGAGTTGGAGGATCTGAAGACCAAAATTTCAAAGTCTGAAGAGGCATTTGAGTTGGAGAAGACTGAATTGTTGGAAGATTTTGCCAAGGAATTTAAGGCATGGGCCACATAGAAGATCGAGCTTTCGAACATGGCAAACAATGCAATGGAGTTAATTAATGCCTCTGAGATGGGCTCCGAAAATATTGTTCGGGATGGGGCACTGGTATATGCCGATGATGCATAGTATTTTGTACTTTGTTTTGTACTTTTTAATGTATGAACTGTTTTTTATAATTATGCTTGCTTTACCAAATTCTTCTTATGAATTGGCATTTTTAGCTTCTGGGATCAAAGTCCCTTTTCATATCTTTCTCGTACTAAGATGGTAGCTTTGGGTTCAAAGTCCCATTTCATAACTTACGCATACCGAGATAGCAATAATTTTTGTTTGGCGGCACTTGGTGGCCTTAGGATCCTTTTTGTGTTGTTGCTTTCACTAAATAATGTGGACCAAGCAATGTAGATAAATAACTTTTTATATATATTAGATTGTGGAAGTGCCTCATTAAAACCTTGCTAAGGAAAACCCAATGGGATAAAACCTCGATCAAAGCAAAAAAAGTACATCTCCCTTTGTATTACAAACATTTGGAAACTTCCTAACTATAATAACATCAGAGTTGGTCATTTTCCATGATCTTGGTAGCGACTCCCCAGCGAGGTAGGATAGCTTGTAGGCCTCTTTTATGAGAACACTCTCAACTCGGTTAGGTCCCTCCCAGTTCAGGGTTAGTTTTCCTTCTCGGGAATTTTTGAGCCTAATATCAACCCGTTTATGCATGAGATCACCTGCTTTGAACAGGCGATTAATTACTTTGTATTCATAGCTCTTAGCTTTGCCTCTACATCTCAGATATAGGAAACTTCTCATTCTTCATCCAATAAGTCAAGTTCATTTTGAATAAGTTTTTCATTTTTAGCTTCTTGAAAGTATTCTTTCCTTGGGGAAGGTTCCCCGATTTCAACTTGGATCATTGTGTCAGAATCATAAGTTAGCCTGTAAGGCGTTTCTTCGATTGTAGAATGTGAGATGTTGTGGTAAGCCCATAGAACATGAAGGAGTTGTTCCATCCAGCACCCTTTGGCCTGTCCTAGTCTTGGTTTCAGTCCCTTTAATATGACCTTATTATCTGTTTCCACTTGGCCATTAGTATGAGGGTGTTCCACCAAGGTGAAGCAGAGCCTTATGTGAAGGTCAGAACAAAATTCTTTGAACTTTTTGTCTAAAAATTGGGACCATTTTCAGTGACGATGGTGCCCAAGATACCATATCGGCATGTTATGTTCTTCCATGTAAACTTCTTTACTCTCTCCAAAGTGATGGTAGCCAAGGGTTCTGCTTCGATCCATTTTGTAAAGTAGTCAATCCGCACAATTAAGAATTTCATCTGCCCAGGAGCTTGAGGGAATAGTCTGAGTAGGTCCAATCCTCATTTGTGGAAGGGCCAAGGTGTGGCGATTATACTTAATTATTTGGGTGGACCTGAGTGGAAATTGTCAAATCGTTGACACAAGACATTTTTGGATGTAGCTTATTGCGTCCTCCTTCATAGTTGGCCAGTAGTATCCTGCCCAAAGAATCTTGTGGGACAATGATCTTCCACTGAGGTGTTGTCCGCATATTCACTCATGTACCTTGGCTAGAGCATATTCTGCTTCATTTGGTGTGAGGTATTTTAAAAGGGGGAAAGATAACCCTCTTCAGTAAAGTTGGTCCTGGACGATGGTGTATCGACTAGCATGCCTGATTATTCTTCTTGCTTCATCTTGTCCTTCTGGCAGAATTCCATCTTGGAGGTATGCCTTTACTGGAGTTATCCAGTTTGATTCTTTTGAGATGGCCATTGTAGCTGGAGCTTCTTCAATAATACTGGGTTCTAACAATGTCTCCTGGACCATAGTTTTGTTGTTGCCCATTGCCTTTGTACTGGCCAACTTGGAAAGGATGTCAACTTTGATATTCTGCTCCTAAAGAATGAGTTCAATTCGAGCATCACAGAATTCACTCATGAGTTTTTCCACTATTTGTAGATATTTTATGAACATCAACTCCCGAGTTTGATAAGAACCATGGATTTGACTCGTAACGAGTTAGGAGTCACTGCAAACAACTACTTCGGTCACCTCGAGATCTTTTGCAGTTAACAATCTAGCTATCACCTCTTCATATTCAGCTTGGTTATTGAGGCGGGAAAGGCGAATTTGAGGCAATATTCAATAGTGAGGTCTTAAAGACCTTCCAGAATTATCCCTGCTCTACTTCCTTTTGGGTCTGAAGCTCTATTGACATATATTATCCAGTGTGCCCTTTTTTCATCCGCTTTAGTCATTTCCTGTACAAAGTCGGTGAGGGCTTGGGCTTTTATCGTTGTTCGAGGTTCATAGCTAATGTCAAATTCGGATAGCTTAATTGCCCAGGCTAACATTCTCCCAGCTAATTTGAATTTGTGTAGTACTTGCCTGATTGGTTGATCAATTTAGACTACGATCTTATGGCTCTGGAAATAATGTCTTAACCTTCTGGAAACCCATCCCTGCTTAGACTTGGGGATTGTGATCGAGGTGAAGGACTCATTTTCTTGTACTTTGAGCGGTAGGGTTCTTTTCTATCTCAACCACAAAGCCTATGGACATATTGTTAAACCTTCCCTTGTTGGATCAAGGTCTCAATGGCGTCCCTGAAATCTATGCAGTCTTCTGTGTTGTGGCCATAGCCGTTGTGATAATCACACCTTTTAGATTTATTGGAATTTGGTCATGGCTTCATTGGCCGAGGTTTGGGCAGCTTTCTAAACTCGATATGATACACATCCTGCAATATCTTTTCCCACGATGTCTTCAGGGGAGTATAGTCATTAAATCCTCCTCAAAGTCCGACCTTCTTAGGAGTATCACATGGTGGTTTGCTTGAATCTTCTTTCTTCTTTGTGGCTTCTGCTGGAGTTGCGAAGTCTTTTTTGGCTTTAAGTGTCTCCTCCATCTTAATATACTTGTGTGATCTGGCTTGCAACTCATCTAGATCCATCGAATCCTTTTTAGCCAGAGATGTTGCAAAAGGTCCCAGTTTGAGGCCAAGTAGGAAAGAATGCATCACCATGTTCTTGTTCAGGTCGCTTACTTGGACAATTTTTTTATTGAATCTACCCATGTAATCTCTTGAGCATTCATCTCGGCCCTGTTTGAGATTGAGGAGAGTCGTGGTGGACTTCGGTTGGGTCTTGGTTACTATGAAGAGACTCAGGAATTTAGAGGCCAATTTGCTAAATTGGTGAATAGATCGGGGCTCTAATGAGCAGAACCACTTTAGTGCTACCTTCTTCAAGGTGGTTGGAAAGGTTCGACAAAGCATGGGGTCTGCAGAGCTGACCTTTGTAATTAGCATGGAGGTTTGGAAGGCCTCGTGATGTTTTTTGACCCTTGTAGTCCCATCATAGACGTCGAGGTTGCTCAGTATTCTGAAGTTGTTTGGGAAGTCAATCCCCATGATGAAGTCAGAAAAAGGATGATGGAAGGTCCAAAGGTCTTCGGGTTTATGTCTGGAGTTGGAATTTGTGGTGCTAGCTACTGTGTCGGTTTAGGTTAAGAATCAAGTCTCACAGGTTATAGGACCATTGGTAGAGGATGTGGTAGAGGAGCTTGGGGAGCAACCAGAGGGAGGGTGGAGTGATGATCGGAGGATTTCCCACATTGTTGGGCATAGAAACTTCTCCTCCTCCCTTTCCTTCCTGATTCCTTTTAGAGTTTTGAGCCTGCCTTCTGGTGTTTGCCATGCAGTAAAGATATATGGGGGTTGATTTTTATCGTTCTCATAGACGGCGCCAATGTTTCGAACTAGTTTTAAATAGGTTGATACCTGAACTGTATCTGAGATGGAAGAATGGATAGGTACCAAGGCGGCAGAAGTTGATGTTGATGTCCTCAAAGCCTAAATCCATAAAGATGGTGGGGGTACCTACAAAGATACTCCGACACTCAAGTGAGAGGAGAATTCTAGCAGGTTTTATGTGTGTGTTGGATGATCTGTTCATAACTGGGAGTTCTCCTTATATAGCCTTGGCATGAGTTAAATGAGGAGGGGATCTCAATGGTTGACTGCACCGAATCGAATACGATCATTAATTTGGATCGTATTGTTCTTAATTGATTCTAGATTCCTAAATTTATGACCATATCCGAGATTGTTATATGGGAATTGATGATAAGAATGCCACATCATCTTAGTGATTATATTTAGTTTGTTTTTTGCAAATGTTCATGGGTAATGCCCTTTCTTCCTCTTAGGTTGCATGTCTCTTCCTCTTTCTCTCTCTCTCTCTCTCTCTCTCTCTCTCTCTCTATATATATATATATATATATATATATATATATGTATGTATGTATTGATGTATGTATGTAACTATTTCGGTCAAAATATAAAAGGTAGTCGTACTTGGAATATTTGATGATATTCGTATTGATATTCTTTTATCTATCTCCAAGATATGTCTCCGACATAAAGAGGGGGTGTACCTGCAAAAGCACTCCTATGTTCAAGTTAGAGAGGGATTAGCAGGTTTAACCATTATGATAGATTGAACATACCTAAGGGGAGCATCCCCATTATATAGACCAGAATTAGGGGTAGTAACCTACTTTGAATAGAATTAGTATCCCTTAGGGTAATAGATGAGGCTTATCATTAAGCATAATTTGAATATTAATCATATCATTTGAGGATTTTATCTTTTATTTGTCTATGTGCTAATCATCTTTATCAAATACGAGGCACAATAATATTTGTACCAAACACTACCCTCAAGTCTGTGTCTTGTTATCTTGGCAAGATTATGAGTTCTCACCAATGTTGGGCCGAGGTGTTGGTTACTAACCCTTCATAGGTGGCGATGATTTCCGAGATATTGGTAATATCCTGAGATAATGGTGATATCCTGAGATACGAGATGTTTACTTCGAGTGGAATGGGTAACGATTCTTTATCCTAACATTTCGTAGTAGGTTAGTAATGAATTTCATCTCGGTGGAGTTGGAATCTATCTCCTTTCTTTCTTCTTGAGGTAGATACTTAGGTAGTTATCACCTAGTTAGCTACCTGAGATATTTGAATTATCTCGTTTTGCCCCCAACTTTAAAGAGTGTGACGTAATAATTGTTTTTTTTTTGGCTCTCATTTGTATGCTTGACTCAAATGTGTAGTTTGGCATAGTGAGCACACAAAATGTAGGGACTAAAGTCATTTTCATCATCATCATTGTGTCGTAGTTAGGAACGAGCATCGAAGCCCGTTTCCCTTAAACAATGTTGTGATAGGACCGAAATCTTTTTTCTTTATGATAAATCATTGGGACCAAAGTCCTTTTACCAGAGATGTATTAACTCGAGATAACGTTTTCACTTTTTACCTCTAGGATCAAAGTCCTTTTAGGTTATGTGGTGAAATTCAAGATAAGGACCTTAATAGTAGTAGTGCTTTAAAAAAGCTGAAGTCATTTATTTAGTGTTTATTAGGGTCGAAATCCTTTATCCGAGCTAGAATCCGAAGTGATCATAACTAGGACCTTTAACATTATCATTAAAACAAAGATCCTTTATTATTTTGATATGACTTGGACCATTTATTTACTTAATCAGAATTGAGGCTGCACTTAGCATCCCAAGTGTTATTTATAGCTTTATTAGTGAATTTATACCGTGACCGAGGTCATTCATCATTCCTAGGTGGACGATTCTTGGCGGCCCCCTAGTTTCTAGTATCTTCATTGTTGCCTCGGGTACTAGTAAGCTGCTCTCGAGGTTGATCTACGCCACATTGTTTCCAGCTTCTGGTTGAGAATGTTAAGTTCCAAAGTAAATATTTTGATTTGGATAATATTTATTGGAACCAAAGTCCTTAATTTTTTTGAGGTAAAGATTTAAACTCAAATAATTAATTGTGAGTTGATTTTAATGTAGGCAGCACTAAGTTGCCCTTTATTTCTTATATGGGCGACTCAAAGTGGCCCTAGGACTTAAAGTGGTTAGTCTTTTTCTTTGTTTGGGTAGCTCTAAGAGCCCTTTGTTTTTTTTTTGAGATGGGTGACCCAAAGTATCCCTAGGACTAAAACGATTAGTCCTTTATTAGTTTGGGTGGCTCTAAGCGGCCCTTTATTTAAGGAACTCATACAATTGTAACAAAATCATAACTTTGTAGAACTATAACTTGGCCAGGTGTAGAATGTAAACTTTTATAAAGTATTATCAACCACAGTTAAATTGGCAAACAATGTGCCCAATGGATGTAGTTGTTGCAACCATATTGGTCAAACGTGGACCTAAATATAAGTATATCGGTTTGGATGACTTAATCTCCTTCTTGAGTTTTTCCTTTTGGAGGATTTTACTCTCCTTTTGGGTTTGTCCCACTTAGGTGACTTTAATCTCCTTTTGGGATTTTACCTTGGTCAAGGCAGCGTGAAGCGGCTCAGTGGATTTTTTTGTTAGGAGTCCATTTTGGAAGATATCGTAATATGATAGAGAGGTTTTCTAGTAGATAAAGATAGATGTTGTTGAAGTCTTTCTAGATGCTGGGCTACATAATTGGGCTAGCCAGTCATGCCTAGAATATTGTGCAATGCTCTTACCCTAGCTCGGTATTCAGAGAGCCGAGGTACTGTGCATGTCATATGTTGAGATGCATATGTTGTAACTTAGTTTGGTAGATGCTGACACACTGCGCTGTACTCAATAGCCTTAGTCGAGACCAAACCATAGTTGGTCTTACGTATTAATATTCATTCTGACATTGAGACGAGATAACCGTTATCAGAATCTTTATTTAGTTTGACATTGAGATGGGATAAAGATTGTCGTCATTGTAACGTGTGCATGAGGTTAACATCACTATGGTGGTAAAATGTGACCAACTCACAAGATTAAGATCACCATCGATGTTAGGATTGATGGCAACTGCTATTGCATTAGCAAGATGAGGAGGTGTCAATTTGATGTGGTTGTTGCAACCATATTGGTGTAATGTAAGCGCACAATAATATTCTCCTATTTTGAGAAGATAAGATAAAAAAATATGAAACGGTTAAATAATTGAAAATAGAATTAAATAATTATAAAAAGGCCATTAACATGCCGGCTTAATAATTTGATGGCCTTCAGCACATCGTATAGGTGGAGTCTTAATGCTTTTGGCAAGTCCTTGACATGTGGTCACTAGCTTTAGCAAAGCCATATTGTCTTGATCCTAAAAATGTGAGAGCATTAATAAAAAAATACAATTTAAAAATTGAGTATTAACAAGGTTAGATTGCCTTGATCCATAATTTCTTTCCTTCTTTTTTTTTGTGGGATATGGCCTGACAATATCAGTCTACGGGCTGGGCTTCACTGTAATACCCATACTGATATAGTCATTACGTTACGCAATAATATATAACCCATTATTCAAGAACTAAAAATTCAATTTATTTAATGATTTAATTTAACTTGTTTAATTAATGAATACACACTTAAAAAATATTCAATCTAAATAATGCTTTTATTTGTTGTGAATAAACGATTACCTATCTACAAAGTAATATCCATAAAGGATAAAATTCTAAGCTACGTATCAAAAGTTTTTATACTTTATAACAAATCATAAAATCTTCATCACTTGATAAATAATTATGGTTAACGCAATAAAATTTTTGATTACATGACATATTCACTAACTTCAATTTACTTATTCGCTACATTGCATAGTTAATAAATTTAATTAATTAATCTAGTTGATTATGTGATTAGCAATTGATAACGGATTTTAAAAATTGAATTACGACATTCCTAAACTTGTAAATCTCTAACTTGACACATGCATCAAGATAAATAACTCTAAGCATGCACCAAGTGTGGCATAATCTTATACGCTAACATTTTCTATTCACATACAAAACACATCGGTACACATTATTTTATTTTTCTATTATATACTACATATTCAAAAGAGTGTTAACATTGGATTTCCACCTACAGGAGAAGCTATGTACACATCTACATCAAAACATCTAGCCATACTAGACCATGCAGGAAAGAAATCCTATGCTAACAAACAACATGATAGACTACATAACTAACAAACTCTCACACAAACTAACGGTAAGTCACATTCTGCACCACCAGCTCAAATACACCCTTCTCAGGATTATAAACTAATTCAACATATAACTAAGAAGACAAAAACTCTCATCTTCACTTGGCTGTAGGAGAATATGGAAATATCACATACAATAGGGGTGAGATATATAATTTTTCAGTTGGCACTCAAATACATTTAAAAACAATAATTAAACTAGTGACATTTCCAGCTGGATAATATACAGAAAAACAATTTCATGGAAAGGAAACCATCAGAATATGGATAAATTATAACAAATTGCCTTCTAACATTTCATTCATTAATTACATGCTCACAAAAACTTTTACTTAGGGCTTGGCCCTCTTTTCATCATCTTTGCCTACATGGTCCCATAACATAATCATTGATCATAGCTATGGTAATTTTACATATTTGAGAATTCTCCCTTGCATAGGGCGTCCCCTAAACTTAAGTGGTCATACCACACCCTTTTGGTAGATTCCACTCAACATATCCACAAAGTGAACCATAGATACATGTAGGGCTTCTCGTAGACCTTTTTCCATGATATCTTATTAGAAATTCTTTTCTAATATTTCTGGATTACCTCTACTTTTTCTTTACTTTGAAGATCATTTCCAAGCTTTTCTTGTTACTTTCACTTAAATTAAAGTGAGCATGCAATTATCTTGAAGCTGAATTTGAGACGCTTAATGTTTACTTTTAGCATCCTCTAATGAGATTAAATTTCTAAACATTTAATCTATCTCAAATTCAACTCTTGCTAACTTTAGGCACAGGCACAAATTAGACTTTTCATAAGTGTCATTATTTCTTGATCAACCTATGGTTGACAAAACAATTTTTATACAAATTATTAATAGTCCTAAACTCCTTATCTTAGCCTTGCATTAGCCCCAGGACCTTAAGAATCATTCTTTTCCATTTAAATCATTAAGATGCTAAATCACATCATTTGGATTTGCACTTGGACACACCCTTGGCCATAAATCACAAATAGTGACACTACTAATTCTTCACTTAAATTAGTGTTAGAATAACTTAGAATACCTAGAATCCACTAACACCTAATCATATTACATAAATTTCTCAATTTACTACTCTATGGCCATGAGCTTTAAAAAAGGTGCATCAAATGAGTTTTATGTTATTTAACTAAAGATTCATCTAACCACACATCAATACATTATAAATAATTCATATTTACCAAAACTTTAAATATACTTTTCAAGAAACTATTTTGGCCGTGAACATCAAAGGAAATTCTAGGGTACCATTATTTTTATCTAAGCATAATAATTGTTTTTTCTTTTTCTTTTCGATTAGAATAACACACCATGGAGTGACTATTGTCACTTTTCAATTCAAACATACCCTATAATGCATAAATAAGTAATAGTACTTCATGTAAGCTTCAAAATCATAATTTATTGACAAGAATTTAATAAACATAAATAAATCACCACATTCCTACCTTAAACGCTAATAGGGCCGTGAGCCACCAAGGCTACCCACACATGAATTTGAGCTATTTATTTGAAAATCAACATGATATCAATATTAATTACTTCATATATCATAGATCCACACTTAACTATTGAGATTAAGCCAAGGATAAGTTTAATCAAACCAAACCCTAACTCTAACATCATAGGGAAAAATCATTGTTTCCTTGAAAGTAAGCTCACCAATTCCATAAAACTAAGCTATCTAGCCAAAGATTATCCATAAAAACCTCAAAGAACATGGAAACCCATGCATCCAACAGAGATAACCCACAATGAAACTATGTTTTTCAAGAAGAAAAGCAAGGATTTGAGTTCCTACCTCTTGAAGCTTGAGTTTGATGGTGATTTTCACCTTTTTCTTCTTCTCTTTCTTCTCTTCTCCTCTTGGCCATGCTTATGGCTTCTCCTCCTTTCTCTCTCTCTATTTTTTTTCTTCTTCTTCCTTTCTCTTGGTTTTGGCCGTGGGGTAGGGACATGTAAGGGATTACTTAGTTTGTGTCTTACCTAAGCTATTTTGTTTGTGTTAGGCAAGCCAATTAGAAACTAGGATTTTTGGTTATGTTTATCATGTTAATGATGGAGTCTAGTTCATTTAGGACTATCCTAGTTGAATGGGAGCTAGATAGGAGTAACAAATAGTAACTAGTTTGGTTACTTGAACTAAGTCGTCATTGCTTTTTCTAGCCAATGGTTGGCCTCCAAATGTCACAAACTCATTGGCTAATTTTTAGCCAATTACATGGTGCCAATTGTCACCATTTTATTGGCTAATTTCTAGCCAATCCTAAGCCTCCATGTGGCACTCTCTCGTTGGCCAAACTTTCATCCAATGACATGCTTCCACATGTCATGTTCTAATTGGCCAACTTCAAAAATATTACTTTTCTATTAATTTTGCTATACTATTCTCATCTAATTAAATTCTAAAGTACTTAGAAATATATTAGTGGACTCACTGGTCAATTTCAGTTAATTACAAATTCTCTAACTATTACTAGACAAAAATGCCCCTGTTTACCTATTCAAAACTATTAAATTGCCACTGTTAAAATTTTACTGTTCCATTAAATATTTCAACTGATGTTTATTTCTTCTAGGTAATTTTCAGTGCTCTCTTTAATTTGGACAGTACAATACAATTTTTAAAAATCAAACAGGGCAACAAACAACAAATAATAATTAAACGACCATTAGGGGCTAATTAGGGTTTTAGAACCTAGCTTAGGCAAATAGGAATGTTACATTTACACTGCATTTAGGCTGCCTTTTTTTTTGAGTTGGGCCTATTAGAAACCTAACATTTTTGGACAGGGCAGTTGGTAATGTTTGCCAATCTCTGCCCATTTTTTTTCTTCTCTTTATTTGGGCTCAAGGCCCTTTAAAAACTGGTGGGCAGTTGGATGTCTTCAAGTAGAAACATCCACAACAAGTCAATGCAAGTATTTGGAGGCGCTGACAGCTTGTAACCCTAGTTGCTTTAGGTTCTCTAAAGGAGCAAGGAGATAGTTTAGTGGTGCTTGGGGCTTAGAGGCCAGCTTTGAGTTTGGTGTTTTAATTTTTATGTTTTCTTTTCTTAATGTTTTAAGTTCTTTATTCTAGGGCATAGATGGATCCAAGCTAGAAGTTTTGTTCATCTTAGTTAATTTAATTACATGTTTCTTCTCTTTTGAATTTGAATTCAATTCCATTATATTCTTAATGCTTCTAATTGTGTGATGATGAATTAGATGATTTGATGACATACATGAGACCAAGAGGTAATTGTATGAAAAATATCTTGAATTGAGTTCCATGAATTGTGTATTGTGCATGATTTGTGTATATCATTTAACAATCTCTCATAAGCACTAATGTATCCTTAATATTAATTTAATCTATGCTTGAGGAAGATAGGATAGATCAGTTTAAGGATAGTTTTAATGTCTGCCCGAGAGGGAGTATTAAATAACTTAGGAGATTGGATCTTGAAATTGAAAATTGAAGAACAGGTATGCGAATCGACCAAGGTTGCAAAAGGACTAACAAGGTGAAAATCAAAAGTCCTATATCTATCTCTTTAGTTGATACTTTATTTATTTTGTTTAGGCATTACTTTCATATTAATTCTTCTCTTTAATTGTTCTTCTCAATTAAGATTAAGTAGTTTCAACTTTGATAATCAAATTCAATCCCTGTGGGATGATACTGAGTTGTTTTGGATTTCTTTATTACTTGAACGATCCATGCACTTGTAGAAATCTCACAACAATAACCATAATCCTTCCTTACAAGACATTGCAACTAGTAAAAAATTCCAATGTTCATGGCATGGACAGATTCAAGCACGGGTCCAATGGAGTGGAGACTAGGCACCGCACCACTAAACCAAGTTGGCCAGTGATAGCTGGGGTTTGATCCTTAATGCAAAGAAGGCCACCATAGCCACAATCCTTGCTTATGTACAAGACATTGCAACAAGCAAAAAATCCCAACGTTCATGGCATGGACAAATTCAAACACAGGTCTAATGTAATGGAGACTAGGCGCTACACCACTGAACCAAGTTGGATAGCTTACTAAGGTATAGGGTTTCTTTCCTTTTATATGAAGAAACTGTGATAGTAGGAGCTTGCAAAAACAAAAATCACACTACTATACACATGGAGAGTCGAAACACGGGTCACCTGGAATTGAAGTCCAAGTGTTGGACCATTGTGCCACAAGATCATAGACGTATTTTCATGCGAACTTCTTGTAATTGTATTGAAGAAGATGTGATAGGTGTTGTGGCTTCAGCTCAAAAGTAATTCATGGTTGAGGTTGAGTTTGAACACAGGTTCTCTGGAAAGGAAAACGCATGCTGGACCATTATCCTACGCAGCCCATTTAGTTCTATTTTGAAAGAGGTTTTATTAGTAGCTTGTCCAACACTGTGAGTAATCAATGCAAGTGAGCACTAGTGTGGCGCGTTGACAATTGGTGTTGCGACTTGTGACCGAAAAATAGAGATTGAGTGTAGGGAGCCCTTAGAACTCTTCTGAAGGCATTAACGTTGAAGATTTGGTGATTTTGCTTCGGGAAAGGATATTAAACACCAATTTGGGTGCTTTCATCTACTCTAATGTTAGCGACTTGGTGGTGACTCCATTGCTAAGATTCTAAGCTTGTTGGGCATAACGCACAGAGGCAATGCTCCTCCGTCTTTGATTTGATTTTCGTTGCCTGAAGCTGATACAACTGAGATATCTGGGTTTATCTAAATGAGTCTCGTGTAGAAAATTTGGTGTAGATATGCGGTGGTGATGTGTTGTGATAGCAGTCATGGGGCTTTGTCAAAATTCAACATCCATTGGTGCCGCATGGTTCTTCTTGCTAGAAAATTTGGAATAGGCTGCTTACTATGACAGTGAAGGAACATCTAGGCTCATGGGGTTTTTTTTTTTAATTAGAGATATGTCTCTCTTCTGCATATCCTTGCATCTTTTGCAGAGAATAGTTGGAGGGTCTTTTTGAAAGGCCTCCCCTGCAATACAGAGAAGTGGGGTGGTGCAATTGAAGTAGGTCCACAGTTGTAGTCAATGCAACTTAGGCCCATGGTCAAATCAAAAAGGATATGAACATCCATAATGTTTGGTACAAATATTATTGGGCCTTGAAATTAATAAAGATGATTAGCCTATTGACATATAAAAGATAAAATCCTTATATGATATGATTAATATTCAAATTATGCCTAATGATAAGTCTCATCGATATCCCTAAAGGATACTAATTCTATTCAAGGTGAGATACTACCCTTAATCCTGGTCTATGTAATGGGAATGCTCCCCTTATGTATGATCAATTTATTATAATGCTTAAACCTACTAAGTCCTCTTCTAACTTAAGCGTCGGAGTGCTTTTGCAGATACACCTCTCTCCTCATCTCGGAGATATATGAAGAATGTCGGCAAATATTCTAAGTATGCCTACCATTTATATTTTGACCTAAACATTGGTGTCGTCTATGGAGAAAAAGGTAAAACTCTTTCCACCCTCTCAATCTGTTGACCATGACATCACAAAATTTCCTACTCTTCAAGATTTGAGGAAAATTTTCAGGGAAGTCAAGTATTAACTCCTTTCTTTCAATTTTGATTAAGTGGTATATTAATTGTTATTACTTAATATTGCATATTGTCCTTTGATTTCTATCAATTTGAAAAGTTTTAATAGATATTCATGCCTCATATGCATAAAAGCTTTTACAGCTTTACTTGGTCATTCCTAAGTTTCAATTGATATTTCATTATCATTTACTTAGCCTTATTAGTTAGGGCCTTGATTACTTAGTTGGATTTTGATATATTGAGATGAAAAACACCTTTCAACATGCCCCAACAATTTTGGGTTAGATTCCAACCAGCAGCGAGACCGTAATAAGGGGGAGAAGAAAGATTACCCCAAATGACAAAGACTTAATATTTTCGTCCGCAACTTTCTTAAAGGAAATGCAATTGGTGTAGTGGTCTAGAGTCTAATTTTACAATTGGAAAATCCGTGTTCGAGACAGACCAGGCCATTGCATTTTTTCTAACTACTTATCATGTCTTCTTCAATAGAAAGAAAAGAAGTTCACTTCGTTAACAACAATGGTCTTGTGACACAACTGTCCAACACACGAACTTAAGTTCCAAGGACCTTGGTTCAATTCTCCAGTCAGCCACTGACATGGACGATCTTGTGGCAAAATGGTCCAACACTTGGACTTCAATTTCAAGCACTTGGGTTCAAATCCCGTTGTGTTATTTTTATGGGCCAAAGTTGTTTTGATATTTTTGCCATAATCAACACAGATCTACATCTAGCAAGGGCCTAGTCCAAAAATGTTGAGTTTCTGACAGGCCCAATTCAAAGAGAAAAAAAAAAACCCACTCCAAAAATGTTGAGTTTCTGACAGGCCCATTTCAAAGACAAAAAAAAAAGGGGCGACCTAAATGCAAGTGTAGCCCAGCAAGCAGACTGATATTGTTAGGCCAAATCCTAAAAATAAAAAGGAGAGAAATTATGGATCAAGGCAATCCAGTCTTCTCAAAACTCAATTTTTAAATTGTATTTTATTATTAATGCTTTCACATTTTTAGGATTAATAAGGGTCAAGGCAATACGGCTTTGTTAAAGCTAGTGACCACATGTCAAGGACTTGCCAAAAGCATCAGGACTCCACCTATGCTATGTGCTGAAGGCCATCAAACTATTAAGCCGACATGTTAACGTCCTCTTTATAATTATTTAATTATATTTTCAATTATTTAACTGATCCATATTTTGTGTTTACACACCAACATAGTTGCAACACCACATCAAGATGATACCTCATTATCTTACCAATACAACAATGGTTAGTTTTAATCCTAACATTGATATCATTTTACCACAGTAATTTTAATCCTATAAGTCGGTTTCACTCATTTTACCACCATGGTAATGTTAAGCCATGAGTCAGTTTCATTTTACCACTATGGGGATGTTAACCTTGAGCTCATGTTACAATAACGGTCGACCTTTATCTTACCTCAACATCAAATTAAACAAAGACTATGATGACAGTTGTCTCGTCCCAACATTAGAATGAAAATCAATATTGAACATATGCATCTTAACATTCGACATGCCCAATACCTCGACTCGCCAAATACCGAGTTGAAGGACAAGTGTATTACATGAATATTTTAGGCCTAATTGGCTAGCCCAATTATGCGGCTCATTATCTAAAAAGACTCCAACAACATTCTTCCTTATCAGAACTAGTAAGTACCAAAAGTTATCCTTATCAACCCTGGAGGGAACCAAGACCAGAGTTCTCCAAGAGGTAAAGTCTCAAAATAAGACAAACTTGCCTAAGAGGCATAGACTCAAAAGGAGACTAAAGTTCTCCAAGAGGTAGCATCCCAAAAGGAGACTAGAGGTCTTCTGAGAGGTAGAGTTCTAAAAGGATACAAACATTACCTAAAAGCTATAAACTCAAAAGAAGACTAAAGTTTTCTAAGAGGTAGGGTCTCAAAAGGAGACTATAGGTCTTATGAGAGGTAGAGTCCTAAAAGGATACAAACATTGCCTAAGAGGCATAAACTCAAAAGGAAACTAGAGTTAACTGAAAGATGAAGTCTCAAAAGAAGACAAACTTTGCCTAAGAGGCATAAACACAAAAGCAGACTATAGTTCTCTGAGAGGTAAAGTCTCAAAAGGAGATAAACGTTGCCTAAGAGGTATAAACTTAAAAATGGAGATCGATATACTGTAATTAAAATTCACACCTAACCAATATAGCTACAGCTACTACATTTTGGTACATTATTTACCGATATTGTCGCGATTAATTCAATCCTGATGACATCTTCTATAGTCAGATTCTCGATAATCAAACCCACTGGATCGCTTAAGCAGCCTTAACTCCAGTAATGGGATAAGAATTCCCAAAAAAATTACAATGTGGAACCCCATAATGGGTTCCCAACGACAAAATTCATTGTGTCGCTTTGTGTCGCCTTAAGTCGAGTAATGGGATAAGAATTCCCAAAAATCACAATGTGGAACCCAATGATGGGTTTTTAACAATAAAGCCTACGGGCCGCTTCACGCCTCCTTCAACAAGGGAAAACCCCAAAAAGGAAAGTAAAGTCCTCTTAGAGGAAAAACTCGAGAAGGAGACTAAAGTCACCCAAACCAATATGCTGACATCGAGGTCCATAGTTGACCAATATGGTTGCAACTACTACATCCACCAGGCACCTTGTTTGCCAATTTGATTGTGATCAATAATACTTTATGAAAATTTTCATATATATACTTGGCCAAGTTATTCATCGCTTAAGTCATCTCGGCTACTTACATGTGTCGGGCCACTTAGTACCACCCCAATAAACGCTCTCTGGGCCACTTCGGGTCCCCATCTAGAAAATAAATGAAAGGCCACTTAGAGCTGCCAAAACAAAGAAAAGGACTAACCACTTTAAGTTCTAGGACCACTTTAGGTCACCCATATAAAAAATAAAGGGCTGCTTAGTGCCACCTACATTAAAATCAATTCATGATTAATTATCTAAGTTTAAATCTTTACCTCAAAAAGATTAGGGACTATGGTTTCAATAAATATTATCCGAGTCAAAATATTTACCTTGAAACTTAACCTTTTCATCCAAAAGCTGGAGATGAGGGGGTGTAGATCAACCTCGAGGGTAGCTTACTACTACTTGAGATAACAATGAAGATCCTAGAAATTAGGGGGCCACCGGCTCACCTAGGAATGATAAAGGATCTCGGTCTCGGTATAAATTCATCAACAAAGGTCTAAAATAACACTTGAGATGCTAAGTGCAGCCTCACATTGGAACAATGAATAAAGGACCATGGCCTTTCAAAAAAGCCTAGTAATAAAGGTCCTAGAAATGCTTAAACTATGGGCGCCATTAAATGCCACCTTATTTTGGATCAAGTAGATAAATGATCCAGTTCATATAAAATAATAAAGGATCTCGATTTTAATGCTAACATTAAAGGTCCTAGTTATTATCACTTTGGATTCTACCTCGAATAAAGGATCCTAATAAACACTAAACAAAGGACCTCAGCCTTTTTAAAGCGCCACTACTATTAAGGTCCTCATCTTAGATTTCATCACATAACCTAAAAGGACTCTGGTCCTAGAGGTAAAAAGTGAAAATGTTATCTTGGGTCAATATATCTCGGGTAAAAAGACGTTGGTCCCAACAATTTATCACAAAGCAAAGAGATTTCAGTCCTATCACGACATTACTTAAGGGAAAAAAGACTTCGGTCCTAGTACCTAACTATGACACAACAATGATGGTGAAAATGACTTTAATCCTTACAGTTTTTGTGCTGATTAATCCAAATTACACATTTGAGTCCGATATGCAAATGATAGCACAAAAAATACAACTGTTATCTCTCATTCTTTAAAGCTGGGGGAAAAATGGGGCAATTCAAGCATTTTAGGTAGCTAACTAGATGATAACTACTTAAGTATCTACCTCGAGATAATAGAAATGAGGTAAATTCCAACTCCACTGAGATGAAATTTATCACTAACATACTACAAAATATGGGAGCAAAGAATCATTACTCACTCATATCGGAGTAAACATGTCATATCTCGGGATATCACCATTATCTCGGGATATTATCATTATCAAAAATTTGATGACCACCTATGAAGGGTTAGTAACCAACACCTTGGCCCAACATTGGTGAGAACTCAGAATCTTGACGAGACGACAAGACACCGACTTAGGGACAGTGTTTGGTACAAATATTATTGGGCCTTGTAACTGATAAAGATGATTAGCCCATCCATATATAAAAGATAAAATCCTCATATGATAAGATTAATATTCAAATTATGCCTAATGATAAGCCTCATTGATATCCCTAAGGGATACTAATTCTATTCAAAGTGGAATACTACCCGTAATCCTGATCTATATAATGAGAATGCTCCTCTCAAGTATGATCAATCTATTCTAATGCTTAAACCTGTTAAGCCCTATTCTAACTTGAGCATCAAAGTACTTTTGCAGGTATACCCCTTCCTCATCTTGAAGATATATGAAGAATGTCGACAAATATTTCAGGTATGCTTACTCTTTATATTTTGACTGAAACACATAGCAAGAGTTTATTTCCATTTTTTGAGGGCCATTGTTCATTATGCAGGAAGAGGGCCACACATCTCTGGATCATGTACCTAGGAGTCTGAATTGAATGCCTATGACCATGACTTTTGTAATAAGATAACGATATGAAATATTATAAATGTGAATCAACGGAAATTAATTTCATGTACTGTGTGTTAATTCTCTTAATGGTTATTAATATAAATATTAATCAAAAGAGAATTAGAGGAAAGATAATTTATGACAATTATTGCCATTGAGTCTACGAATCAGAAGTTAGGAAATCATAAAAGGCTATGCTATTGTAGAATTCTCCATCATTTAAGGGTATACCATTAATGGCATTCTTTTCCATTTGAATTCATCATAAAGCAAAATACTTGTTTCTTGGCTGTATCAAAATAACAGAATAATTCATCATCAAATATAAATTAGAGACCATGGAATTGCAACAATTTTTAGGCTCAAATTTATATTACTTATATAATTTAAGAAAAGGATACTTATTTTTGTGCGTTTATGTGCCTGTGTAAGTTTTTTGTAAATAAAAGAAGAAATTGTATTTCAGAAAAGGAAAATTTCAAAAGAGACATCCTTCAAAAAAGAAGAAAGAGACGAGAGGGAATTTTTTTAATGTACAATGACAACGACAATCAAACCTTATCCCACTAGCCCTTAGGAGGATCTTATTTTTTTTATATAGGAACATAAATTTTATTAGAGAGAAACTAAGCAAAGTACAACCACAGTGTTTATAAGATATCCTCCAAAACAAAAAAAGAGAAAAAAAAAAGGGAAAAAGAAAGAATCAATTATGTAGCAAGGCTGTACAGTAATAACTAATACAACTCTATGTCATAACAGTGACAGGGATCCAGTTAGCAACTTTTATTTACATAAATTATTGTTAGGTTGATGGCAGTAACATTTTTCGATTAAAAGGGATGGTCACAAATGGAGGAGTAAAAAGCAATAAAACGTATAAACAATCATGTAGATGGAAAAAAAATATAGCAACAATAAGAAGTAATTACAGAAGGGCACTTCTTGAACTTGAACAGTTTGGACACTATAAAAAATTGAGAGAGGACTTGCAAAAGTTGTGCAAGGATTATCACATTTACAGTACTGACTGGGACTTATGATCAAAAGAGAAATAAAATCTTGCAACGCTTGAAAGCTAAACCTCTAAAAGCTGCTCGAGCTTCAGCTAGTTCAAGGAAAACAACCTGAAATATCATTTCCAAATAATTTAAAGCTTGACATAAATATCATTAAACACTGAACGAGTAATGCTAATAACATTAACTTTTCAAATTCCTCACTGCTGGACATAAAGTTCACCAATCAATCAAAAAAAGAAAAGGAAGCAACAAAATGCAATAAGTATATTCAAGTTCCCATAATACAATAAATTACTGTCAACTACACCAGATGGTGCAAAGAAAAACATGTAGGATCCAATGGTCCATAAAATGAAGAAATACATCTACAACCTATTTTTTAATAATAATAATAATATTAATGTATTTAAAAATGTAAAAGGAGCGTAAACCTTGTGCACAAGATTGTTTTTCTTTTTCTCTTTCAAATATTTTAGGCATGGTAGTTGGAATCGCATGAATCACGAAACAATTCGTGCGATTCGATGCGAATCTGCAACCAACCGATGCAAATCGCATGAAGAATCGTTTTGACACCGGAATCGTGGACAGAATTGCCGGAATTGCAATGCTCGCTGCGATTCTGGTGAGACTGCAAACTGGGTCGCGCAAGGATCTGGGTCGGATCTTGCACAACCTGAGTCAAAAAAATGTAATTTTATTTTTTTTCCAATTTTTTTAAGGATCTGAAGGAAAAGTTCCGAAAACTTCCATCCCCTCTCAAATTTAGAGAACCCATCTCTATTCCCTCTTGTTTGTGAAAATCAATGGTGCTGGTCTCCCACAGAGCTTTTTGGTCAGCGTCTTTTTTTTCTTTTTTTTTTTCTTTCCTTTGAGTATGTAATAATAGAAGGGAAGATATTTGATGGCCTCTGCTTATTGAATACCAGCATCTTTTTTTTTTTTTTTTTGTTTTCCTTTGGGTACAGTGTCTTCCGTTGGGTACAGGATAAGAGGATATTTGATGGTGGTCTCTGCTTCTTTGTTTGTAACCTTTTTGCTGGTAAATTATTATTTATTTGTTGTCTGCTCTCTACTGCTATTTTATGTACTGTGTGAGTCTACAATGGGTCATATAAAAAAAAAAAGAGTCATGTTATATGGAACTATTGTGAAATATGAGTTATTTGACTTTAAAATGCTAATGTATATATGTTTTCAATGTTTTATTATGTGAAAAATATATTTTATGTTAATTTTATTAATTGATCATGAATCTTATAATTCATAATACATTTCAATTTATGATTCAAAAATAAGCCTTCCGATTCACGATTTGATAACTATAATTTTTAGACACAAGGTTGTTTTATAATCACATACCCTAAAGGAAGAAATACCATTAATCAAGAATGTACTAGAAAGAAGTACAGAACTAGGCAATAAGGTAGGATAATAAGGTAAGCATCAATGAAAATAAAAAATTGCAAAGCAAAAGTTTAGCAGAGAAAAAAAGTACCAAGGCCAATGCCTTTGTTGGAGGGAGAATTATTTTATCCAAACTACCAAATTTCCCAAACATCTTTGCCAGTTCATTTTCTGAAGAACCATTGGGCAAGTTCTTCACTAACAGCACATGGTTGCTTCTTTTTAAGCCATCAACTTTACCATTGGCAAATTCCTCCAAAGACTCCACATTCACTCCTGCATTTGTAAATGCTTTTTTTTGTCTGAGATCACTTGAGTTTCTCCCAAAGCAATACGTACGGCCAGATCTTCAGCTTCTCGGTCAAGAAAATCACTTTTACTGACACCATATTCCAGAGCAATGTTTGCTACAACCTATTAACATTAACACTTGGTTATATATATATATATATATTAGTAGACATGAAAACCTGAGAGCAAGAAAGGGCATCACCCATAAAGCAAAATCAAAAACATAGTGAAATGCCATCACAAGAAAACAAAATCTTGGCTATACCCTCCAAAGGGTCAAAACAAAAGAAAAGGAGATGGTAGGAAAGAATTATATTGCCAAGAAAACACAATTGCATGAGAGAATGAGGAACAACATTGCAATTTCTCCTACCCCACATACCCCCCACCCCAAAAAAGAAATAAGAAATGATACTTAAATAACCATGAATTTTTACAAAAAAAAATTTCTTAGAAAGAAACGAGGGAATGTACAACTAAAGGAGAATAAGAAATCCTCCAAAAGAAAGAAAAAAAAATACACCAGGTGATAAAAAGTAAAGAATTAAGCTAAGCTGCCCAATCTCTATACATGTAAGAAATGGCCACTCCATTGAAATAACCATTAGCTGAAGTGCCGAACACCATAGAGAGACCATAAAAACAACCACTCCCAAAGTAAGTTGAGGGGCAGAGAGGTGCCCCTAAAAATGAGAGCATTCCTCTCCAACCAAATGCACCAAAAGATTGTGAATATTGAACACTGCCACAAGATTTTTGCCTCCATTTTGTCAAATCCTTTAAACCTAACCAGCAGAAAATATTCCAAAGTAGGAGGAGGACAAACCCAAAGCTTGCCAAGGACCCCAAAATACTTGTTCCATAAGGAAGTAGCCGCCTTATAATGCATGAACAAAAGCCAGTATAAATAATGTGAAAATAACTAACCAGAACAAGTTGAGATTTTCTTTTGTTTTTTTTCGAAAAAGAAAAGGTAATGCTAAGCATCATTTAGAATTTTTCATACATTGTTGACTACTCCACAAAGGCCAAAATAAGAGAACCATGGTTAGCAATTTATTAAGTGTTACTGTATCAGGGTGCATGAACAGACTATTCCATGCTCTGGTATCTCCGCTAGCTTCAGCCACTTTCCTCTCTTCCTCTCTCCGTTGTTTGAGAGTTTTAGAGCTTTAGTCCTTGGAAACATTGTTCCTACAGGATACAAACCAAATACTGCTGATAATGCACTTTATATGTTTTACATACTCTTTATTTTCTGAAGGTCTTTGTATGGCTGGCATAACATGCAACAATCTTCCTTGAAAGATTGAATTGTCTAACTCTTCTAGTGCCCTGATAAGCAAGTATCATACTGTTACATAAATTATTGACAAAACAAATTTAAGGTTAGGAACCTCCCTTTAAAATACCAGAAACTGGGATCGGAGCCCAAAATTTACAAAGAACACACTGGAAAAACTGAAAGAAAATTACACAGAAAGGAAAATGGCCCCAAGCTTTCGAGAGGCGTGGTCTCTCCACTGCCAGAATTGACTCCAGAATTTCCTCTCCCCCCTTTCACGTAACTTCTCCCTCCTTTACATATTCTGCCTCCCCCCCGCCCACAGTCCATAACTGTCACTACTCATTCATAACTGCCACTACCTATTCTTTCCCACTCGCCCTCTCTCATATCCCACTCAACAGACAGTTATGCAATCTGCATTGCTACCCCACACTGGCCTGTTCCACTTATCTCTCTCCCAGCCACGTTGTGTGTTCTCCTGCACTGTTCTTCTGCGGAGTTGCTTCCCCTCTCGTAACTCCCTCATTTAGTGCCCCCTTTTTTCCTCTAACCCTGCTTCTGTGGTAAACTTTTCTAATAGGGGGTCTAACAATACTCCCCCCCAAAAGTCTCACCTTGTCCTCAAGGTGGAAATCAGGAAAATTATCTTGAATGGTAAGGAAAGGTTCTCACGTGTTTTCACAGTCTGGTAAGTCTTCCCACTGAATTAACACTTCTGGTTCTCAACTTGCGGCTGTCCTGACATTGAGTACTGCTGCAGGGTACACCTTCAATTCCCATTCCTCCGTTAGATTTTTGGGTAAAGGTTACTGGCTGACTGCCTCTGCTACTGACTTCTTTAATGAGGAGACATGAAAAACAGGATGTATACATGTATGATCCGACAGACGTAGTCTATAAGTAACTTGCCCCACCTTTTCCACCACCTCGTAAGGACCATAAAACCTCGGGCTTAACTTCTCATTTGCTTTCCTAGCTAGAGATTTGAAATCTGTAGGGTCGTATTTTTAGATAAACATAATCTCCTGGCTGATAGCTGACATCCCTCCTTTTCTTGTCTGCCTACGACTTCATTTTGTTTTCGGCCGTCACCAGATTGTCCTTCAACTCATCCAATATCCTGTTCCTATCTGCAATAAGTTGATTAACTCCCTCAACCACGGATGAATCCTCAGAGCACCTTAGCAAGATCGGCGGTTCCCTTCCATACAAAGCTTTGAAATGGGGACATCCTAGTTGAACTGTTGCAGTTAGTATTGAACCAAAATTCTGCCCAATTTAGCCACTTAGGCCACTGCCTAGGCTTATTCCCCACGAAACACCTGAGATAGGTCTCAAGGCGCATCGATTTACCACTTCGGTCTGGCCATCAGATTGAAGATGATATGCGGAACTGAGCTTAAGAGTTATCTCTGATAGTTTGAATAGATCCATCCAGAATTGACTGATAAAGACTCGGTCTCTATTCGAGACTATTGAAGTAGGGAACTCGTGTAGCTTTACTACCTCCCTCACAAACACGTCAGCCACATCCTTAGCTGAAAATGATGGCACAAAGGAATGAAATGTGCATATTTAGTGAGTCTATCTACAACCACCATTATAGTATCCACTCCCTGTGCTTTTGGCAAGCTTCCCACGAAATCCATGGAAATATCACTCCATACCTGAGTTGGAATTGGCAATGGCTGTAGCAAGCCGGCCGGGGACAAAGCTTGGTACTTATGTTCCGTTGACAAGTATCACAGGCTGGCTACATAAATTCTTGATGTCTCCCTTTCATTCCTTCCCAATACCGCAGGCCAGCTATTTTCTTATAGGTCCTGAAGAAACCTGAATGACCCCCAAACGGAGTAGCACGGAATTCATAGGAGAATTGCAGGTATCCTTGCAAGAACGCCTTGATAGGACCAATCTTGCCTTTATAATACAGACAGTTCCCTTTTTTAACATAGCCCGGGTGCGCTTCTTCGTCTATCAACAAATCCTGTAGGATGGCCTTTAGTTTGCTGTCATTTTGCAGCTCTTCTGCCCAGAGCTCCGAATCCGCAATGTGAAAAGTGGAAATAGCATAGAAATCCACCCTTTCTGGACAACGCATCAGCAGCTTTATTTTCTGCTCCCGACTTGTACTACACTTCAAAATCAAACCCCATTATTTTTGAGGTCCATTTTTGCTGTTCCTCTCCCATCAGCCGCTGTTCAGTTAAATACTTCAGACTTTTCTGATCTGTTCTGATCACGAAATGTCTTCCCATCAAGTAATGGCTCCACTTCTTTACTGCCAGAACTATCATCGTCAGTTCCCTTTCATATACAGACTTGTGCTGTGCTCTGTTAGACAATCCTTGACTGAGGTATGCAATAGGTCTACCCTCCTGCATGAGAACTGCCCCCAAGCCCTTCCCTGTTGCATCTGTCTCTAACACAAGTTTTTGAGAAATCAGGCACTGCTAGCATGGGCAAAGTCACCATAGCTGATTTCAACAACTCAAAGGCTTGTTGTGCTTCCTCATTCCACTCGAATCCGTCCTTCTTTAGCAATTGAGTTAATGGCCTTGCTATCTTGCCATAATCCTTCACAAATCTCCTGTAGTATCCTGTCAATCCCAAGAACCCTCGGAGTCCCTTAACATCCTTGGATTTTGGCCAGCTGGTCATACCCTCTACCTTCATGGGATCAGCTTGGACACCTTGAGCTGATATGATGTGGCCCAAATACTCCAGCTTTGGCTGTCCAAAACTACATTTCTTCTTCTTTAGCAACAATTTATTCTCCCTTAGCTGTTGCAACACCAGCTCTAAGTACACTAAGTGTTCTTGTTTGCTGACACTGTATACAAGTATATCATCAAAGAATACCAACACGAATTTCCTCAAGAATGGACGAAATACCTTATTCATTAAGGCTTGGAAAGTAGAAGGAGCATTGGTTAACCCAAAAGGCATTACCAAAAACTCATAATGCCCCTCATGAGTGCGAAATGTCATTTTGAAAATGTCCTCTTCCCTCATCCGGATCTGGTGGTACCCTGATTTTAAGTCCAATTTAGAAAAGATAACTGCACCCCCAGCTCGTCCAATAGCTCATCTATAGTCGAAATAGGAAATTTGTCTGGCACAACCACCTTGTTCAAAGCCCGATAATCAACACATAATCGCCAGCCCCCGTCCCTTCTAACTAATATGATGGGGCTGGAAAACGGACTTGTACTGTGCCTGACAATTCCAGCTACCAACATTTCCGCCACCACTCTCTCTATCTCGTTTTTCTGATAATGGGGGTACCTAATAGGGTCTTGTATTAGGTACCGAGGCTCCTTCTTTCAGCCTTATCCTGTACTCTGGAAGGAGGTAGACCTTTGGGCTCTTTGAAATTTCTCTAGAACATGCTGTAACTCCTCCCATTCCACCGGATCCACTTGCTGCCTAACGTCCCAGTTAGTCACTTCCACCAGAAATCCTTCCCAATCATTATGTAGCGCCTTCATCATGGACTTTAAGGAGGCTGCTGATCGGGATAGTGAAGAATCTCCTTGTAATGTTACTACCTTCTCTCTTGACCGGAACCTGATTGTTAGTTCCTTAAAAATTGGCTTTGATTTCACCTAACCCCTCCAACCAGTCCAGGCCGAACACTACATCTGCTCCCCCCAACTCAAAACAAGAAAATAATCAGCTGTAATCTTTAATCCTTGCACCAACATATTCACCGCCTTTACACACTCCTTTGCACCTAATTTTATGCCCGTCACCCACCTCCACTACATACTCAGGGGTTTCTACGGTGGTTACACTAAAGCTCCTCTACTATCCTCCTATCAATGAAGTTACTTGAAGCCCCACAATCTACTAGTACGAACACCTTCCTCCCTTGTATTTCACCCCACAACTTGAATGATTTCTTTGAAGTTAGCCCCATGATACTATTCATGGACAGCTGCAATGCCTTGTCTCCTCCCACTTTCTCCCCTTCTTCAAATTTTTCCTCTTCCAACTCCTCTTCTGTCCCCAACAGTAACACACTGAAGTGCTTAAATTTACAAATGTGTTCTGGGCCGAATTTTTCATCACATCTAAAACACAACCCTTTTCCTCCTTTTCTCCTGCATTTCTGCTTCGGTGAGCCTCTTGAATCCGGTGCTCTTCTTCGGGTAATAACTCCTGTTAGACACCCCATTAGGAAAGTTTACCACAGAAGCAGGGTTAGAGGGAAAAAAAGGGCAATATATGAGGGAGTTACAGAGAGGGGAGCAACTCAATAGAACAGCAGTGCAGGAAAACACAAAACGTGGCTGGGAGAGAAAGAAGAAGTGGAACAGGCCAGTGTGGGGCAATAATGCAAGCTGCAGTTTCTGTCATATGAGAGAGAGGGAGTGGGAACGTGAGGGGTGGTGGCAGTTATGAATGAGTGGGGCAGTTACGAATTCTGGGAGGGCAGAATATGCAAAAGGAGGGGGAAGTTACGGAGGGGGGGAAGAGGAAATTCTGGAGTCAGTTCTGGCAGTGAAGAGACCAAGCCTCTCGAAAGCTTGGGGCCATTTTCCTTTCTGTATAATTTTCTTTCAATTTTTCCAGTGTGTTCTTTGTAATTTTCTTTCAGTTTTCCCGTGTGTTTTCTATAAATTCTGGGCTACAATCCCAGTTTCTAGTACTTTAAAGGGAGGTTCCTAACAAATTGGTATCAGAGCTCCCGATTCAGGGGGCCGTGAATGGTGTGGTCTAAGATGGAGAACCGTGTGGAGACTTTGGAGAAAGGCGTGGAGCAGTTGAGACATGAACTTGACCGGTTGAGAGTGAAAACACAGCAGGAAAGGGTGGAGGTGAGGCAGGACAGGGAGAACAAGGGGGCTCAAATGGCCAGGATGGAGCATGTTCAGCAATAGATTCCGCAATGGATGAAAGGGAAAGAAACCGTCCCTCCCAGGAGATAGACCGGTGAGAAGCCTGAGGAAGAAGGAGAGGACATGCTGCAGGGGAGAGCAGGGTCCTGTGGCAGTCAGAACCTCCCGGCATGAGGGAAGACAGAGGAAAGAGGTTGGAGATATCGATATTCACAGTTGAGGATGCATTTGGCTGGGTGAATAAGATAGAGAGATATTTTCAAGTAAATTCTCTGGAAGAGCAGGAGAAATTGGACGCTGTGATGGTAGCCATGGAGGGGAGAGCATTGAATTGGTATGCCTGGTGGGAAAACCGCAATCCACAGGCAAGCTGGACAGAGTTTGAAGGCTGTTGTGGTGCGGAGGTTTCAACCTGCCCTTAGCCCAAAACTCCGTATGAATTGCTGTTGGGACTCCACCAGACCGGGTCTGTCATGGAATACCGTGAGCAATTTGAGCTCCTCACGGTACCATTGGCAGTAGCTGATGAGAGCATGTTGAAGGGGATATTTCTCAACGGCCTTGAAAGGAGGTGAGAGTAGAATTTAAGCTTCACAGGTTGGGATCGCTATCAGAATTGATGGACTTGGCTTTGCTAGTGGAAGAAAAGGGACTCGGCTGTGGGAAAGGGGAAGAACTGGGATGAGTTCCAAAGGGACTCGACCTTATTTCTCCAGCAGAACAGCTGCTGCAGAAGTAGGGACTAGGCCCTATTCCAACTATGGGGGCGTCGTCCCTTGAGGAAAACTCTTACCTCACAACGGCTTCCAAGGTAGGAAGCGTGGGGCAGAAGTCAGCAGAATCACGCTCTGCTGAAGGGAGTTATTACCCGAAGAAAAGCACCAGATTCAAGAGGCTCACCGAAGCAGAAATGCAGGAGAAAAGGAAGGAAAGGGTTGTGTTTTAGGTGTGATAAAAAATTCAGTCCAGAACACATTTGTAAATTTAAGCAGTTCAGTGTGTTACTGTTAGGGGCAGAAGAGGAGTTGGAAGAAGAAAAATTTGAAGAAGAAGGGGAGAAAGTGGAAGGAGGCAAGGCATTGCAGCTGTCCATGAATAGTATCACGGGGCTAACTTCAAAGAAATCATTCAAGTTGTGGGGGGACATACAAGGGAGAAAGGTGATCGTACTAGTAGATTGTGGGGCCTCAAGTAACTTCATTGATAGGAGGGTAGTAGAGGAGCTTAATATAAACACCGTAGAAATCCCTGAATATGTGGTGGTGGGTGATGGGCATAAAATTAGGTGCAAAGGAGTGTGTAAAAGGGTGAATATGTTGGTACAAGGATTAAAGATTACAGCTAATTATTTCTTGTTTGAGTTGGGGGGAGCAGATGTAGTGCTAGGCCTGGACTAGTTGGAGGGGATAGGTGAAATCAAAGTCAATTTTTAAAAAACTAACAATGAAGTTCCTGTCAAAAGAGAAGGTAGTCACATTACAAGGGAATTCTTCACTATCCCGATCAGCAGCCTCCTTAAAGTCCATGATGAAGGCCCTACATAATGATGGAGAAGGATTTCTGGTGGAAGTGACTAACCCGGACTTTAGGCAGCAAATGGATCTAGTGGAATGGGAGGAGCTACAACATGTTCTGGAGAAATTTCAAGATCTTTCAAAGAGCCCAAAGGTCTACCTCCTTCCAGAGTACAGGATCATGCTATAAGATTGAAAGAAGGAGCCCAAATACCTAATACAAGACCCTATAGGTATCCCCATTATCAGAAAAAATGAGATAGAGAGAGTGGTGGCGAAAAATGCTGGCAGCTGGAATCATCAGACACAGTACAAGTCCTTTTTCCAGCCCCATCATATTAGTTAGAAAGAAAGACGGGGGCTGGCGATTCTGTGTTGATTATCGGGCTTTGAACAAGGTGATTGTGCCGAACAAATTTCCTATTCCAGTTATAGATGAACTGTTGGACGAGCTGGGAGGTGCAGTTATCTTTTCTAAATTGGATTTAAAATCGGGATACCACCAGATCAGGATGAGGGAAGAGGACGTCTCCAAAACGGCATTTCGCACTCATGAGGGGCATTATGAATTTTTTGGTAATGCCTTTCGGGTTAACCAACGCTCTTTCTACCTTCTCCAAGCATTAATGAATGAGGTATTTCGTCCATTCTTGAGGAAATTTGTGTTGGTATTCTTTGATGATATACTTGTATACAGCATCAGCAAACAAGAACACTCAATGCACTTAGAGCTGGTGTTGCAACAACTAAGGGAGAATAACTTGCTGTTAAACAAGAAGAAATGTAGTTTTGGGCAACCGAAGCTGGAGTATTTGGGCCACATTATCTCAGCTCAAGGTGTCCAAGTTGATCCCATGAAGGTAGAGGGTATGACCAGTTGGCGAAAAACCCAAGGATGTTAAGGGACTCCGAGAGTTCTTGGGATTAACGGGATACTATAGGAGATTTGTGAAGGATTATGGTAAGATAGCAAGGCCATTAACTCAATTACTAAAGAAGGACGGATTCGAGTGGAATGAGGAAGCACAGCAAGCCTTCGAGTTGTTGAAATCAGCTATGGTGACTTTGCCCGTGCTGGCCGTGCCAGATTTCTCAAAAACTTGTGTTAGAGACAGATGCATCAGGAAAGGACTTGGGGGCAGTTCTCATGCAGGAGGGCAGACCTATTGCATACCTCAGCCAAGGGTTATCTAGCAGAGCACAGCACAAGTCTGTATATGAAAGGGAATTGATGGCAGTAGTTCTAGCGATAAAGAAGTGGAGGCATTACTTGATGGGAAGACATTTCGTGATCAGAACATATCAGAAAAGCCTGAAGTATTTAACGGAACAGCGGCTGATGGGTGAGGAATAGTAGAAATAGACCTCAAAATTAATGAGGTTTGATTTTGAAGTGCAGTACAAGCCGGGAGGAGAAAATAAAGCTGCTGATGCATTGTCCCGAATGGTGGATTTCTTTGCTATTTCCACTTTTCACATTGCGGATTTAGAACTCTGGGCAAAAAAGTTACAAAATGACAGCAAACTGAAGGCCATCCTACAGGATTTGTTGATAGACAAGGAAGCGCACCCGGACTATGTTAAAAAAGGGAACTGTCTGTATTATAAAGGCAAATTGGTCTTACCAAGGCGTTCTGCAAGGATACCTTCAATTCTCCATGAATTCCATGCTACCCCTTTTGGGGGTCATTCAGGTTTCTTCAGGACTTATAAGAAGATAGCTGGTCTGCTGTATTGGGAAGGAATGAAAGGAGACATCAAGAGCTTTGTAGCTGCCTGTGATACTTGTCAACGAAACAAATACTAAGCTTTGTCCCCAACCGGATTGCTGCAGCCATTGCCAATTCCAACTCAGGTATGGAGTGATATTTCCATGGATTTCGTGGGAGGCTTTCCAAAAGCACAAAGAGTGGACACTATAATGGTGGTTGTAGATAGATTCACGAAATACGCACATTTCATTCCATTGTGCCATCCATTTTCAGCCAAGGATGTTGCTGACGTGTTTGTGAGGGAGATAGTGAAGCTACACGAGTTCCTTACTTCAATAGTCTAGAATAGAGACCGGATCTTTATCAGTCAATTCTGGATGGATCTATTCAAATTATCAAGGACAACTCTCTCAAGCTCAGTTCCGCATATCATCCTCAATCGGATGGTCAGGCCGAAGTGGTAAATCGATGCCTTGAAACCTATCTCAGGAGTTTCGTTGGGAACAAGCCTAGGCAGTGGCCTAAGTGGCTAAATTGGGCAGAATTTTGGTTCAATACTAACTACAACAGTTCAACTAGGATGTCCCCTTTCAAAGCTTTGTATGGAAGGGAACCGCCAATCTTGCTAAGGTGCTTTGAGGATTCATCCGTGGTTGAGGGAGTTAATCAGCTGATTGCAAACAGGAACCGGATATTGGATGAGTTGAAAGACAATCTAGTGACTGCCCAAAACAAAATGAAGTAACAAGCAGACAAGAAAAGGAGGGATGTCAGCTATTAGCCAGGAGATTATGTTTATCTAAAAATTCGACCCTACAGATTCAAATCTCTAGCTCAGAAAGCCAATGAGAAGTTAAGCCCGAGGTTTTATGATCCTTACGAGGTGGTGGAAAAGGTGGGGCAAGTTGCTTATAGACTATATCTGCCGGATTATACACGTATACATCCTGTTTTTCATGTCTCCTCATTAAAGAAGTCAGTATCAGAGGCAGTCAGCCAGCAACCTTTACCCAAAAATTTAACAAAGGAATGGGAATTGAAGGTGTACCCAGCAGCAGTACTCAATATCAGGACAGCTGCAAGTGGAGAACTAAAAGTGTTAATTCAGTGGGAAGACTTACCAGACTGTGAAAACACGTGGAAACCTTTCCTTACTATTCAAGATAATTTTCTTTGATTTCTACCTTGAGGACAAGGTGAAACTTTTGAGGGGGAGTATTGTTAGATCTCCCATTAGGAAAGTTTACCACAGAAGCAAGGTTAGAGGGAAAAAGGAGGAAATACATGAGGGAGTTACGGAGAGGGGAGCAACTCAACAGAACAACAGTGCGGAAAACACAAAACGTGGCTGGGAGAGAGAGAAGTGGAACAGGCCAGTGTGGGGCAGTAATGCAGGCCGCAGTTTCTGTCATATGAGAAAGGAGTGGGAATGTGAGGGGTGGTGGCAGTTATGAATGAGTGGGGCAGTTACGGATTCTGGGGGGGCAGAATATGCAAAAGGAAGGGGAAGTTACGGAGGGGGGGAAGAGGAAATTCTGGAGTCAGTTCTGGCAGTGGAGAGAGACCAAGCCTCTGGAAAGCTTAGGTCCATTTTCCTTTCTGTGTAATTTTCTTTCAGTTTTTCCAGTGTATTCTCTGCAAATTCTAGGCTACAATCCCAGTTTCTAGTATTTTAAAGGGAGGTTCCTAACAACTCCCTTCAGCAGAGCGTGATTCTGCTGACTTCTGCCCCACGATTCCTACCTTCGCAGCCATTGTGATGTAAGAGCTTCCCCAGGTGGCGGCCTCATAATTGGAATGGGGCCTAGTCCCTACTTCTGCAGCGACTGTTCTACTAGAGAAATAAGGTCGAGTCCCTTTGGAACTCACCCCAATTCTTCCCCTTCCCACAGCCGAGTCCCTTTCTTCCACTAGTAAAGCCAAGTCCATCAACTCTGAAAGTGATCCCAACCAGTGAAGCTTAATTTCTGCTCTCACCTCCTCCTTTCAAGCCGTTGAGAAAAATCCCCTTCAACATGCTCTCATCAGCTATTGCCAACGGTACCGTGAGGAGCTCAAATTGCTCACGATATTCCATAACAGACCATGACTGGTGGAGTCCCAGCAGCAATTCATACGGGTTCTGGGCCAAAGCAGGTTGAAACCTCCGCACCACAGCAGCCTTAAACTCTATCCAGCTTGCCTATGGATTGCGGATTTTCCACCAGGCATACCAGTTCAGTGCTCTCCCTTCCATGGCTACCATCACAGCGTCCAATTTCTCCTGCTCTTCCAGAGAATTTACCTGAAAATATCTCTCTATCTTATTCACCCAGCCAAATGCATCCTCACCTGTGAATATCGGTATCTCCAACCTCTTTCCTCTGTCTTCCCCCGTGGGGTTCCGGATGGGTCCTGTTGGCAATCCCACTGGAACCTGCTCTCCCCTGCAGCATGTCCTCTCCTGCTTCCTTAGGCTCCTCACCGGTCTGTCTCCTGGGAAGGACGATTTCTTTCCCTTTCATCCACTGCAGAATCTGCTGCTTAACATGCTCCATCTTGGCCATTTGAGCCCCCTTGTCCTCCCTGTCCTGCCTCGCCTCCACCCTTTCCTGCTGTGTTTCCACTCTCAACCGGTCAAGTTCATGTCTCAACTGCTCCACGCCTTTCTCCAACATCTCCACACGGTTCTCCATTTTAGACCACACCATTCACGACCCCCTGAATCGGGAGCTCTGATACCAATTTGTTAGGAACTTCCCTTTAAAATACCAAAAACTGGGATCGGAGCCCAGAATTTACGAGAACACATTGGAAAAACTGAAAGAAAATTACACAGAAAGGAAAATGGCCCCAAGCTTTCAAGAAGCTTGGTCTCTCCACTGGCAGAACTGACTCCAGAATTTCCTCTCCCCCCTTTCACGTAACTTCTCCCTCCTTTACATATTCTGCCCCGCCCCCCCCCCCCAAACAGTCCATAACTGCCACTACCCATTCTTTCCCACTCCCTCTCTCTCATATCCCACTCAGCAGACAGTTATGCAGTTTGCATTACTGCCCTCACACTGGCCTGTTCCACTTCTTCTCTCTCTCCCAGTCACGTTTTGTGTTCTCCTGCACTGCTCTTCTGTTGAGTTGCTTCCCCTCCCGTAACTCCCTCATTTAGTGCTCCCTTTTTCCCTCTAACCCTGCTTCTGTGGTAAACTTTCCTAATGGGCGGTCTAACATTTACTAACACATGTCAGCTGATGACAAGTGCTGGCTAAAATTTGAAGGATTGTATTACTTATTAGTGTTAGAAGAGGTATGATTGCATAACCATAAATAAAATGAAATGGTTTTGATTAACATTTTAAAAGCATATCCTGCAACTTCAACTGCCCAACCATGAACTAAAAGAATAAAACTTAGAACATCCATAACAAAAGTTGGTAGAAATAAAGTGGAGATAGAAAATTTTTATACACCCAATGGTTACCTAGCTGCAAATTCTAGAAGTGGATAATGAATATATGCTATTCCTTTGGAACGTTTTGTATCTTTATCAACAACTACATGAACCTGGGAGACACTACCAAACTTACCGAAATGCTCTTCCAGTTCCTCCTCACCACTGTAACAAAAGAACAATACAATGATCAAAGCCAAATAGAAATATAAATAATATTAAGGTCAAATAAAATAACAGAAGCACTGATAGTTATTAGTAATGTAGATAATTCCACTTGCTGAAGACAGTCTTTCTTTTGAAACCAATTTATTGCAAAAGTGTGCAAAATAATACCACACATGCACCCATAAGAGAATTCAAGAAAAAAATAAAGAAAAAGAGAGAGAGATATATATATATATATAAGTACTTGGCTGTATATGGTAGATTACGGGACAAACAGTCAACAGGCTCAAAAACTCCTTTGTCATCTTCCAAATTTAATAATTTTCCCCCTTGCTTAGGTGCATCATCACCAGTATAATTGAATGGGCCCTTCACTTCACTCTTTTCATGGACAACATCCTGGCCCAAAGCATCTTCTTGGCCCTCTAGGTCTAACTCTTGAGCACCATTTCTTCCGGTTCTTTCTGAAGATTTATCACCATAATTTTCTTGAACTTCATTAAAATGACTATCATTGTCTTTGTCATCACCATTGCTGCTTACCAAATAATTGTCATCATCATCTTCATCATGACCACTTTCAGAATCAGACCACTCCTTTGTCACTCTACTCTTGAAATAATCCATATCAGAAACGACTTCATCATGGTCAAGATCATGTGATTTCTTGGCTTCAAGATTATTTACAAAGTCATCAACTAATGAGTCACTTTGAGCCGACTCAGCATGGACTGCAACTGAGGTATCTTTGCTTTCCTTCTTTGCTATTGCTTGCTTCTCGCTAACATTGGATACAATTGATGTATCATTTGCCCACAGTTTTGACTTAGCCCGAGGCTGCATGACCTGAAGAAATTCTTGAAGCTGTGGGTCATCAGTATCAACAATCTCCTTTGAATTCTCTCCTCCTATAGCTCTAACAACACTTCCATTTCCAACATGTTTCTGCCCATGTAGGGTCACTGATAGGACCCCGAAGGGTCCTAAGGTATATACTAGGAAACGGTTTAAGCAGAAACAGGGGACAAGTCTCACAAATCGGCAGTTAACGAAACTAGAAAGGCGGGAAACAATAACTAACTCATGCAGTCGTCATTCCGTTCGGGGAGCTAAGGCCACACATGCAGAAGTCTTCCCACGTGAGCAAGAGGAAAAGGAAAGAAATGTGACTCAGACAGATGCTCCACAACGTGAACTGAAGGGTGAAGAGGGAAATGTGACTCCAGTAAGCATCACCTGCGTGAGTCCGGAAGAATGGAGGGAAAGGAGAGTTCCGCGTGACCAAGGGAGAGAGGCGGGAAACATGCAGGAGGGAAACGACGCCTAACATCTTATATAAAGGATAGCAGACTAGGAGATGGGCATCAAAGAAGAAGAGAAGTCAGTAGGAGAGGAGAGAACTGGGCACTCTCGAATTTGCCCAGAATTCCTATATGTTCAGTGTTATCTAATTTTCCTTCCCTGTAATTGTGTATGTGAACCCACTGTCAGTTGATCCCACTGATCACTGAGCAGAGAGGAGTGTATACTCGGACGGCAGTCCGTTTTTCGTGAGAATTATAATCCAGTTACTATCAACTGGTATCAGAGCTCCCGATCCGGGAGCTGTGCCATGGTGAACACGCGAATGGAGGCCAGATTGGAGGCCTTGGAGCGCGGCATGAGTACCGTTGAAGATCTTAGGGAGCAATTTGCTCAAATGAGGAAGGAAGCGTATGAGGAAAGACAGGCCCGGGAACTGAGAGATCGGCAGAATGAGACACTGCAGCAGGAATTGATTAAACTCATCAGGGGAAAGACACCGGAGAGTTCCCTGAGGAGACCAGATATTAATCTGGATGAAGAAGGAGATGCAGAAAGAATCTATGGGACACCCAGAGGCCAATATCTGGAGGAGAGGCCCCGACGCATGGAACTACCCATTTTTTCGAGAGACGACGCTTATGGGTGGCTCAATAGAGTAGAAAGGTATTTTATCCTCAACTCTATATCGGAACGGGAGAAGGTTCAAGCAGTGGTGTTGGCATTAGATGGAAGAGCCCTTAATTGGTTCCAATGGTGGGAAGCTTGGGCAGCAGAGGTCACATGGGCCAAATTCAGGGAGGCGGCCATCAGAAGATTCCAGCCAGCAATGGCGGGAAATCCATTTGAATTACTGTTAAGCCTACAACAGACAGGCACGGTGACGGAATTCAGAGAGAAATTTGAACTAATAGCAGGCCCATTAAGACATACCGAAGAGGATGTATTGAGAGGAGTCTTTCTCAATGGTCTGAAGGAGGAAATTCGGGCAAAGCTTAAACTCCACAGACTAGAATCCTTAATTGATCTGATGGATCTGGCACTGCTTATTGAAGAAAAGAACTGGGCCTGTGGAAAAAGGAATTCAACAGGAGGTAGGGCGGCAAGCTGGAACTATAAACCAGCTCACACAGCTAAAACCACGACCGTGGAAGTTGGAGGGAAGTCCCACGCAGAAGGAAACAAGGGAGTATCAGGAGTAGCTTCAGACAGCTCGAAAACGGCCTCACAAGGGAGCAATGCTGGATATGTAAAAAGAGGGAGCTCTAGGAGACTGTCGGATGCTGAATATCAGGAGAAAATGAAGAAGGGCCTTTGCTTCTGGTGTGATGAGAAGTTCAGCTCTGGACATGTCTGTAAAAACAAGCAGTTCCATCGGCTAATCATTGAAAATCCTCCCGAAGAGGAAGAGGAGGAGGAGCAGAAGCCAGGAATAGAGGTGGACGATAAGACCCTACAATTGTCCATAAACAGCATAATGGGGATGACATCAAAGAAATCCCTCAAGCTATGGGGCGACATAGGTGGAAAAAGGGTAGTAGTATTGGTGGACTGTGGAGCTTCTAACAACTTCATAGCAAAAGAGGTTGTCAAGGAGCTCAACCTGCCAATTTCCGACACACCGGAGTACTTAGTAGAAGTCGGAGATGGTCATAAGGTGAGAAGCAAGGGGGTATGCAAGGGAGTAACGTTGCAGATGCAAGGGATCAAAATCCTCCAGGATTTTTATTTGTTCGAACTTGGAGGGGCAGATGTGGTCCTTGGAATGGACTGGTTAGAAAGTTTGGGAGAAATTAGAGCTAATTTCAAAGAGCTCACACTGAAAATTGATATGGCACAGAAGCAGGTGATCATCCGGGGTGAGCCTTCCTTATGCAAGTCACCAGCTTCCATGAAAGCCATGATTAAGGCCCTACACGACGAAGGAGAAGGCTATCTCATGGAATACAAGGAGATAACCGCGGAACGGGAACCAAACAACCCACCCTGGGACGAGTTGCAGACCCTGCTAACCAAGTTTGATGTCTTATTCCATAACCCGCAAGGGCTACCCCCCGAAAGAAGACATGATCATGCAATCAATCTGGAGACAGGAGCTCCCATCCCTAACCTGAGGCCTTACAGGTATCCCTATTACCAGAAAAACGAATTAGAGAAAATTGTAGCAAAAATGTTGGAAGCAGGAATAATCCGACCCAGCAACAGTCCCTATTCCAGCCCTGTCATCTTGGTGAGAAAGAAGGACGGAGGATGGAGATTTTGTGTAGATTACAGGGCACTAAACAAGATTACCACCCCTGATAAGTTTCCAATTCCTGTCATTGACGAACTGCTGGATGAGATCGGGGGGGCAGAAATATTTTCAAAGCAGGATTTGAAATCCGGCTATCACCAGATTCGCATGAAAAAAGAAGATATCCCAAAGACAGCTTTCAGAACTCATTCAGGCCACTATGAGTTCTTAGTCATGCCCTTCGGGCTTTCCAATGCCCCTTCTACTTTTCAATCGCTGATGAATGAAGTTTTACAGCCCTACTTGCGAAAATTTACTCTGGTGTTTTTTGACGATATACTAATCTATAGCAAATCAAAGACAGCTCATCTGGAACACCTCCAACTAGTACTACAGCAATTACAGAAGCAACAGCTCTTTGTCAATAAGAAGAAATGTGCCTTTGGACGCTCCCAGCTGGAATACTTGGGTCATCTAATTTCTAAAGATGGAGTGGCAGCGGACCCAGCAAAAGTAGAAGCAATGCAGACATGGCCTATTCTGACAGATGTCAAAAGCCTTCGAGGCTTTCTCGGATTAACTGGTTACTATAGGAAATTTGTCAAGGGATATGGCGCCATAGCTAAGCCGCTAACTAACCTCCTTAAGAAGGATAGTTTTTCATGGGGCATGGAGCCTTAGCTGGCTTTCGAGCAACTCAAAACAGCTATGACTACTATACCAATGTTGGCTGCTCCGGATTTTTCCAAAACATTCACAGTCGAAACAGATGCTTCAAGTACTGGTATCGGCGCAGTCTTGATGCAAGAAGGTCGTCCAGTAGCTTACATAAGTCAAGGTCTATCAGAACGGGCTAAGAGCAAGTCAGTGTACGAAAGAGAGTTAATGGCTGTTGTGTTTGCTGTCCAGAAATGGCGCCATTATTTGATGGGGCGCCATTTCATCATCCACACAGACCAGAAAAGCCTTAAGTTTCTAACTGACCAGAAACTAATGGGAGAAGACCAACACAGGTGGATTTCCAAATTGATTGGGTTCAACTTCGAAATTCAATATAAACCAGGACCAGAAAACAAAGCCGCCGATGCTCTCTCCAGGAAAATGCAATACACAGCCATTTCCACAGTCCAGTTCCAAGGGCTAGACAACGTGGCAGATGAAGTACAAACTGACCCCAAATTGAGGCAGATCATGCAAGACGTATTACTGCAATCAGGCTTTCACCCAGGGTATCAACTCAAAGGTAACCAACTGACGTATAAGGGCAGGATTGTTCTGCCCAAAACATCCCCCACCATCACCCTCATCATGAAAGAATTCCATGACTCGGCTGTTGGCGACCACTCTGGTTTTTTTCGCACTTTCAAGCGCATCTCGGCTCTTGTGTATTGGGAAGGAATGAAAAGGGATATTCAACACTATGTCGCTGCTTGTGACACTTGTCAGAGGAACAAGTATCAAGCATTGTCTCCGGCAGGGTTGCTACAACCTCTCCCTATTCCTACTCAGACGTGGGCAGACATTTCCATGGATTTCATTGGTGGGCTGCCAAAGTCACAGGGTGTAGATACCATCTTAGTAGTGGTTGACAGACTGACCAAATACGCCCATTTCCTTGCCCTTTGCCATCCCTACACCGCTAAAGACGTAGCTGACATCTTCATCCGCGAAATTGTCAAACTACATGGCATCCCAACTTCCATAGTCACGGATCGTGACAGAATATTCGTCAACCATTTCTGGACCGAACTCTTCAGACAAATGGGCACAAAACTCAAATTCACTTCAGCTTATCATCCACAGTCGGATGGCCAGACTGAAGTGATCAATCGATGCCTGGAAACTTATCTACGGTGCCTCACCGGTACGAAACCACGCCAGTGGCCTAGATGGCTTAGCTGGGCTGAGTTCTGGTACAATACCAACTACAGCAGCGCCACTAAACTCACCCCATTCAAAGCTCTCTATGGTACCGACCCCCCATCACTGCTTAAAGGTGCATCCAATCCCTCGGCAGTAGAAGAAGTTAACCAACTTATGGCTGACAGAGACCAGATACTTGCAGAACTCAAAGACAATCTGGTGCAAGCAAGGAACCGCATGAAAATCCAAGCTGACAAACACAGACGTGACGTGGTCTATCAACCGGGAGACTTGGTGTTCCTTAAAATCCAACCTTACAAGCTCCGTTCCCTGGCTCAAAGGATCAACCAAAAACTCAGTCCCCGCTATTATGGGCCCTATGAGATATTGGCTCGAGTCGGACAGGTAGCTTACACACTTAAGCTTCCAGAAGGCTCGCGCATTCATCCCACTTTTCATGTCTCCCTCCTTAAGAAATCGATTGCAGCTTCTGCTACCAGTCAACCACTGCCTTCCTTCCTGTCCGAAGATTTAGAATTACACGTACAGCCAGCTGCAGTAATAGATGTTCGGACTACTACGGCAGGGACACAGGAAGTACTCATCCAGTGGCAAGACCTGCCCCCGTTTGAAAATTCCTGAGAATCCTCGGCCCAAATTCAGCAGCAGTTTCCCAGTTTTCACCTTGAGGACAAGGTGAGTCTTCTGGGGAGGAGTATTGATAGGACCCCAAAGGGTCCTAAGGTATATACTAGGAAACGGTTTAAGCAGAAACAGGGGACAAGTCTCACAAATCGGCAGTTAACGAAACTAGAAAGGCGGGAAACAATAACTAACTCATGCAGTCGTCATTCCGTTCGGGGAGCTAAGGCCACACATGCAGAAGTCTTCCCACGTGAGCAAGAGGAAAAGGAAAGAAATGTGACTCAGACAGATGCTCCACAACGTGAACTGAAGGGTGAAGAGGGAAATGTGACTCCAGTAAGCATCACCTGCGTGAGTCCGGAAGAATGGAGGGAAAGGAGAGTTCCGCGTGACCAAGGGAGAGAGGCGGGAAACATGCAGGAGGGAAACGACGCCTAACATCTTATATAAAGGATAGCAGACTAGGAGATGGGCATCAGAGAAGAAGAGAAGTCAGTAGGAGAGGAGAGAACTGGGCACTCTCGAATTTGCCCAGAATTCCTATATGTTCAGTGTTATCTAATTTTCCTTCCCTGTAATTGTGTATGTAAACCCACTGTCAGTTGATCCCACTGATCACTGAGCAAAGAGGAGTGTATACTCGGACGGCAGTCCGTTTTTCGTGAGAATTATAATCCAGTTACTATCAGTCACTTTTTTTCTCTTTATTTGTTGAATATCGACTCCATGGACGAGGAAGATTTGCATTGCCAATTTTTTGAGCCACCTAAATGGGGACAAAGCAAACTTAAGTCTTAATTTATCATCTTGCTTCAGGAGCATCTATTCTATTATATAATGGGGATTCCCCCATTTGGTCTCCACTTTTTAATTTGTCAAAAATGCCATTACTTATATATTTAACACAAATAAAAGAATAGGATATAATTGTAAACTTCTCTTGCCTACATTCTCTCTTTAATCCCTTAGAAATTACAACTGCTTTGCAAAACTTTAATAACTAACTCATTACCTTTACTTATTTTTTTAATTTTACGGGTTTTGAAAAAAAATTGGAGAGAGGCAAAAACAAAAATAGTGACAAAACATATGTTATATGTCCTTATCACAAAATGCTTTAAGTGGATTTTCAATTTTTGTATAAAGTCCACTTCAATAATATAATAATATTTTAAAAAAAAAAATGTAACGTGCCTTTCAATTACGCTAGTTTTAGTAAAGCATGTTCTGTTCCTTTTAGTAATAAAAATTTCAATGATATAGATTGCCATAGTATAGGACTGATCATATAAGCCAGCAGACTATTTTCTACATATATGAACCACTAGAATGCAAGCTACTTTTCACACTTGAGATTAGTATTCTGCTGCTTTATGTATGGTTGAAGTTATAATACGTCTCAACAAGAATGATCACTTGATTTTAAAACCACAGAAATAAGCAAACAAACCAACCCATCAGCATTGTGAAGGAAGGCCTACCTCACAAGTAATTCTATAAGTGTCAAGGTAAGATCAATTGAAATATTGAATGGCTTCCTCGGCTTCACGCTCTGTGTGAAATCCAATAAAAGCAAATTGGCGACTTTGACCATCTCTGAGGTACAAAAACGCATATAGCAATACGTTATAACACTTGATCTTGAAGTATACAAATAGCAGAAAAGAAAGAGGGGATGATAGAAAGAGAACTTGGTACGCATAAGCTTAACGTCAGTGATTTCTCCTTTCAGAGAAAGGAATTCTCGTAGTGGATCCTCAGCAACATATTTGGGAAGATTCTTGACACATATCCTGGACCTGCACAGACAAATTCAGCCAAATTAGAATTAGAATGGCAAAGTTTGAATGCTATATATTTGCACTTACATGGCTGCTTGCTGCTATGCCTGCACCGCTATTCCTATACTATAACTAATAATAACTATACTGTGGACACCATATGCTGGAGATGGAGATGGAGATGGAGGAAAGACAATGGCTGGCAGTGGCAGTGGCAGTGGCGGTGGCGGTGGCGGCGGCAGTGACCATGCGGGTGTGGGTTTAGAAAACTCACAACAAGGTCATTCAATTCAGGGCTGTCCCAGAAGCCTTTGAGCTCGTTTTAACTTTTAGACTGATTGTGTAACAAGTTGGCCCACATGTTGCACCGGCATGGTCTGTTAAGTGTTAACCCACAGGTTAAATAAATTAGATTTATTTTACTCGATTTTAAATCATTTATGAGCGCAAAAATTCTAACCCGTCTTAAAATCCAGTTACACGGACTGACCCAAAGCTAAAGCTAGCTGTTAACACCCACCTAGCCAGCTACCAATCCAATCAGGGTGAAGCCTATTGGCAGTAGAGCTGTAAATGTGGGTCGGGCCACCCCACAGGGCCCTAGCCCACATGGGCGAGACCTTTGTGGCCAGAGTCAAAAAGTTCATATCTTAAATGTTAAAATTAGAACTAGCTCCTATAAGCTTAGTAGTAACTTTAAAATTTTTTAAAGAGCTATAAACATCTACAATAGCTAAGCAATTAATATGAAAAAATTTTAGATGTTAATTTCAGACCTCTAGGCCCATTTTCCAGGAGGATGGTGGCTGCATTTTAAAATTCAAAGGCATTTAGGGATTTAGCATACTGGAAATCTTCCTTATCATATGATGTCCCCAACTGACTCAAGAACACAACATGACTTGATTTCACACAACTTTAATACATGTATAAGTCACAAGGCCACAACGACAGAATACTAAGTGTATGTTTGGTTTAGATTTTACTTGAATTGATTTAGGAAAAATTGATATCGAAAGAATTAAATTTGAAAGAATTGATGTTAAAAGAATTTATTTATGTTTGGAAACCATATTTTAAAAGTTTGTTTAGAAGAATTTGTTTTATTTGGATAATATAAACTAAAATCACTTTTAGATGTTAAATTAATTAAAAAAAGTATAAAAGTAACTTTATTGTAAAAACTATTGTTGAATCTTACGGTTAATATGGTAAATTAATAATGAGAATCAGTAGAATTAATTTTTTCTACCGGAAAAGCTAACCCCAACTCACTACAAATAAAATTGATTTTGTGACATTGAAAAGTGTGCAAAATTGATTCTGTTATTTGACAAACAAGTTCAGGTACTGTGCAAAACAATAAAGGGAAACGCAAACGGGGATTTGAGGCTTCCAAAATCTGAAACAAATGGAGCCTAAACCAATACATTGCATATTAATGACCATTTGGCTAATATTTTTTATAGTAGAAGAAAATTTATTAGAAAAAAAAAAGGGGGAAAGTACAACTATAAGGGGATAATACATCCCCCAAAACAGAAAAAGAAAAACACATCAGAGAACAAGAAAAAATAAAAAATGCAGCAAAGCTGGCCAAACTTTATGCATATCTGAAATGGCAACTCTCTTGAAACAGCCATTAGTAGAACACCAAAGAGAGACCATTTGGGTATTATTATATATGTGCAGTAGCATCAAAACCACAACTATACAATACTGCATTAGTACTGAATAACGACGAACATAGTTAAAAAAAAACAAAGACGCTGGCAATCAAAACCAATAAAAAACAACAGGGAAATTAAAATCAAGGGGCATAGCAGTTTTATTGCCAAAATGGAACTTCTATAAATAAAAATAAAGTTACAGAATCACCATACTCAGAAATTTTCTTCTATAATTTTTCATCTAAATAATTAGTGCAAAAGTATCCAATCTTCTGCTGCAATGAAGCACTAACATCAAAATGAACCCATTGTACCCTATAAATAAAACTCAAAGAAAAGTACAAAAAAAGAAAGAAAAATATTCATGCCGACCTACTTCCATGCAATCTCTTGGCTTAATTTAGGTCCAACAAATTTAGCCTTAGTTGAGATCTTATCCTGAAACACAATTTGTTTTAATTTTCCCATAAAACTTCTCATTCAACATCAATTTGTCCTTGATTTTATGTGAATCAATATAAATGACATCAATTTCTTTTCAGATGGAAGCTCACATCAAATGAAAACTGTTTTCTGATCCCTACAAAAAAGTACTGTACATCTAAAATTCGCATCAACCTAATGAGTTTTGCTCTATATATATGGTTTCTATTAGAAGATTCAATCACTTATATTACCAATCATCTACTCAGAAGTAAGTTTGAAGACGAAATCAAAACATGAAATACACTTCTGATATATATAGAGCATGGATGAAAAGTTTTCTGTAACTAGGAAATTTTCAAATCCAAATTCTTAAAATTAAACAAAACAGTGCAAATATTTTTCCTGTATTTCTCGCCCAGAAAACAGCAATAAACAACCCAGAGTGATCCTAGTTTTCTAATGAAATTAGCACACAAGGGTACAGAGTATGCAGAAGTAATCTAAACCCTACAAAATAAAAAAGAAAAAAAAAACTAAACCCTATAATCAACCCATAAACCCCATAAACAATTTTCATGCTTCGCTTCAATTTCTGGACAAACAACTAGTACAAAGATCAATAATTAAACATTGCAATCAATTAAAAAGCCACCACTCCAATGAGAATCGAAGATTTCTCAAACAAAGTGCTAAAAGCATAATTAATTTTAAAAAAAATCAAACTGACAAAGAAAAAAGCAAAAACGAGAAGAAGAAACAACTGAAAGAAATTCCACAACAGCAAAGTACTTGGAATTCATACAAGGTTTAAGTAAAAAAAGATAATATCAATGAAACCAAACGCAGTACTAAATTTAGTGTTTCAGCACTTTCTCAGGAACCAAATAGAATGAAGAAAAGAAAATGTGGGTGTTAGATAAGCATAACTCATCTTAGAATTTTCTCGGGTAAATGCCAAGAAGCATAGAGTCGTTGAGCTAGCAGAGCAGAGCAGAGAGTTATGATTAGTGTTGAACTGTTGAAGCCCTATGCCATGCTATGCTATGCCTTAGGCTTTCTTTGGATTGATGGTTCGGGATGAAAAAGGGTGAAATGGAATGAAATGGAATGAAATGGTAGGAGATATCACTGTTTGGGTTTTTAAAAATATAATGGAATATAATGGAATTGGGTGGACTCCATTCCATCACATTCCATTCCATACTCCCATTTTTTCTTCCACCCCAAATTGAAGAGAAAGGGATGGGACCAATTAATATTATATTATTATAATTGCAAAATTACCATCTCATTATCACATGCCGCCTCTACTTCACTGCCTCCACAATCATCGTTCGTTGTATATTTGATTTGCCTCCACTTTTTTTCTCTATTGGTTCTACTTTCAAGAACAAGATTTAAACTGTCCATGTATCAAACCCAGAAACTGAGTTGCTGCAGATTGGGAGGGATATATGCTCACCTCACATGTTGAATATTTATTTTTTATATTTTATAAAATCTTCGTGTTTGCCCTGCTTTACTTGCAGTGGAAAGCGGCATAATAGACACCTGATTAGTTACAAGTGCTATCCTCTCCACTGTGCACTGATTAGTTACCAATCTCTTAAATAAATTTCAATTGATATATTAAAGCCAACTTTTCTTTGTGATTTAATTAAAATCTTAAACTTGTTTCCTTAGAACCAGCCCAAGTTTGAAGAAGCAATTAAGTAGAAGATATGGTTTTTACTGCAAGTAATAACTCAGCAATTTACAGTCTTTTTTTAAGCTAAAAATAATTAAAGTTTAATGTGTTTGAAGTAAGGGTAATATAGGAACAATAAATTTGTAATTCTTACCATTCCATTCACTTCCATTGGAGTTTCCAAACAATGGAATGGAATCTTTCCTCCATTCTACCATTAAATATCCAAACAATGGTATGGGAACTTTATTCCATTCCATCCCATCTCATTTCATTTCATTCGCCCACTATTAAATATCCAAACAAAGCCTGAGAGTCGAGAGATGCTGGGGACAGAAGTTGAAAACACGTGGGCTGGGGCTGACGTACGGGTTAATACACTTTTAACCCACTTATAGTATGTTTGGTTTAGTTTTTGGAACCTCAAAACCCTAGTTTGGGCAAAAGCTACAAGAAACAAGTTTTTTCCCAAACCATGATTTTGAGCTTTCCAAAAGCTAAACTAAATGCACACTTAGTATGTGGGTTTTTTGTGAAAAATTTATGGGCCAAGTCCACTCCACATGCAGGGCCTAGTGGACTGGTATTTGGCACTCCTAATTGTCTAATGCCACTCCTCACTAACAACTTTTAGTTGTTGTTTCCCAAAATACCCTCAATTAAATAATTTTATTCAAAATAGAATCTTAATTATTTATATGTATTTTAATCTATGGACACTCTCAACTAATCTTAATTATTTCCACCTTCTTATTATTACGTTTCCTACTCTAACTATTCCTCTTTTTTTTTTTTTTGCTCTATCCTTTCCTTTCTTATCTAGAGCATGGTCTTTTTTTCTTCCTCATTTTTTCATTCTTCACAGATTTGCTAACTCATCAATTCAACAACAAAGAGACATGAATTTCAATGAAATCTCTTGCCCTAATGGCGAAAATAGCTTGGAGTTGGAGTTAAATTCTTATCTTGGCATGCTTTTTTCTAGTATGTTCTTATTTTATTTTGTTTAAGTAATTTTCAACACTTCACTTTTTAAAATTCTGTTGAACATAAAATTTTTCAAGCAACATGTCCGGCCTTTGCCACCTTGCTAAAAGCACCATTTAACCATGATGTTCCAGTCGTCACATATTGGCAGAGAATTGAGGGCCAGTCATTGACAAGCCTACGTTTTACCATCAACATCCCAATAATATCAAATTAAGCCACAATAATCATGTCTATTTGACTTTTCTCCAACCTACATTTCATCCAAGTAGGAACTATAGAAACATCAAAATTTATTTTCTTCACATTTTGTATTTCCTTATTGGATTCAACTACAAAATCATTACAATTACATATCCAAGTGCAGAGGCAGCAATATAGATCATGTATTAGATTCAGCCATCATTTCATTCAGGAACATAGGGAAAAAAATAACTAACAATTAAAAGTTGTTAATGGAGAGTGCCAATAGCCTTACTCTTACATTTTTCTTTAATCCCAAAAATATAAATGTTACTCTTATCTTCACCATATTAGTCCAATTTTATTTTAGGCTAAGCTATTAGTGTAGTGTAAAAGATTATAAAACTGAATATAGAACACTCAGTTTATAGAATTATGAAAGAAAATTTTTTTTAAATGTCAAATAATTTAATGCCACTCATTAATTATGAAATGAGCTCCACAAATTTGACCAAAAGTCCAAACCGAAAAATAACAAAACATATCAACACTCGCACCAGCTTAACCCATAAGACGTCAATCACTCAATCTTAGTGGCACTGGCCCTGCCAGACATGCTCCAAAAGTACATTCCCTTTTCATCCCTTACTCAGCATCATACCTACGTCAACAAGTTAGGCTAAAAATGATCCACAATCGGCTTCAGCATTTACTTTACTTTAATTGACAAAGGAATTTCCAATTACTTGCAAACCAAAAATGTATTTGAAAATAAAGCATGCTGAACAACAAAATATCAACCAGGTTAAGTAGAGGAGGGAAAAGAATAACTTACATTAGATTTTTCTAGGGAAACAAACAAGACAAGGAAGAGAAAGAATCCAGAAAAACGGTTCGCAATCCAAATGACTGAGTTATTGGCACAAATTGAACCAGAACACAGCTTGTGTCGCAGGCGCTAAAACCATATCATATAAGAAAATGCAAACCAAAAATCTCAACGAAAGAGCAAAATGCGTATCATTATTGGAAAATCAACACACAAAAAATAAAAGGCAACTTAAATGGTGATGGAGCTGAGAAATTTGAGTACCTAAATGGCGATGGAGTCGAAGAGGAGCAAAAGAGGGTTAGGGCTTTGAATGGTGCGGAACGCAGAGGCCTATATCGCAGTGAAGACGGATGCAGGGGTGTGGCTGGAGCGGTAGGCATTGGCCAACGTGGGGGAGACGAAACGCAGAGGGGGGAAACGAATGAGAAAGGTGGAGAGAGAGGGTAACGGAAAAAGAATTTGAGTTCAAGTTAAAAAAAAAAAATTCAAAGAAAAAAAAGAAGCCTGCGACAATAATAAACATATGTAACCAGGCTGGAGCTGCTAAACGGCCAGTCGAATCCATTTAAACCTACCCACAATGAATTGTAGGTTAAATAGACTGACTTAAAATTACTCGTACTTAAATAAGTTGAAAAAATTTCAACTTACTTTATGTAAACTTGCAGGCCTAAACAAGTTAACATGTATAAATTTTTTTAAAATTTTCATGTTTTATTTACCAAAAAGTTAAAAAAAAAATTAGACCCACTTATAATATAAATATTATCGAAACCACCTTCACAAATATATAACATAATTTAAATATTATTTAAAATTTAAATCAAATTTACAAATATATCATATAATTTAAATATTATCTAAAATATAAACTAAGTTGACAAATACAATAATAGAAAATAGGTGTATTACTATGATAGTATTGAGATCTTAGGAAAGAAGGTCATAAAAGTCTATTTTAGGAGTATGACTATGCACTAAAAATATTCATTGAAAAAATAAGCGAAGCCCACAAGTAAACAAAGTGGTCTAAAAATTCTCACGTTTATACAAATTACAATTATAGAAACTCAATTTGCATTTTTTCTTGTGGTTAAACAAGTCAACTCGACGGGTTCGATTCATTTTAACATCTCTTAACTAGGCTATATATACTCATAGTTTTTGAGACTATTATTAATACTTACACCGACAAAAATATATCTATGCAAGTATAGATTATATATACTCATAATTTTTAACCTGTCGCTAACACTTATAGTAGTAGAAATATACATATGTTAGTATAGGATATTTATACGCACAGTTTTTTAAATTGTCACTGAAACTTATAGTGATAGAAATATACAACTGTAGATATAGATTATTTATACCCATAATTTTTTTAAGCTGTCACTAAAATTGTTCGTGGGTATATGGTATTTTTCTTGTAGTGAATAGTCTCCTCATGTGCCTGATACAATATGTTTCTTGAAACTTAATAAATTGCTAACCATGGTTCTTTTATTTTGGCCTTTATGGAGTAGTCAACAATGTATTAAAACTAGTATATTAGCCCGTGCACCTGCATATCAATATTTATAATATATTTTTAAATATAATTTATGTATAATTTTATAAATGCTTGCATATTAATATTTATAGTTAATTTCTTTTAATATAATTTATGAATATTTTCGTAATATTAGATTAGTTTATGGATTAAATATGTCTAGATACTTGTATATTAATATTCATTGAAAATTTTAATAGAACTTATAAATTATCTTTGCTGTAATAGCTTAATTTATGGATTAAATATGCACCAATATATTTTATATTTTATTTTGGTAGAAAATGATTTTTTAAATTTATTTGCATATTTTTTATGATTGTGTGCCCTGAATCAAATGCTTTGATTTATGATTTTGTTTTATATATTATTTTATCGTGACTATACAATCATATTAAAAAAATAAAAAATAAGAAATATAAGTCACTTCATATAGTAGGAATATTATTCATAAAAGTATTATTACAGTTTATATCATTGTCATCTTTTCTATATAAATCATTAACTGAATATTAAAAGTTTTTACTCATTAATGAAATTTTAAATTTGTTTAAAGGAAGCTGCATCAACATTTAACATTATATGACGTTAAATAATTTGCAAGAGTATTTGAATGATGCCGCATTAGCATGTGACATTATATGGTGTTACATGACTTGCAAGAGTATTTAAATGATACTACGTTAGCACAAAACACAAAGTAGAACTAAATATGGCTTAGAAAAAGCCACGTCAACATATAAAAGGATGTGGCATTACATGGCTGGCCTGCATGAGCCTTTTGGTATGCCACGTCAACACAAAAGATAACGTGACAAGTTTTTGAAAGAGGCCATGTTATCACATAATATGACGTGGAACTACATGATTTAAAAGATGTCACATCATCAAATATGATGGCATGACATTTTATGACTTGAAGAAGCCAACTTTGATTTTTGATATGCTATGTCAATACATAAGATAATGTGGTAAGTTTTTAAAAAAGGTTACATTATCACATAATATGACGTAGCATTACCTGATTTGGAAGATGTCACATCATCAAATATGATGACATGACATTCTATGACTTGGAGGAGTGCCATATCAACACATCAAATGATGTGTCAAGTTTTTTGAAAAGGCTACGTCATCACATAATATAATGCAACGCTATATGGTTTAGGATATACTACATCATCATATATAACTAGATGAATGCTTGTGCAACGTGCTAATTTGATCATTTTTTTTTTCAATTGAGTGCAAGTTTTTAATTTTTATACATCTTATATATTATTAAGTTAACAACACAAATTATTTTAGTACATTGTATATATTAATGATGTGCTAAACGTTATTAAAATATAATGAGAAATAAAGTTGAATATATATAATGTGTGAAAATTCTTTCACTTATTAATAATATTGAAAAAATTTTGTTTTTTAAAAGTTTTCCTGTCATTTATCTCCACACCATTATTTTTTATTTTTTGAGTGATTTGTAAGTTTTGGCTGTTATAAATTTGTACATGATTGCAATTTAATGCATTCAATTTTAATTACTTGTGGTAAGGTTAGTTCAACGCTGAGTAACTGATACTTGTTCATGTAATGAAAGAAATTTGTTTAGATAAATATAAATATAATACAACTGAAATAGCAATTACTCCATTTGTTACCCTCCTTAAATCCTTGGCTTGCTAAATTTATAATTAAATTAATATCTATATAATTTAAACCTGTTCAATAGATCCCTTCACCCTATCCTCTGCCTAAATCATTCTTGATGCTATCTTCATGGCCTGCAAGGAAAATAATTTTTAGAGAAAAAGAAATTATAGGAGCATTTGAACATGAAAAACCCTTCCAAGTGGCATTTCTCATTTGTAGCCTTCTAGTTTAGTAATTTACATAAAAGCTATTATCATTATGCCACACCTTTTAGTTGTTGACCATTTTTTTAACTTAAATTCGTTATAAGACTACCCCACATAATCGCTCGTAAAGAGGTAATTGTTATCTGGGATAAATCATAGGCGACACCTGATAATAATAGATGTATTATGTTTCAAAAATATCTAATTAAACTTAACTTTGTTGAAGAGTAGTTTTAACAGTTGAGAAAAGAATGAGAATGGGAGAAGACAATAAATTGAGAACATAAAAATGTTTGGATGAGAGATGGAGTTATGAGATGAGAAAAGACAAAATGGACACAGAATTAGGAACCTAGGATTTTGAGAAATTGGTGATGTGGCTGAATTGGAGAGTTCAAACAAAAGGAAATGCTTATACCTTACCTTCATCATATAACTTCTTATCCCACACATACAGCTTCTTCAGAGGACAACAAATATTCCCATAACTGAGACCTTTGTCTTTATCAACTCTTTAATACCCAGATCCCATTCTCCAAGCAAGCAATAAGGATTTTGTGCTTTTAAGTTAAATGCCATGGGTTTTGAGGGAATTGACAGAGTAAACACGTGCATCATCTTGAAAGAAACTGAACTCAAAAATCTCATTTTTGTAAATTAATCCCAAGTACACTAAAATGTCTGAAATTCAAAAGTAAAGGAAAACAGATAAAGGTGGGGGGTAAATATTGATGAACAATGGCATCACATGCCTGCCCGATTGATGGCTAATTTTCGATGGTAATGAAGTTTCCCAATGTCCAGTATTTCCAAAAGTGAGTTGCCCAAATCGGATGCTCTCTCAAATCGAATCTGAATGTCTTTCATTGCCTCTGAGAAACCTTTCACCGAGTTGCTGCCTTGACAGTGACGATGGGGTTGAATTGCATATGGAGAATCAAGGTTGGGGTGAGTGAGAGGTGAGAAGACAAAGTAGAATTGGAAAGAGTAACGGAAAGAAAGATAATGAAAGATAGATAAGCTAGAACTCTAGGAAACTGGTGATGTTGGCAGGATTTTAAGAGCTGACATGACAACCAATTAGAGAATGAAATTACTGAAATAGTATATCTACATACCTTGTCTTAGAGGCTTTATATATTATACTAGATGACATGACATTTTGTAATTTGGATGAGCTAACTTTAATATACTGTATATGAATTTTTAATGATGCTTAGCATTATTTTTTTTTAAAAAAAAAGAAAAAAATCTCAAGTTATTCTAGTTAGTTATTTTCACCATTATTATACTGGCCTTTGTTCATGATTAGAAAATAAGTAAACTAAAAAGCTCAACAAAAGAACAAAATGCGAACCATTATTGGAAAATCAACACAGAAAAAAAAAAGCAACATAAATGGTGATGGAGCCGAGAAGTTTGAATACCTAACTTGCTAACCATGGTTCTCTTATTTTGGCCTTTGTGGAGTAGTCAACAATGTATTAAAACTAGTATATTAGTCCGCGCATTTGCATATTAATATTTATAATTATATTTTTAAATATAATTTATGTATAATTTTATGAATGCCTACATATTAATATTTATAGTTAATTTTTTTAATATAATTTATGAATATTTTTGTAATATTAAATTAATTTATGGACTAAACACGTTCAGATACTTGTATATTAATATTCATAAATAATTTCAATAAAATTTATAAATTATTTTTGTTATAATAGCTTAATTTATGGATTAAATATGTGTCAATATATTTTATTTTTTACTTTGGTAGAAAATTATTTTTTAAATTTATTTGCATATTTTTTTATTATTGTATGCCCTTAATCAAATACTTTAAATTGTTATTTTGTTTTATATGTTATCTTATCGTGACTATACAATCATAAATAAAATAAATAAAAAAATAAATAAAGTTACTTGATATAGTGGGAATGTTATTCATAAAAGTATTACTATAGTTTATATTATTGTCATCTTTTTTATATAAATCATCAATTGAATATGAAAAATTTTTACTCATTAATGAAATCTAAAATTTATTTAGAAAAAATCACGACAACACATAACAATATATAACGTTAAATAATTTGCAAGAGTATTTGAATGAGGCCGCATTAGCATGTGATAATATGTGGCATTACATGACTCATAAAAGTGTTTGAATGATACTATATCAGCACATAACGCGAAGTAAAACTACATATGGCTTAAAAAAAGCCATATCAACATATAAAAGGATGTGGTATTACATGGCCGGTGTGCATGAGCCTTTTGGTATGCCACGTCAACATAAAAGATGACGTGAAAAGTTTTTGAAAGAGGTCATATCGTCACATAATATGATATAATACTACATGATTTGAAAGATTTCACATCATCAAATATAATAACATGACATTTTATGACTTGGAGGAGTCAACTTTAATTTTTGGTATGCTATGTCAATACATAAGATGACATAATATGTAACACCCTTCTTAGTATAAACACTGTGTTACGTATTATTAAAAAAAAGAACTAAATTTTTTTTTCAATTTATTTAATCGATTACGTGTCATTATTTAATTATTTTGAATGAATAAAATTTTGGATTACGTGCTTAAAAATTTAGGATTTAATATCAATCCATAAAATATTAATCATGTAACAAAAACATATCTAATATATAAAAATCTTTGATTTTGTGAGTTTATTATAAATTTAATTCATTCCTTTTATTTGATTAAGTATCTAATAAATTTATTCGAATATAACTAATTATTAAAATTATATAATCACGTAACTAATTTAAATTATTAAACTTTAAATATAATATCATAATTACGTGACTAAGATAAAAGAATATCTATTACTAATTTAAAACTAATGACTGCATAATCACATTATTTAAATAAATTTTTCTTTTCTTTTAACTTTGATTACGTGACCACTATAATAATAAAATAATCATTATTTACGTGAGCATATTATTTAATTAAATTTTTATTCTCTTTTAATTACGTGATCAAATAAATAAATAACTTACTTCTTTTTACCGCTATTTCTTCTATTTTTTCTTATGTATTAAACATCTAATTACCTTGGGATAACTCACTAATTTATCATGTAGATCTTAAATACATTTCAATAAGTAAAATACTTAAGACACATATTAATGCACTTATACATATAATTCATTACCAAACTAATATTCATAATTAGGTACATATACATGTCATTTATACATAATATTATATCAAAAGGACTGTGTAATCACTAATCTATATATATATATATAAGTAAAATTGCCTACCTTGAGAAGCAATTACTGATGTTATTGAATGCTATTTCTAAAAACAAAAATAATATTCTTATATATATATATATATATATATACATATATATTATATATATATACATATATATATATATATATACATATATATATATGTATATATATAAAAGAAAAATAAATAAATAGTCAAAGTAAAAAAGAATTAACATTATGTTATAAATTTGATAAAATAAAAATTATTTAACTAATGGTGATAGCATATAAAAAATATTAAGGTGTAGAAAAATAACTAGATAGTCAACATAAAAAAGAATATATATAAGTAAAATTGCCATGAGAAGTAATTAATGATGTTATTGAATGCTATTTCTAAAAATAAAAATAATATCTTATATATATATATAAATAATAAATAAATAGTCAGAGTAAAAAAGAAATTAAAATTATGTTATAAATTTGATAAAATAAAAATTGTTTAATTAATGGTGATAGCATATAAAAAATATTAAGGTGCAGAAAAATAACTAAATAGTCAACATAAAAAAGAAATTAAAATTATGTTATAAATTGATAAAATAAAAAATATTTAACTAATTTTGTGATATCATATAAAAAAAATATTAAGGTGTAGAAAAATAATTAACTAGTCAAAGTAAAAAAGAAATTAAAATTATGTTATAAATTTGATAAAATAAGAATTATTTAACTAAAGGTCATATCATTTAGAAAAATGTCAAGGTGTAGAAAAATAATTAAATAGTCAAAGTAAAAAAGAAAAGTATATGTATATATATATGTGTGTGTGTGTAAAATTACATTGAGAAGCAATTAATGATGTTATTGAATGTTATTTCTAAAAACAAAAATAATATTCTTTCATATATATATATATATATACACACATAAAAATAAATAGTCAAGATAAAAAAGAAATTTAAATTATGTTATAATTTTGATAAAATAAAAATTATTTAACTAGTAGTGATAGCATATAAAAAATATTAAGATGTAAAAAAATAACTAAATAGTCAACGTAAAAAAGAAATTAAAATTATGTTATAAATTTGATAAAATAAAAATATTTAATTAATTGTGATATCATATAGAAAGATATTATGGCGTAGAAAAATAAACAAATAGATAAAGCAAAAAAGAAATTAGAATTATGCTATAAATTTGATAAAATAAAAATTATTTAATTAAAAGTGATATCATATAGAAAAATATCAAGATGTAGAAAAATAATTAAATAGTCAAAATAAAAAAAGAAATTATAAGTAAAATTATCTTGATAAGCAATTAATGATGTTATTGAATGCTATTTCTAAAAATAAAAATAATATTCTTATATATATATATATATATATAAGAAAAATAAATAAATAGTCAAACTAAAAAAGAAATTAAAATTATGTCATAAATTTGATAAAATAAAAATTATTTAACTAATGGTGATAACATATAAAAAAATATTAAGGTGTAAAAAAATAACTAAATAGTCAATATTAAAAAAAAATAAAATTATGTTATAAATTTGATAAAATAAAAAATATTTAACTAATGGTGATATCATATACAAAATATTATGGTGCAGAAAAATAATTAAATAGTGAAAGTAAAAAGAAATTAAAATTATGTTATAAATATGATAAAATAAAAAATATTTAACTAATGGTTATATCATATAGAAAAATATCAAGGTTTAGAAAAATAATTAAATAGTCAAAGTAAAAAGAAATTAAATTTATGTTATAAATTTCATAAAATAAAAATTATTTAACTAATGTGACTTCATATAGAAAAATATTAAGGCGTTCAAAAATAATTCAATAGTTAAAGTGAAAAAGAAATTAAAATTATGTTATAAATTTGATAAATTTGAGAAGCAATTAACATGTTATTAAATACTATTTCTTTTTTAGAAATAGTATTCTTATATATGTATAAAAGAAAAATAATTAAATAGTCAAAGTAAAAAAGAAATTATTTAACTAACAATGATATCATATAGAAAAATATTAAGGTATAGAAAAATAATTAAATAGTCAACGTAAAATAGAAATTAAAATTATGTTATAAATTTGACAAAATAAAAATTATTTAACTAATGGTGATATCATATATAAAAATATTAAGGTGTTAAAAATAATTCAATAGTCAAAGTAAAAAAGAAATTAAAATTATGTTATAAATTTGATAAACTTGAGAAGCAATTAATGATGTTATTAAATACTAATTCTAAAAGAAATAATATTCTTATATATGTATAAAAGAAAAATAATTAAATAGTCAAAGTAAAAAAGAAATTAAAATTATGTTATAAATTTGTAAAGTTTGAGAAATAATTAATGATGTTATTAAATGCTATTTCTAAAAACAAAAATAATATTATTATTTATATGTGTGTGTGTGTGTAAAAGAAAAATAATTAAATAGTCCAAGTAAAATAGAAATTAAAATTATGTTTTAAATTTGATAAAATAAAAATTATTTAAATAATGGTGATATAATATAGAAAAATATCAAGATATAGAAAAGTAATTAAATAGTCAACATAAAAAAGAAATTAAAATTATGTTATAAATTTAATAAAATAAAAGTTATTTAATTAATAGTGATATCATACAAGAAAAATATTAAAGTGTAGAAAAATAATTAAATAGTTAAAGTAAAAAGGGAATTAAAATTATGTTACAAATTTGATAAAATAAAAATTATTTAACTGATGATGATAGCATATAGAAAAATATTAGGGTGTAGGTGTTGGTGAAATAAGAAAATCAAAAATAAAAAAAATTATTCAAGTAATAGTGATAATGTATAAAAAAATTCAGAAGTAAATGTTAATAAAATAATAAAATTAAAAATGAAAATAATATAATTAGAATATTGTTGATATGGAAAAATTATTTAAGTAACTGTAATAATATATAAAAAAATTATTTATGTATAAGTGTAATATGACTTGAGCTTATAAGGATAGGTTTTTTTTTCAAAAGACTAACCTATTAGTATTGGGTAAGAAAGTATCACGAATCATCTCACATTTTGTTGATTACATATCGTGAGAAATATTAATGTATGAATATTCTTTTATAAACTATCATCTTAAATTAGAAAAATTTAAATAATAATTATATATACATAAATTATTTTTAATAAAAATAATAAATATGAAATATGAAATAACATGTGCAACGCACAGGTCAAATTACTAGTAAAATATAAGTATAATCTTCAAAGGCATTTAATTCACTTCTACTTCAACTTTTATAATAACATACATCTTTATTCAGTTTCTGGATACGCTAGAAACACCACACTTATAAGGGTGAGAATTTTAAATTTTCAGTAGGACTTTAAACCATATAAAAACAATTAAGAAAATTATGGTACTTCCAGCTGTATATCATAAAGAAAACTATTTCATGATCAATATCAATATTTAGAATAGGAATAATTCACAACAATTCATTATGCATTAGGCTTGCTAACAGTCACTTAACTAATTTTAGGCTTTCTAACTTAATCTTAACAAGTACTAGATTCCTTATCAATTACATGCTCATATGTCTTAATAACATAGGGATTAAACCCCCTTTAAATCATCTTTGCTTATATGGCCTCATATATTGGGATATAATCCCCTTTAAATTTCACAATCATTCTTAATGACTATTATCATAAATGAGAGCTCTCCCTTAACACAGGACATCTTCTAAAAACTTGAGTGTCAATTCCCCCCTTACCAGTAGATTCCACTCCTCTTGTCCACATTTTGGGTGGACCATCCACAAAGTGGACTTTAGACGCATGTAAGACTTTCATGAGTCATGTGCCTTTGGATCATCTCTATGGTATTTTTTTTATCATTTCTTTTCTAATCTTTCCAGATCACACCTTTTTTATTTTTCTTTACTTGAGAATCATTTTCAAGCTTAGAATATTTGTTCTACTATGCTTATAGTGAACATGCAAATTGATACAAGTGTAATTTCAAGGTACTTAATATATTCAAAGGTCATTCATCAAGCATAATGCTTTAAACTCATAACTTACTTTGGTTGGCCACTTAATCATCAAGCTCAATACTTTAACATCATAATCTCATTCAATAGCCATGCATCATTGAAATTACTTCTTAAAATCATAACTTACCTTGAAATCACAACTTGAGTCATATTTAGACAAGATAGGTTTCCCTAGACCACAATCTCGCAATTTAGTCCTCAAATGATCATTCTTACTCTCTTAAGGCTAAACCCTAATAATATTTTTTTAAATTTGGATAGAATATTATCTTTTTCCTTAATGCCTACTAATCCAAGAAAGGACATTGGCCTAACATTCTAAACTATCAATTTAAATGTGTATTCTTCTAAGGTCATACTTACTCTAAATCATTCCACCTCGCTCTAATTCTTATTCAAGCTAGATTTACTTAACATTCTATAGGAGAAACTATCAATAACACCACATGCCCTAGTATAGCCAAAACCCACCACCTTGATACACCTTAGATTTTTATTACATCTTTCTACTTGAAATACATCAAAATGGCATTAGAGTACACAAGTCTCTCTCATACTTAAATAACTCACCCATAATTCTTCTTGAACACAATATGGTCGTATACACATTTATGGGGCATCTGGTTTTCTTGTCATGCGTTCACTTGAATTATGTCAAGATAACATTAAAACATCTAAAAATTCACTCACATAATTTAAACCACATGGTTTCCCATGTACCTTAACATGGCTATGTGCCTATTAAGGGTATATCTAATTATTGTCAACTCATTTGCACATAGTTTCATCTAAATTAATAACAAGATATATTAATAGCTTCATAGCACGAGTACTCTAATAATTCCTCTTAGAGCACAATATAGTCAAACTCCCTAACTTAGTGTCTCATAAATTTTTATTCAATCTTTCCACCTAAAATATATCAAGACCCCACTAAAACCTTCAAGTTTAACTTAGAATTAAATTAATCGCACAAGATCCTCCTTGGGACTTCTCAAAGCCGTGAGCTATATAAGGGCATAATTTGTCATTTACATGTTGTTTAAACCTAATTTTACTCAAAACAACATTAAAACACTTCAAGAAACTCATGGCCATAAAGAAATACAAGAAATTTAAGTCAAGACATACTAAGGCCGTGTACATCCTAGGGAGGCATCAAGCCATTTTTAAGCAAATTAGACATAGTTTTGTTTAAATTATCCTTAAAACATCAGAAATAACTCATCAACATACAATCAGTCATATGGCTTCTCTTGAAACCACTAGGGTTGTGCACATCCATAGAGTGATTTTAGTCACCCTTCAAGCTATTCAAACATAGAAAGTCATAAATAGATATCATATCAACATGAGAACCTCACAACTAAAGTTTCTTGCAAAGATTTAAGTCGAGATAAGGAATCACTTAGATGAACCCTAAATGAGCATCCTAGAGATATCCAACAAACCACCCAAAATCATGCTTAAAGGTCAACATAAACTTAGTTAATCTTGCTATAAAATTATTCATATCCAAGCTTTAAACTTAAAAGGAGCAAAGCTCCATGGATTCAAGAAAGCATCCATCATAGATCCACCATGAAACTAGAGATAAAAGAAAAGAGAAAAGCTTAGGTTTAAACCTCTACCTATTAGAATCTAGCTTTTCCTTTGATTTTGGACTAATTTTCCCTTTTTCATTTTTACTTTCTCTTCTCCTTTCTTCTTCTTCCTCTTCATGCCCGTGAGCTCCTTCTCTTCCTCTCTCTTTTCTTTTTCTTTTCTTTCCTCTCTCGTCCTTCTCTGGTTGTGCACTTTACGGACTCTAGGAGAATTATTTGATTTATTACTTTATTAAGCAACCAATGAGACTTAGTCTCTTGGTCTTCCTCCTATCCAATTTGTTACTTTGCCATTATGACTTAATTTTAGCCAATCAAGAACAACCACTTGTCACATTTCTATTGGCTCACCCTTGACCAATTACATGCCTCCACATGGGAACCTTCCAATGGCAAGTTTTGATTAGTTAGTTTATACTAATCTCACTTATTTTAATTAAAAATTATCTAGAAACTAATTAATAAATTAAGTGATCAGTTTGGCTAATTTTCTGTTTTTTAATTTTTAACTGGACAAAAATGTCCCTATTCACATATTCTAAATTACCAAATTACCACTGTATAGTTTTTACTATTCTCTCAAGTATTTCAACTGTTTCTAATTCTGTTTGGATAATTTTCAATGCTCTCTTTAATTTGAACAATAAAACAAAAATACTAATAATTAAATTGAGCAAACAATAATAATAAATGATGAAACGACTATTAGGGCTAATGAAGATTTTTATAATTTATATTACGTTAAATGGGAATGTTACATGGTAAGTTTTTAGAAGAGGCCACGTCAACACATAATATGACACAACACTATATGGTTTGGAAGATACTACATTATCAAATATGATAACATGACATTCTATGGCTTGAAGGAGTGTCATGTCAACACATAAAATAACGTGTCAAGTTTTTGAAAAAGCCCACGTCATCACATAATATGATGCAGCACTACATGGTTTGGAAGATGCCATATCATCATATAAAAATCCAAGAATTATGCAGGGCCATTAAAAGAGCACAACAGCAAGAGCAGCAACTTTACAAGAATATCATGTGGCTGGCGGACATGCTCCAACTGTTATCTCTAAATTTTGGTTCAAAAAGGTTTCTCTACCAAAATTCTATATTGTTGTCACCCACTTATGCCTAAGGTAAAGTTCAAATCCTTTGGATACTTTATTAATGTAGAATATTCTTGATTTCTTCCTTCTAAGTTTGAAACATATGGGGGATTGTTAGAACTTGTGGGTATTGTTGTTTCAAACTTAGAATCCTTGTATGTGTTGTATGTTAGGTTCAAGTCCTACATTGCTTAGAAATGGCTCTTGAGGAGTCCTTGTATATAATCATACTCATAGGTATAATAGCTTATGATATAGGGTAGAGTGTGGACTTAGGCCTAGCCATATCACACGCGCCACGCCTCGCCTCTCGCTCATGTAAGTCTAGATCAGTTTTGCTTGGGCTTTATTTTTCTCAACCTATTTATCACAAAATCTTCAGTTTCTGACTGTTGGAGCTGTGTTAATTTGGTTTTATTTCACATTATTACCCATTTATTCCCTTGTCTTTTCTGACTGTTGGAGGAGCTGCTATATATTTCCTTTCTTTGCACCCACAACTAGTAATATATCATTCCTCTTCTCCTTCCTCGTGCACCGGAGCATTCCCCTCCTCTATTGCATTTTCCTCTGCTGTGCTTTCCCTTTCCTGTGTATTTCTCCCTTGTACAAGGTTCGGTTGCTACCAGTGGCTGGTTCATCGTGTGGGTGATTTCACCAACATTCCCACATCTTATCTTAGAAGGTTTTTCCGTCGATGCCTCCTCTACCTAGCAGAGCTCCAAGTAGGACGAAAATAAACCTTTAAGGACAGTGCTTTGTACGATTTGTGGTAACCTCATTCCTTAATCCTTTTTCTATATAATTTGTTATTCGCTTGTTGTCTGCAATATTCAGTTAGCAATAGTTAATTTTCTGGTATTGAAATTAATTTTCCAACGGGGCCTAGTGGGATAAGGTTTGATTGTCATTCTTGTTGTATATTAAAAAAAAAATACCTTCTTGTCTCTTTCTTCTATTTTTTTAAGGATGACTGTTTTGAAATTTTCCTTTTCTTGAATACAATTTCTTCTTTTATTTGAAAAAAAAAAACTTACACAGTCACATAAATGCAAAAAAATAGGTACCTTTTTATTGAATTATATCATGCTTATATAAATTTGATACTAAAAATTGTTGCAATTCTATGGTCTCTAATTCATATTTGGTGATGAATTATTCTATTATTTTGACACAGTAAAAAAAACAAGTATTTTGCTTCTATCAATGGACTATCAATCCATTAAATTGTCCTCCATGAATGAATTGATTGCTTCCTTATGTAACACCTTACTAATAAGTACAATGTCACATTATACTCTAGTGCTTGATTACATATTTTGTTTATTCTTAAGTATTTAGTTTGATGTTAATAACTATAGAGTAATGCAAGTCAACACTTGAAATAAATATTAGTCTAATGCTAAAATTAAGCTAGGAAAGTGGATTAAAATCCTAGTGAAGGTTAGTCTTTTACTTAGTTCTAACATGAGATTACTAAACTCAACAAGATCAAGACAAAGCATTTTTATATAAAGAAATTTAAGATAACTTCAAGAAAGTTCTTTAAGTTACAATAAAGATCTACTCTTAGGTTAAAGAACATTATTAGTTTATAATCAAAACTAGTTATAAAGATCCTAACTTAAACTATAGATTCATCTAAAACATGGTTATGATAGTCAAGACTTGATATATAAAACTAAGGAGCTTTTAATTCCTAGTCTTAACAAAAGTTATAACTTGAGTGTTGAACTAAGTCATAGGGTTTCTTAATCATTTGCGAAAAAGATATTCAAACAATTAGATTATAATTCTAAGATCAATTCGTTTCCCTTATGTCAATTTTTATAGGTTTTGTAAGTTGTGAATACTATAAACATCTAATTATTAAAAGCAAATCAAGAAAGACTCTTAACTATAATAAGTGATTTTAGTAAGGAATTATATTAGGTTTCTCCCCTGTCATCGCTTAGGCGCCTAGAATATGGGCTTCCCTCGCTTAGGCCCCCAGTCCTTGGCACCTAGGAGTTCACTTTCTAAAGTGCCACCGCCTAGGCACCCATGACCTAGCAACTAGGCGCCCAAGTGGCCGAAAGTGGCCTTTATTTTTCCTGTTTCATTTCAAACCTTAGGACATTAGTACCTTCATAACTTTTCTTGAAATTAGAGAAATCATGTTTCTAAGTATAATTAACCATTGTTTGGCAGGAGACCAACTAAACCATAGAATTAAATAATTGATCTAGCAAGAGAGTTATTTCAAGCTATAGCTAAACATTATATTAGTTTGATGGTTATAAGTCATACAAAAGCAGTACCTAACTTCTATTTTACAATATACAACAAAAAAATAGGGCTTGATAGTGGTATTTTACATAGCCCCAAGTGATACTTTCAAAAGTTATACATAACATAAGCAAACTATATACTAATCTTAACCTTGGCCATCCAAGTGGGTGATGCAGATATTTTGCAACACACGAACCAGGCCTAACCTGGGGACAATCCACACTATCTCTAGCTCAATTATTAAGGTAATGAGCAGCATCTTAACTTCTCCTTAAATAACTGCACTCTTTATTCAATATGTCTTTCTCATTCATGATTATTAATAATATTTCTTTGAATTTTTTTGAACCCTTACACATGATTAAAACTTATGATAAGAGCTTTTTCCACTTACACGGGCATCCCCTCGCCTCTACCATTATCTAAATGGCAATCATGCGGGATCACCTCCTTCTCTTTAAGGGTCATTTCCTAACTTGTGAGATCACCTCCATGAGAATTATTTCTCAAATCTATATCAGCTCCTTAGGAGGATCATTTCTAGCTTTCTTATTGGTAATAAGCATAGTTCTGATTGCATGTTCTTGTTTATCCTTGGTCTCTTTTTAGAAACATAAGTCCAAAATTATCATTAAGCATAAAAGAATAACTTCAATAATCCATGGAGATGAGTAAAAGGAGTACATATAATGCTCAAATACATAAAAACAACATAAAAACATAAGAGATATTAAATAAGAAGGGAGATGGATAAGTAAGGTTGCTATTCCCTACACTTAAATCTTGAAACTCCAAGTCTTTCTTCTTACAAAAGCACATGTGCACTAGTTTTCTCTATCCCTCAAGAGTTTTCCATCTTATTTTGGTGTGAGTGAAAGAACAAGCAAGATAGGGTATTTATAAGGTTGGGGCTGTGGGGTTAGCTTGTGGAGGAAGGATCCTTTGCTTTTTGTTGGTCAATGGGAATTATGGCATGAGTTTCCCTTAATGATGATCTTCTTTTACCTTGGTCCAATAGGAGGCATCCAAATTGCTTCCTTATCTAATATGCAATCATTATCTAGTTACTTAACTAAGTTAAGGTAATCTAGTTACATTAACTAAATTGTTTTGTCTTGACTTGAGTTGACTTGGGTTGGCAATTAAATCCTTAGTTTCTAATTAGATTCCTTGCTTATTGCTCTCTCTTGCACGACTACGTGTAATTTAATGCAAGATTACTCTTGACTAAGCTTGCTTGCAAGACTTTCCTTCTTCTTTGGAGTGCCACACATGATTTTTGATTAAGCAACGTTTCAAGTTTTGTTTTTAGTGCATTAATTCATAGAGAATCATTCTAGAAATATCCTAATTCTACTCAAATAAGCAACTTATCCTCTCTTCCTTGAAATTCAAGTGAGCAACTTATCCTCACTTGCTTCTTTGATTAGGCTTTGGGCTTGTTTATCTAGGGCTTAGTTTTATTGGACTCGGACTTGGCTTTGGGCCATGAGTTCACTGGGTCTTAAACTACCCTTATAGGAGTTGAACCTTTTCTACTTTTTAGTTGACTTTCTATATGTGTGTGTGTGTGTGTGTGTGTGTGTGTGTTAGGGGAATGTTACACCTTTGATCTCTAAAAAGAGAAAGAAAACAAGTATTAAGTAGGTATTAAGTGTACAAGAGCTCCACCTCCACCTTCTTTTTATTATTAGAATAACGGAAAGGAGAAAATGAGAAGAATAGTTTTGTCAAAACTCTATCTCTCTCTTGGAATTCGTTAGTTAGGAGGAAGTGAAAAGTAATTTTTTTCTTATGTTACTTGCCCATACAACCATGATCTAGTTTTATTTTTCCCCTCAAAATGGATGAGTAATCATGGTTAAGAGAAGTTATAGTTTTTCATTCTATATTATAAATAAATATGCTGCTCATGCTAACAGTAGCTGCTCCAAAGCATCTTCTATCTTGATTCATTAAAGGTTATCTACTTGTTTTGTATTCAATTCAATGTAGGGATGCTCCATTGTACTTGGAGATGGCTCCTTCCAATGTTCACTACAAGAAAACACAACAAAGTGTTAATCGATTTAGCGACTGAAAAATTGCAGTCAAACTAACGATTGATTTAACAACTAAAATAAGTAAAAAAAACATAATATTTGCAACCGAAAAAATTCCAGCCGCTACATCAGTTTGCTAACTCTAGCAGTGACTGAAATTACAACCATTTTATTTTTGTAAAATTAAAAGAATGAATGAAAAATAAATTTTCAAATTAGTGACCAAAATATCGGTCGCTATAGATTAAATTATGTTTTCATTTATTTTCTTTTAAACATTAGCAACTGTATTTTTATCGCTAAATTGGAAAAAAAAAACTTTTGTTGTTTCTTTATTTTGTGCTTAATTAATGAAATTAGAAATTTTAATTTCTTAATTTAGTGACCAATTTTTCGGTTGGTATAGTTTTTAAAATTTTTCATATTTTCAAATTTTTTTTAGCAATAAAAAAAGCTGTCGCTAAAAAATAAATTATTTTTTCTTTTTTTTTTGGATTGTTAGCAACTAAAAGCAACTAATTTTTCAATTGCTAACAACTAAATTTTCGGTTGCTAACAAAATTATTTTTTTGTGGAATTTTTCATTTGCTGCATTTTTCTTTTTTCTTTTTCACCTTCTTTTAATATGTGCATTCAGTATTATTAATGATCTTCATGAGTTCAGTATTGAACAATTTTCTATAGTGAGCATAAGAGAATGCATGATTTTAATTATATCACTAAGATTTGGCATAGCCTTACATTCTAGAAATTTGTTAGTCAACCTGACATGATAGTCATGGAATTAATCTTGGTGTTCATTTGATGCCACGAAAATGGTATTATGTTTGGTTGGACTTACCTTTTATGATGAATTGAAGACCTCTATATGATGCAATTAGGTAATCAATATTTAATTAACTCTTTGAATGATGTTTTTATTTTCCATTGTGTTTCATTACCTTCTGTCTCTTGTCTGCTTTGGACGATGTGGGTATGCCTTTTAAATTTGGTAGAACTGATATGCTGTTGTTTGGTTGTAGTGGCTCTAGAAGTAAGAAGGAAGCCAAATTATTGAGGATATACGTACTTGTAGTAGGATGATGCATTTAGATAGTATACGGTAGAATGCTAAATCTTTAAGAATCACGTTCTACCTCTTCATTTGCATAGGGATAGACTAGTTCATTTTTCTTCTATGTGGTATTGGAAGACTAAGTACCAAATATTGGAACTCTATATAATGTTATTCACTACCCAAAATTTGTAAAAAAAATCCATAAATAAATTATTGTAATATTTACAATATAATGAGTTGCTGACATTCAAAAGTGAATGGTTGCAGCATATGTAATTAATCATCTTGTTGAAGCTCGAATATAAGATGTTTTGGGGTTTGGTAAGGACTTTTTTGTGCACTCTTTATATGTGTAGGAGCTTTTAAGTTCATGATAGATTATATTATCTCAAATTCTGAACATATGCTGCATGTTTCATTTAAGTTCTTTTGGAATGAATTAGTTTACTTTGTTATTCATATGCCTCATTGAAACTGAATTTTTCTTAATATGTAATTGTTGCAGTTTTAAATATTTATATGATGAAAACAAATGGTGCTGGTTGAGATTATATGGCTTAAAATCTAGGCAATTGTCATTGCTTTATCTGCACACGGTGTAATTACATTGAAACTAGTATTGCCTGACAGGAACATTATGTTTTAATTTCGTTTACTGTAATGTTATATGAAAGTTGTAATTTCGTATTCTAAGTGTTAGTTTTTTTTTATTAAAAATATTATCTTTTAACAAGAAGAATCTAGGAGAAAGATGGAAGAGGCTACTCAAAGAGCATCCCAGCAAGGCAATTCTCCACCAAGAGAGATTGATGTGTGGCGTGATTTAGCAGGGGTGAAAAAAGGAAGAATTTGTAAGAATCTATTGTAACAGAAGGTCAGAAACTTCATTATGGCTTTAGTTTTTTATCATCTAAATAGGTACGAAGATAGGAGTTAGATGAAATGAAAAAGCAATTTGAGAAAGTTCAAACAAAAAGAAATGTACTTAGGATCATTGTACTAGAGACATTCATATGAACAATCAATTGTTATGTGAGATGATGACACATATGAACTCTCAACCTCTTAGTTTCTACCTAGATTTCAGCCACTTCAAAGACCATTACATGAACATTCTACAACGGATGATATGGAAAGAGGAGAGGATGAGGAAGAGGAAGAGGATGATGATGATGATGATGAATACATGTATGAGTAAAATATTGATGTAGTGACCGATTTAGCAACCGAATATTAAATTTTAAGAATTTAATTAATATTTAGTGACTGCTTTAGCAACCGATTTGGAAGATTAAAAAATAAATAAATACTTTGTGACCGATTCAACAACCAATGACCAATTTCAAATAAAATATTACACTCTAGGGAATTTAGCCATTGATTTGTAAATTTTAAATTTTAAATTAATATTTAGCAACCGATTTAGAAAATTAAAAGCAATAAATTAATATTTAGTGATGAATATAGCAACCGAATATTAGATTTTAAAAAAAAAAATTAGTAACTAGCATATAGCAGTTGCCAAATTGGTCACTAGTTTTGTTAGCAATCGATTTAGAAAAAATAGCGACTAAAAAATCGGTTGCTATTTAGCTTTTCTCTTGTGGTGAATTCTTAGCCAAAGTACAACATCCAAGAATAATAAAATGAGTGGTGCAATTGGAAAAATTATGCCAAGCGGTTGATATTGGAGCAACATGTGGAAAGAATATTAGATGTGGACATTGATCTGGACAGAGTAGAGGTTTGACATATTACATTGTTTTCTTTCATCTTTCTTTTGCTCTAGTTTTGTGCGGTATTGTCTAATGCATTTGTATTTTGGGAGAATTGACACAAGATAGCAAAAGAGAATGAAAAATAAGGTTAAAGAATATATAAATGTAAGCACAGAAATGTATCAGCCTAAGTTTCAGATGCAACTGACAGTAAAATAGGATAGAAATGAGAAATTCATTTTACATTTTACTACATGTCAAAATCCTTTATGTGGGCTCATTGTCTTATGCAAGTACTTTAATTAATGCTCATATGATCAAGGCTCAAAATATTCAAGAAAGACAAAGATATTGGAAATATGAAATATTGGTTTGGCATGTCTTGAACTTCAGTCATTTCGATAATATTTTTATTGGATTAACGAGTAAAGTCAGGAGCGGCACCTCATTAGACAATGGGGGAGCCATGGCCCAACAAATTGTGATTTTATAGGAGTGAAGTGAGAATTGTATTCTATGCTTTACTGAATTTACCAAAATTCATCAAATCTTTTAAACTACCATTAGCATATGTATGCTAAAATATCTACTGGCAACATAATTATGTTAGGCATCTATCCCTATTTTTGCATCATGATGCCACTGTAGAGAAATTTTGTATAGATTATTTTGCAAATCATTCAATATTTATTTTGAAATTATTGAAATTAATGACTACTAATTCATAATGCTTGTATATTGTTGATTAATCTATCATGCTTTGGGCACGGTCTTTCTTTGTCAAGAACCTCAATTTCAAGACAACAGATGAGAGTTTGAGGAAACATTTTTGTGAACAATTGAAAGAGGGAAGAATTTTAAGGGTCAAGGTAATGGGTCTAAAAGCTAGAACCTTACTCTATGATCTTAACTCAATTTTCATATTTTTGTTTTGCTAATGTCACAAATAGGTGAAGAATCATTTGAAAAATGGGAAAAATGCTTCTATGGTGTTTGGATTTGTTGAGTTTGATTCCAGGAGACTGCTACTAATGTTTACAGAGATTTACAGGTATTTACACATTTGGATCAAACTATGCATGTTATAAGCATGTTATATGCATGTTATGTTGTTTTGAAACTATGTATGCTCTTATTTTGCAACTTTGTCATGTCAAGAATGATGGGCAAGTACAAAAAATAGTTGAAAAGGATAAGAGTTTAACAAAATTCTTGTAAGAAATGTGGCTTTTGAGGCAACAGCGAAGGATCTGAGACTGTTGTTTAGCCCGTTTGGCCAAGTGATTACGAGTAAGAATGCTAATTTGCACCAATTGCTAGTGAATATTCATTTTTGACCTATCCAAAATATTACTGAAAGCATCTATCACCAGAAATGACGTACAAATTCTAGGGAAGTATTCCAATCTTCTGTAGTTATCTTAAATCTATGGTTGATGCATCCAATGACAATGTTTTCGAATATAGTTGAATCTTGCATGAATATAAAGCCTGTATGCCAGATGGTGCTGAACCACTTTTGAGGTATTTGCTATTAATAACCTACTACAAAGTTATTGGACTTGTTTTATGTGAAACATTTGAATTCCATAATTCTTATTAAAATGATAAGATGCAATTATGTTAAAACTAGCGCCAGAAAGATGGGCTTGAAGTTCCACATGATTTGTACACTTGCCTCAAATGGGAAATCCAAATGATTTCAGTTACATCTTACAATATGCGATGGGTACTTGGATTTGACAATGTTATTGTTAAAACCTAGGGTTTGGTTTGGAGTTTTTTGAAATAAAAGTTATATTTGGTTATCCTATGATCATAATTATTGATTCTTGGTATGGGTACATTGTTTGGGGTCTTAGATTTGTTGGAAGCTTCTCCGATTGTCTCCATAGGTTTCGCGACATCGTAGACTTGAACCCATTTGGTTTGGTTTGTGTTGTGAGTAGATAATATACTCTATAACTTATTTTTAAGCTTTGGATATCTTTTCAATATGTTTATTTCCAATGTTCTACTCATGAAAGTCTAGAAATCTATTTTATCATGTTACTACGAATTTTTCAACAAGCTTACCTGTTTATTTTTATGAGAATTACTCTGGAAACTTATTTTATATCATGTGTTACTAGAGTTGAGTAAGTTCTTGGGACAAGTACTTTTGAAACTCTCTTTGGTGAGGAACGTTTTTGGAAGATGAATTTTTTATATGATGCAGACTTTTGAAATATGTATTAATGATGGATTTTATATGGATGATTCCCTATAGAATGATTATTGGTATATGAGAATATTTGAAAAATAATCCATATATTTGGACTATGGAAAAATATGTTTTCTTGGGAGGAATATTTGATGGACACTGCAGTTGAAGGCAATAAGTGTAAGCCTCATGCACCATGTTCAAATATCCTAACTAGCAGAGGTGGTGCTAGCTCGATATGTATGGCCAACGTACTGGGTTCTACATCCCTAGCTAACTGCGGGTGGCATTAGCTCGTCATGTAGTTCATATGTTTGGTTCTGTTCAGGCCCTAGTAGGTGGGCATATATTGGTTTGGAATTGAGACCTTTTTATATTTTTGACATGATGATTTTTTATTGTTATTTACAACTAATATGACATAATTGTAAATTTTCTACATTATGTTTATTTGGATATTTTTGGTTATCCATGGAACTTAGTTTGGAAAGTTCAACATTTATCTCGATAGATGTTGAAATGTATTCTATTATGTATGTTGGAAATTATAAGACTATTTTACATATCGAGAAACTCGTGCTTAGGCTTGTCCCCTCTTTTATTATAGTCTATATTGTCTTTCATTGAATCTTGTGACTTACTCCGTTATTCTTACATATTTTAAATAGTAGTATTGTACTGGGTCCAAGATCTCCAGCTGTTTAGAAGTCTGCTATTAATTAGCTCAACACTTTATCCGTGTAGGCATCTATTCTTTTTATGTACCTTTGTTTTGACCATGATAATTATTAAGAGTTCTATATGTGCTTCATTACCTATAGGCAAGATCCAACATCTGTTACGATCAATTTAGTAATTGTTTTTATATATACAGTATCTTTGGGATGTACCCAATGGATATTTTGTTGATGGAAAATTGGATGCATGTTTATTATAGGTTAAGAAGTGATTTTGTATATATTGGGATGCTTTATTTTCCTGTATATGTTGGGAAGCTTTATTTTCAAGGGAAACTTTGCTGAATATTCGTTAGAATCATATTAGTTATTGTTGGCTTATTTGATAATAGTTAGGCTTGCTAAATTATTTGGATAGTCCATCCTATGTGTTAGTCATGGCCCCCTAATTGGGTCATGACACATTTATACCATATGCATGCCTTATTTCATTAAAAACGTTATCAAGGACATGTTGAAAAATTTAGAATAAGCGATATGATATTAACACTCATGATGTTTGCATTTTTTGTTGTGTTTACACTTAGTTGTGTCATCACTTTAATTCCTTATTGGAGGCAAAACGAAAGATTTATCAATTATAGTATCCTTCTAACAGAAAATGAATGAAGTTGTTATCTCTTTATTTTTACATAAGTTGTATGCTGTTTAGGTGTAGATTCAGTACAATCCATCTCGTTCCTAATACAAGTGAACTTCGAACAGCCCTTTTGATGAATAGTTGTCGTATTTGGCAGTAACTTATATGGAAGTCCTTTTGGCAAATGTTAATACTCTATTTTGTCCAAGTCAATTTAATTAAAAAAGGGAGAAAAAACGATATTAAGATTCTTGACCCAATCTAATTTCTAACAAATACAACTCTTTAAGCCCAAGCCCAAGCCCATTCTTCTAAAATTGATAAAATAGAGGAAAATATAAGTATTAATTAGGCTAACATGGGAGATAATTAATGAATATTCATCCTAATTGATTAGAAAATCTATTTAGAGTGTGATTTAGGAAAAATAATTTGGGTTGATTAGAAAATCAATTTAAAATTTTGATTTTGGACAAAATTATTGCTGATTGATTCTGAATTAATTTAAAATTGAATTTAATTAATTTTATTTGATTAGAGAATCCATAATCAAAGAGTTGATTGTTAGGGTTTGTTTAAATTATAAATATATATATGTACGCGCATGCAAAGGCATGAGGACGGCAAGAAAAGACGGCTTAGGGCAACAAATACGAAAGAGAGGATAATGGAGAGAGAGGGAGAGAAGGGGGGGGGGGGGGGGGGGGGGGGGGGGCAACATATTAGAAGGCATACCGTAGAAGAGAGGAGGGAGACCAAAGAGGGAGAAAATGATAGGAAACTAAGAAGAGACAGAGATGATAAATGAAAGAAGGAAAAGGAGAGAGGAAGAAAATGTTTTTGGATAGGAAGAAAGGAGAGCTTCCCTTTATCTATGTAGTTCATTTCCCCTCATAATTTTTCTGGTTGAATTGAATCAATTAGTGGAATCTGTGTTTGAAAACTGTGTTTAACCTCCTTTACATTACCGGCCCACAAACACAAAGACACATTAGTAAATCATATCATGGTCAAGCTGCTAGTTAGGACTGTTTTCTAATGGTAAATGACTAAAATTGCCTCTTGATGTTGGTCTGGCCTAGTGGTCCTTACTTGCTCTTAAAATGGTTTACACCAGTCACAATTTTCCAGGCTTAGATTATTCTCTGTAGCTCCTTGGCATTATTTTAATATCACATGGCATTTATTCTAAGTCATTGGCGGAAAGCTATTAATTTCTAGGATTATTATTAGTTAATCAATTATGTGATAATAAGCAATAGGTGGCAGCTGTAAGTAATGTTGTCTACTAGAATGTTGATGCTAGGATTATTATTTGTTAATCAATTAGTGTTTTATCTCCTTGCAGGGTGGGACTCGATCCATCCTATCCCATCCGGCATCCTTAAGTTATATTGAATTTATATTTAAAATATATTTTAATTTAAATATTATTATATTAATTTACTTATTTAAATTATGAATAAATGTAGTGAAAGTATGTTTCTTTAAATAAGTTTTTTAATTTACATGAAATTATGGTTAACTTTTAAAATTATTATTGATTATTGTATAAATTTATTTAAAATATTTATAAGTACGAAACGAGACAGACAGAGTACAGATTTTAAATATTTTCATAATAAAATTATTTAAAATATTTATAAGTATGAAATGAGATGGGTGGAGTACAGATTTTAAATATTTTTATAAATGCGAGTTTGGACTTTAGAAACCAAAATCCCCGGGATGGAGCAAATTATAATGTATTTTGAGAGGTTTTGACATTCATCAATGTAAGATTTATAAGGGATAATAAAAAAGGATTATGTTTGGCAAACTAAGATATGAAATATTTAATTTGGTTGTCACTTTATCTCCTGCTATTATCTCCTTTAACACTTTATCCCCGTGTAGTTTTATTTTATTAATTTAAATTACAAATTTATCAATTTTAACTAATATTATTACAGTTTTTCTATCCCTTAATTTCATGGAAACTCAGTAATTTAACTACATTGACATATGTAGAAATAATCTGAAAAGTTGATATTATGTTAACAAGTAAGTTTTGTTGAGCAAAATAAAATATCAACTATGCAAATTATACATATATCTATATGTAAATTTGCCAGTTTAATAAATTATAACATAAATAAACACATTTTTAAATGGTAAACTTTAAACAAGATACAAGGAGCTTTTAAAATTATTGGGTAATGAACCACACGACGATAAAATGTTAACAGAACTTACCACAAGAATACAAAGTGATAAATATGAAATGACGAAGTGATATTAACCCAAACCATAAGATGGAAACTGAATCTAACCCTTTTTAAGTTAATAAACAATTATCAAACTCTAATTTTCAAAATAATAATAATAATAATAATAATAATAATAACCAGGTGCAACACAAAAAATATAAAAGCTTTGAGAAAAAAAATTCAAATGGGAGGTATATAAAAGAAGTCTTATATATAAAAAAGCTAAAATATTAATAATTTTTATTTTAAATTTTAAATTTTATTTTTTTATAAATTTAAATCTCCTTATATAGTCTTAATATTTGACTTATTATTAAAATGTTATTATTAATTATTTAATTCAAATATAATTTACAAATTTTTTTTGTAACACAATCATTCAATTTTCATTAAAACTATAAACTAAGTATAAAAAGTAAGAAGTTATTAATTTAAACAGTTAAATAATGCAAGTAACTTCAAAAACAAATGCCTAAGGATTAAAGAGCTAAAGAACATATTATATTTCAATCATCTGAATTTAAATGCTGTAATTAAAAACCATATATACAAACATAAAAATTTATTTCTAACTAAAATATTAATGCCAATTAATTTTAAAAAATTTAAATTTACGTATACTATCTCAATATTTAACTTATGGCTAAATTATTAATATCAAATATTTAATTCAAATATAATTCTAAAAAGTATAAGAACTACAAAATAAATCAGGTCAAAATCAAACAAAATACAACCAAAAAATTATTATAATTAGATAACAAAAAATTTAAATTAAAAATTGAAAATTACATACCTACAAATCAAGGTGTATATGAAGAGTGGACGCAGGGTTGGGGGAGAGCCCTCCCCCATGTGGCTGGTTTTCAGCAGACATTTGTAATTTTGCTTTATTCTTTTTTAAGAAAAAAAATCATTTAAATTAAAATAATCAATTTTATTTATTTTTTTTATATTCAATTTTATTCTAATTAAAAAATTAAATCAAACGAAATCATTTTCAATCAATTTAGTTTGTTTTGGACAAATTAATTTTTGTCAAATACTTTTTTTAAAAAAAAAATCATATTTAACTTAACTTTATTTCTTGTCTTTTTTTTTTGACATGAACTTTATTTCTTTTTATAACTCAATTAATAACAAATTAATTTAAAAATATTAATAAAAACATAATCAAATAAATATAAATAACATATTAACCTAAACATTTATATAAAAATAATAATAAATTAAAATATAATTATATATAAATATGTAATTATAAATATATATATATATATATATATATATAATTACATAAATTCATATAAATAAAAATAAAAAATTAAACCAAACTAATCAATTTTCATAAAAAGATAATCAAATAAAATCAATTAATTTTTGTTTTGTTTAATTTTTAATTTTTTGGTTCCATTTATATTCATTTAATTCAATTATGTAGACCCCTAATTTTCACTTCTCAGTAGCAGGTTTCACCAATTCTTTCATACCCAATTTTAAAACTTAGACATATCTGAAAAAGTAAACATATTATTAGTTCCTTATCTATGTGCATGTTTAAGTTACCTTATTTTATATTTAAATTTATTTATAAATTTATAATTAAAATTTTATTAAAAAACTTCTAAGAAAATTTCTTTAAAAAATTAAACTTTACCTTACACTACATAGATCAAGATCATTTATTTATACAAAAGATGACATCAAAATCCCACAATTTAATATTACATATTCTGTTGTTAATCTGAATTTTGGTCATTACTAATATAAACATCCAGCTTTCACTGGCTTTCTGTTCATTCCGTTTGCTCCACCCACTTGAATCCAAATGGTAGGAAATGGGGGGTTCTGTCCTCTACAAATGAGCATCTAGGAAGTCAAATTTTCAGAGGCACAGGCATGAGTCTTAGATATCCAGTACTCCTATTTTTTTCCCCATTTTCTTAGAATTCTTTCTTCCAAGGAAATCAACTAATCTACTTGTGCAATAGATTGGTGTGAGTTCATAACTTTAATACAAGATGTACATACAAAGAAAAATCTATACAAAATTACAATTAATTAAAAAAAAAAAAAAAAAACAGCTGCAAGGCTACTTTAACCCTTTCTGTGGCAAAATTTGAGTGTCATAATTAGCATAGGGAATTCCTCTATCCATCAATCAAGAAAGTATCCTGCCAAAGCATGTACAGATTCTGCAGCCTGAGCTGCTTCGGCTATTTTAATTAACATTGTGGCCTTGTAGGTTGCCAAATCTGCATTCTCAGCAAGAGTCTGAGCCCTTTGGCGTTTTTGTATTGCTAATTCCATAGATTTGTTTACAGTGACTTTAGCTTCTTCAACCTTAAGCATGGCATTCTTCCCTTCTAAAGCATCTTGTTCAGCTGCTGCAATTGCTGTAAATCAATAGAAGATGAAACAAACTTTTTACAACATGTATCTGTATATGTAAGTAGACACCTGCAATTTAAATGCTCATCAAATAAATTCCAACATTACTTAAAAGATGAATGCAGAATCCATTGTTCTACCATCAGAAATAATATCCCAACAAAATCAACAACAGGTGTTTAACAGTTCCTTCTGAAACCTATAAGTACATTTGCAGTCACAGATGCACAGATTATGGAGACCCAAACAAACAATTATAAAAGGGGAATTAAAAAAGGGAAAAGATTCCAGATACATGAGAAGCAACCTAGCAGAACTTGAAAATCTTATAATCATCCAAAATGTTGCAACCTTTGCTGCTATGTTATCATATGCCAAGTCAAAAGCTAGTATTTGACAATTATATACACGCAGTTACAGAATATATGATGTATCACAGATAAGATATATGATAAACTCCATAGTAAATGAAACGAGTAAAACAGGAAAAAAAAAAAAAAAGGTCTGAATCATATGATTCAGAAAACCAGCCACTAAAGATCTTCAGTCAAACAGATCAAATTCTAGTATTTATATTGCATAAAATAGGGTTAAAAGAAAGACTGTTGCTTAATTATCTACATAGATGCCCAAAAAGGTCAAGGAGAAAACGCCACATCAAAATTTAACACCAACCATAATGAAGGTTGAAGTACCTAAAGAAAAGACTTCAAATTCACAATATTCTAATAGAAGCAATCCTGATTAAATCTTGCTGAAAAGACATAAAATCATGAAATTACCTTGTAACACGCTTGGTTGTTTGCATCTACCAAACTGACTTGGCTGTCTCTTAAACGACCTCCTCTTTCGCAGCAAAGGCTTAGGAATAAGTGGAGCTCTCTTTGATTGATGACCCTGCCATAATTAAATTAACCATGTCAACTTAGTTTATCATTATGCCAAATTTAGATTGAAATAGGGTAAAAGAAGGATGAGGTAAAAAGCTATATAGGTGTGATCAAGGTAAATGATGTAGAAACAAGTAGTATGAACATCGCATGCCTCTTATCCTGTGTTTACAAAAATATAAACAGGTCCCTTATGCTATGTTTGGATGGGAGGTAAGTAGGGGAAGGAAAGGAAAGAGTGACACAACCCATATGTCGAAGATTTTTAATGAGAGAAAGGGAGGGATAAAGGGTTATTTTAAATTATTGAAGGAAAAATAACTATCATCCCCCAACTTTAACTTCAACTCCCATCGCCCTCCTTTCTTTACTTAAACATCCAACCAAAGGGAAATAACTCCCCATCCATCCCCTTCCTTCTGTTCCCTCCTTTCCTTCCCTTCCCATCCCTTTCCCGTCACTCTAAAACACCCAAACATAGCATTAATATTGAATAAAAAATATCCTTACGGTGTTCTAGTAGTCCAAGAATCCTAAATGTAAATTACCTGAACAAATCAGTTCACAAAATAAACCAATAGCATAGCCCAATTTAAAATATTTTCGTCTAGATTCCAAGAGGCAGATTGGTGTTATTATAAGTGTTGAAATGTTCCAAATGAAACAAGCCAACGAATAATTCTTCCTCAGCTTTCCATTTCCCAACACTGGACCTATAATTTACTGTACTTTTTGTTGTTCCATAGGCAAATGTTGTGGCCACTTAATATTAACATCAATTAAAAATTATCCCTAAATAAAATAGCCATCATTGTCTCTGGAAATTTCTTTCATACTCATCCACTGAATAGATATTTTTTTACTGCCATAAATAGTAAAAAGAGAAATTCCATCACTTTGGACCAGCAGTGATTCAGATTTCAATCAAATCATAAGACAAGAGAACTAACAAATTTTTTCCAAGCAGCAAAATTTCATGGAATTGTCGCATTTTTTTTTAAAAGGTTAACAACCCATATGCCAATAAGCACACATAAATCAAAGTGAACTCAATATAGGAAGGTAGGGTCATTACCTGCAACTAACACAGACACAAGAAACAAAGTGGACAAACCCATATTAGCAAAAACACAAGCTAAACGAAGTACAATATATTAACTATAACCTATGCAGTAGACCAGATATTTAATATATTCATACATGAAAACATTTTGAAAACCCTTTTACCACAGGTCTTAAATCTTCTCCTTTCTTTGACTACAAGATGAAAAGACAACCCAGATGCATCATATTGTGCACACAAAATAACTTTCACAAGGTGTATATCTGCCATAGAACTGACAATCTGGCATGAACATACTCCACACAGAATGCAATATCTGAAACATGATGGCGAATTTACCTGGAAAACCCTAAGCAGCAAAGAACGTCTTTGCTTCCGTTTTCTCATCCAATAACTATATACAGCTTCTATAACTTTATTACTACCCAGATCCCAACAACGAGTAGCCACAGATTTTTCATCTAAACAATCATCTGGATTATAATAATAAGCCTTCTCCAAAGCATCAATAATTAACTCAAAATTATCCTCCGAAACCTGTTCTTGAAACTCATTAGTGAACTTGCTCAGCCATTCCTCATCTTCAGAATCCATGTCATAATTTGCAGTCCTCCTTGTCATTGCTCTAAATAACTCATCACCATTTGCAGATATATAAGTATCTGGTCTGTCAAAGGGAAAACTATTACTGTCTACATAGCCAGAGACCTCGTGCACACCTGGTACTGGGATAAATTCAGCAACAGAAGCTGGCATATTCCGATCAGAACACTCCTTATAAAGGTCTTTAAAGATAATCCAGTCCTGGCGATTAGCAAACTCTAGCTTCCACCCAATATCCAATGAAAACACTATCATGTGGGTCAACCGATTGGAAGAGCAGGGTCTCATTACTTTTTCAGCCTTGAAAGTGAATCTTGTCAATCCATCTTTCTTTACAGTGAGAAGCCATACTCCAGATGCAGACATTTCTAAAGTGACAATTGCTCCCTCTACCCTGCAACATTTGTCTGACTCTGTAACCAATATGTTTACAGAACAGAGGGATGAATCTAGTCCTTCTGTTGAATCCACCATCGCAGAATTTGCTTCTTTAAAGCTTGCAATGGTGCAACTATTAGCCAAACTTCTAAGCTTCTTACTAGATGCCACACCAGTCAATGGGATATTGCTTTTCCCACCATTCTTTAAATCAGAAGCAAATGCTCCATTACTTCTGTGTAAACCCCCCACCAAAGGATTTCCAGCTTTCCTTTTCCTGACTGAACTTCTCCTCCTCTGAATGCCTCTACAGTTCACAATGTTTCTATATTTTCCATTTCGACCAGTTAACCTGGAAACCTTGACAGAGGAATGTAAGGACAAACTGTCATTAATTTCAATAACATCAGATGTAACAATTCCACTATCAGAAGGTTCTCCCTCAAATGAATCACATGAAATCTGCCATTCATTCTGGAATTCTGGGAAATCAATTTCCACCTCAACATCACTATGCACATTTATCAGATTATTTACAATAAAAAATGATCTCAACGTAGATCTTAAGAGCATCGCAGAATGCAGATACTCAAAACAAAGAGGAACAGCAGAAAAGTCCACACAGAACAATGCCATGAAACGTGTGATCCCAAAAAACTGGCAAATTCCAATTTTGGCAGTAGGAGGACCCTGAAAGAAGATAAAACAAAGATTTTATTTAAGGTCACAGAGCAAAAGAAAAAAATCCTGTAAAATCAACCAGCAGACAGTGACTGAGAATTAATTTTTTCTTAAGAAAAAAGGAAGGCATCACTTTTAACTTTCTAGCAAACATACATCCAAGAAGAAATAGTATGTGTACTTTCAAGTTTCCATCCATTTATTACTACCATGCAGGAATAAATAAAACAAGCCCCGGATTTGGCGCAGACAATGATCTCGATTTTATCTAAATTTTATTGTATAATAATACATTTAATTTAATAACACACAACCAATTTTATTATATTATAGGTTAGATTACATATTTGGTCCCTATAGTCTTTTTCTTTTCAAACGAGTCCACATAATTCTAAATGTTTTCAATTAAGTCCCTTTCCATTACTTGATGTTATGATGCCATCAACTTGTTTTGTGCATATGTGACGAATAAATCATCATCTGTTTCGCTACACATGCACAACTTAATAGAGAGGATCAACCTAAAAACATTTAGAACTATGATGATTTGTTTGAAAAGAAAAAAGTTATAGAGAACAAGTTAAAAATTAGTGTAACCTATAGTGACTAAATATTTAATTTAACCTATATTATATTTTTATTGGATCAGTAAACTACTCGAATTTCTCAATGCAGATCAACAAGCAAAGCTCAAGACAGCCATTTACCTGCAGGAACTGTATGCCCCGTGATGCAAAAGCACCATAGATAGGCTCAGATAGAACGAAAGCTGAGAGCTCCTTCAGTGTCAGTCTGAACCTTTTGACATACCTCAACACCAAGAACAAAAAACGCGAAAACCAACAACTCTCTCCACAAGATGGCTTCACAACAGCTGCAAGCACGCTGCGGCTACCACTTACGCCTTCTTCACTGTCACTATCATTCCCTCGTTGTCTACGAGAAAAATGCAACCCAAACATCTTACCATCAGGATCTCCCATGGCCGCTGAAAGTTCTGAACTTCCAGTATTGGGTCTCTTCCTCTTTCTACTATATACAATTCCATACATTCTATCTGGGCCATTCGCTTCACTCAAAGAGCGACCCCTTTTCCTGGGCTTCGCCATCCCCATGCCAACACCTTTCTGGGCATCTATCACCGCCACCTCTTGCTTCTTCTTCGCAACCCCTCGAGGCCGGGAATCGCCTTTTCCCGGAGCCTTGACCAGCTTCAACCCATCATCCCCTTCGCTCCCTCTCTTGATCTTCCCCTCGCCGGACTCCGGCCACAGGCGCCGCCCCGACCGGAGCACCCGGGCGGCGTCCGCCCCCTTCACCACCGCAAACACCCTCGTCGTCCGTCTCATCCCAACCGACGGCATTGCCGTACGGTCCCCAAACGACACCACGCGGGACTCAATCCTTCCTCGACTGAGTCACCGAGTCGAAACCGCCGAGTCGACTGAACACTAACTCGGACCCCAGAAAGAAAACCAAGACCCAGATTACGATCCCTCAGCGCCTAAATGTCTCGCAATCCACTGAAAACGACGGTAGACGAACCCGCCAACCCGAAAACCCCAAACCCGACCCGGTTGTTCCAGCTGGTTCCCAATCCCAAAGCCAGGAACCAAAATCTCGAATCAGGAAGCAGAACCCATAATTGCTACAGAGAAGGAACCGCCATGGAAAATCGGTATTAAGGTACACAGACAAAGAAATTCAGAAAAATGGGAGCTTGATAGAAATCGGAGGGAAATACCAATCAAGAAGAGCGAGATCTGCTTGGGAGAAGCAGATCGAAGTGGTGGCGGTGGCCGAGGAGAGAGAAAGCGAGAGAGCGGGAAAGAGAGCGCGCTCGGAAGAGAGAGAGAGAGAGAGTGTGTGTGAGTGTATTCGGCTAGGGTTTTATGATTAAAACCGCAGAGGGAAAGGGTAAATTGGGAAAAAAGTGGTGGAGTGATGAGAACCGTGCGATGAAAGAAATGGACGGATCAGATTTGTTGTATAGCACCAATCTTATAGTTTGAGCTTTCATATCTAAATAGCAGAGAGAGAAGATCGAGGATATCTTAGAGGATACGTAATAGTGGCCAGTCGTTTGTGAAAAGACTATTTTAGCCTTGACTTGATGCCAAGAATAAAAGGGCAGTGCCGGAATTTGGAGTTTTTTTTTTGAGTGTTTTCACCTTTTTATTTTACATTCAAAAAAGAATTTTATTAGACAAGCTTTTCGAAATAATTATAATTATTATTTAAAAAAAATAAAACAAACTGATACAGCGATATCCGGAAAGTAATAAATGTTTGAATGTTGGATGGAGGTTGCAAGCGTTACTTCAAAGGAGAAATAAATGGAACAGAGCAATATACCTCCGTTTGAACATATCTTTTTTCTTTTATCTAAAGACGGCACTTAAACGCACGTTCGACGCTGTTTGTTACGTGATATAAAACTTGATAATATAAGATTATATATGATTTATTTTTATCATATATTTAATATAATATTTAATAAAATAAAATTATTTAATTTATTTATTTTATGTAATAATTATAATAAATTAATTAAATTTTAAAATAAAATTTAATAAAATTATTTTATATTAATTAAATACATATATAATATTATAATATCAAATCAAACATAATTTTTATTTTAATGAGCCCTTCTTACCATCAAAGTCTAATATACTATTAGATTTTATTATAAATATCATATTTTAGCTCGTTTAATATAAAATTAATGAAATAAAAATAAAAAAATGAGTTAATTTAAAAATTTAAATTTATAGCTATCTTGAGTTAATATGCTTAGTAATTATATTTTTATTAAAAAAGAACAAAAATAAAAAAATTATAAAAAAGGAAAATATAAAGAAATTAGATCATAGATAAACAAAGAAAATTTTAAAAAATAATGATAATATTCATTGGCCCAACTTCAGTTTGACTTAATTATTTTCAAACTCAAAACATCTTCTAACCCAATGATTTGAGATGGCTCAAATTTAAAATCAAGGTTTCAGTTTAATTAAGAAATCAATTTTAAAATTAGGATTTTTTTCTTTTTTTTGGGTTACAAGATCCAGCTCATTTTCTTATGAATTTGCTTGACACATTAAATAAAAATGAAAAAATAAATAATATATCTCCTTTTTTTTTCCCTTGTAACCATTCGATTGAGAAACCAGAGCTTTTCTTTGAGAAAAAATCCTATGAATCTGGGGATTGGGAGGAGAGAAAACACACCTTAAATCATGAGGACCACCCCACCCCAGAGGGATTCGGTTAGCAGAGGAGGAAGAGAGCTATTGAAGAGAGAGGAAGCAAGATGAAACAAAAAGACACTCACACGGAGGAGAAGGGGCAGGGATATTTTCTGGACGAAAAAACTTGGAATAGAAAGAGTGGGGCAGGAAGGGGGAGCTAGTGAGAAAGAGAGAGACACAGACAAAAAGAGAAAAAGGGTAGAGAAAAGGGTCTGAGCACAAGAGAAAGGGAAGGAGAAAATAGAAAAACGAAGGAGGAGGAGGAGGAACGAAATTCTCATGTGCAGGAAGCTGGAGAAACCAATACAGAAAAACAGATGGGTAGAATAGAACAGTAAAGAGGGAAGATTCGGAGATCCTTTGGAAATTTTCCTTTTGAACCTTGGTGAAGGTAAATCTCCTCACCTTTTCTTGAAATTTCATGTTGTTTATCTGCATCTGCCTGTTGTGGTTAATTAAATTTATGGAGGTTTTTTTTTGGCAAATCTTTGAGCTTAGCCAGCACTTAAAATCTTCAAGCCACACATGGTTATCTTCATTTCTTTTCTCCCTTCTATCTTCATAGCACCTGCGTCTCACACCTGCACGGAAGCACACCACACCACAGCCGCATCACCCCACGGCACCTGCATCTTTTCACACACTCCCTGCACTGCACTTTCTCACACCTCACGTTCACCTTCAGCCTCACACCCTCAAAGCATCTGCATTTCATCCATGAACCACAAGCTTCCTCACCGTCCACGCAATCACACTCACCTTCACCCAACGCACCAGTCCCCAAACCAGAACACCTTTCACGCCCCCACACACTCCCACCTGCACCGCAACATAGCACCGCCCCTGTTTCTTCTTTCCCAGTCTAAGCCACTACACTCCTCTGTTCTCCCCTGTTTTCAACTCCCTCGCAGCACCACAGCACCGTTGTCACTTCCCCTCACGGCACCAGTCACACACCACACAGAGCACCTGCACACGATGCACTCTCACTCCACCCCTGTTCCAACATTGTCACTGCACAGCACCTGCATCACCTGCACCCACGGTCCACAAGTCACACACTCTGCACGGCACTCATAGCACCCCTGTTTTTTCCTTTCACCACCTCACAGCACTCACACACCCACTGCACTTCACTCACAGATTTCACCAACACTGTCATACATCTGCACCATTTTCGGTCACCACCCACAGCACCCACGATTCTGCACTTCTCTGCACACACACACACACACACCTGCACCATTCACTGTCATTGCACAGCACCGTCCACACCTACGCACCTCATTGCACGCGCATGTGATAGATATACTTAAACGATCTAATTCATGCTTACATAACCAAATAGCAATTAGATCAATACGGAATGAAAATAGAAATGATCAAGACATACTTTCTGTCATACTCTATTCTCAATTGCTTAAAGATTTCGATTATAATGACTCTTCTAAGCCCCCTCTTTCACTATTTAGATGGTGTTCGTAACTGAATGTGAAAATGAACTTAGGGACCAAAACTATGAGTGCACACCCCTTAAATAGCCTCTGCCCATCACAGAGGTGGTTGTGGACGTGCGAAATATAGTGGGTAGTTTTTGAACATTGCTAAAGAAGTGGAATGAGGATGTGGAATGAGTATGTGGAATGAACATGGACTAACTCTTGACTTATTCTTCGGTTTGTTACCGAAGATTACGTGAGGAATTCAAAACCATTCAAACATTCTCTCACTTGGTCCACATATTCCAACATATACTACAGTGAGAAACAAAATGCATGAATCATAGCGATAAGTCCTCTAAAAGTGAGTATTATTTTCCATATATCACAATGCATTATGTTTCTCAAGCCCATATGACTTAATGAATAAACCTCATGTTTATTCTAGGTCCAAAATTCAATTATATTTCTCAAAATGAATAAATGAATATGTGCACAAAAATGAAATGAGAAAACATCACAAATAGAGTTTCATTAAAATAACATCGTTCTCACAACGAAAATCATATAAAGGAACCAAGTCCCATTCTATCTACATGACCCTTAAATTTCAACGGTAGTATGCCTTTAGTTAAAGGATCAGCAATCATCAATTCAGTGCTAATGTGTTCAATAATCACTATTTTATCCTTAACACGCTCTCTTATGGATAGATTCTTGATGTCGATGTACTTGCTTCGACAACCGCTTTTGTTATTCTTAGCCATAAAAACAGCAGCTGAATTGTGACAATATATACTCAATAGCCTAGTAATCGAATCCATAATTCTAAGTCTTGAAATAAAACCCTTCATCCATACACCATGTGAGGTAACCTAAAAACAAGACACGAACTCAGCTTCTATAGTGGAAGTAGCAGTTAGAGTCTGCTTTTGCACTTCTCCAAGATACAGCTTCACTGGCTAGCATAAAGATATATCCTGAAGTCGATTTTTGTGAATCAATGTAGCTAGCGTAGTCTGAATCAGAGTAACCAGTCACTTTCAAATTATCAGTTTGTCTATACATAAGCATGTACTCTTTAGTCCCTTGAAGGTATCTCAATACTTTCTTTGCAGCTCTCCAGTGGTTTATACATGAATTACTCTGATATCTCCCTAACATTCTAACAGCAAATGTAATGTTAGGTCTTGTGCGGACCTGAGCATACATCAGGCTTCCTACAGCTAAAGCATAAGGAATGTTCTTCATTTATACCGGCTCAAGATCATTCTTTGGGCACTGGTCCAAATTAAACCTGTCAGCCTTCACAATGGGAGCTATACTTGGTAAACAATCATTCATCCTAAATCTTTACAAAACTTTGTTGATATAGGTCTTTTGAGATAAACATAGACTACCTCGAAATTTATCTCTATGTATCTTGATGCCAATGACATAAGACGCATCTCCCATATCCTTCATGTCAAAGTTTTCAGAGAGGAATTGTTTCACCTCATAGTAAACCTTTATCATTGGTTGCAAATAAAATGTCATCCACATATAGAATAAGGAAACAAATGTTGCTCCCACTAACTTTCTGGTATATACATTGATCCACAATGTTCTCCACAAAACCAAATGAAGAGATAACATCATGAAATTTTAAATACCATTGACGGGAGGCCTGTTTCAATCCATATATGAATTTCTTGAGCTTGCAGACCAAATACTCACCTTTATTAGAGGAAAATCCTCCTGGTTGCTTCATGTAAATCTCTTTCTCTAGATCTCCATTGAGAAAGGTCGTTTTCACATTCATTTGTTGCAACTCTAAGTCAAAATACGCAACTAATGTCAGAATAATACGAAGAGAATCTTTCTTAGATACAGGAGAAAAGGTCCCCTTTTAGTCAATTCCTTCCTTTTGTGTGAATCCTTTAGCAACGAATCTTATTTTATATCTCTCAATGTTGCCCAATGAGTCTTTCTTTGTTTTGAAGACCCATTTACATCCAATGACTTTTGCACCATTAGGCAACTTAACAAGATCCCAGACTCTGTTAGATGTCATAGAATTCATCTCATCCTTCATAGCATCGTACCATAAATTTGATTCTTTACAACTCATGGCTTGTGAAAATGTTTCAGAATCATTTTCGACTCCAATATTATAGTCAGATTCCTGTAGATACACAATATAATCACTAGGTATCGCTAATTTTCTTGTTCTAGTATATCTCCTTAATGTTGTATCATTATCTTCTTGAGGAACTTGTTGTTCAACTGGTTGATCAATAATTTCTTCTTATTCCTTATCAACAACTTGATCTACTAGATTAATATCAATAGGTTGTGGATCTTCAATGACTGGTTGTACAACATTCGGCTGAACTGAAGGAGTATTGTTAACAACAACCAATCTTATACTCGAGGTGTAAGGTTAAGTATTTGAATAATCCTTTTCAGAAACAAGGTTTCTGAATTGATCACTCCCACTAATTAAGTCATTTTCAAGAAATTTAGCAGTTCTTGATTCCACAATCTTAGTAGTATGAGATGGACAAAAAAATCTATACCTCTTAGACCTTTCAGTATATCCAATGAAATACCCACTAATGGTCATTGGGTCCAGCTTCTTTTCTTGTGGGTTGTAGATTCTAACTTCAGACAGGCATTCCCAAATGCGTACATATCGCAAACTCGGTTTCCAACCTTTAAATAACTCAAATGGCGTCTTAGGGACAGCCTTAGTTTGAACTCGATTTAATATGTATACTGTCGTCTTAAGTGCTTCAATCCACAAGGACTTAGGAAGCTTAGAGCTACTAAGCATACTTCACATTATATCCAGTAATGTTTGGTTTCTTTTTTCTACTACACCATTCTAATCTGGAGAACCAGGCATGGTGTATTGGGCAACTATCCCATGCTCTTCAAGAAACTTCGCAATGGACCAGGTGCTTGTTCATCTTTAGTGTATCTACTATAATATTCTCCACCTCTATCTGATCTCACGATCTTAATTTGTTTACTGCGTTGTTTCTCTACTTCGGATTTAAATACCTTAAAGGCATCTAATGCTTGATGCTTATTATGAAGCATGTAAAGATACATGTACCGTGAATAATCATCTATAAAAGAGATGAAGTATTTCTGACCATATACGTCCATATCTGGACAACAAATGTCTGTATGTATGATTTTCTAACAATTTTGTACTCTTCTAGGCACCTTTCTTTGACTTGTTAGTCTACTTCCCCTTTATGCAGTCTACACAAGTCTCAAAATCAATAAAATCTAAAGTACTAAGTACTTCATCATTTATCAATCTTTTAAGTCTCTGAATGGAGATATGTCCTAACCTCCGGTGCTACAACATGGAGGACTCTTCATTCATAACACATTATTTCGTACCAATGTTAACATGCATAACATCATAAGCAGTATCATTTTGTAAATCAATAAACTGATTTTATCATAATTGATTATTAAAATAATATTTTTTTTTACAAATAATGTAAACACATACTAAGTATGGAGTTGTTATGGTTAGAGATGGATATATGGGCCAACTCGACCTAGTTCGTGATAAGCTCCCTAAGCGAACTAGACCGGCTAGTCTACTTTGCAAAAGGATTAAGGATTTATGTGATCTCCTAACTTTATTTTTTTCTATTTTTTAAATATTTCTAATTATATATCTCATCTCAAATTTTAAACTTGACTTTACAGTTTTGTATTTTTTTTCATCAAATCCTCAAAATAAAGTGAACATGAAAGAAATTAAACAACATTAATAAGAAAAGAAAACAAAAAACAAATGGGCCACGGGCCAACCTATAGGTGGCCTAATCCAACATGTAGGCTGTGAATAACCCGATCCAACCCATTTAACATATGGGTTAAACACTATTTAACTTAATTTTAAATAAGTTAAGAATTTGACCAATTCTAACCCTTTAATATCAAGGGTTATACAGTCTGGGTCTTGACGTGTATAATCAACTTTTTTCTTTTAAAATAATGATACTCTTAATGAGCTGACAAATATTTAGTGTCTTTAATTAAGCTGATTTATAAATCCTCCACAAATTTCATATAGTGAACCATCTATCAAGTATATTTTTGATATGTTAAAATTCAATTTGTGTAATCCAAAATCAATCTGCACAATTTCTTATTGTTTGGTTGTGTTTCTTTCCTTGTGCAGCAAGAAAAATCAATTTCTCATAGGGTTGTCAAATGGGTCAAACTCATAGCGCCAGCCCAATTACCAGCAAGAAAAATATGAGTCAAGTTTTTAAAATTAATCCGTATAAATGCAAAGATTTCTGGACTGACCCGTTTAACCCGTAAGTTAAACAGGTAGGGCTCATTTACCAACAGGCCTTGCCTTTTTTTATTTTTTTAAAATACATAATCATTCTTATAAAGCACAATGTATAACCTATTTTTCCGAAACTCTGACACTAGTATGGTAATGTACCGATTTTCTAATACTGTACTTGTCAATTTGATTTATGTTTTGGACAATATTTAAATTAAGTGATATATTTGTGGATTTAGTTTAAACTTTGAATAATATCTAAATTATGTTATATATTTGTAGATGTGATTTGAACAATATTTAAATTAAATAATTGATTTGACAAGTTCCTTTACTAATAAGTGAGTTTAAATTTTATTTAACTTTTTTATAAAAAAGCATGGAAATGAAAAAAAAAATTATGAGGACTAGCTCGTTTAGGCCCGTCAGGCGAGTCGAGCTGATTTTTTTGTTCAGCCCATTTAAATACGGGTAATTTTGGCACGACCTGTTTAACCTACGACTCATCGCGAGCGAGCTTAAACGAGTAGGGCTAGCCCATTTGACAGCACTAATTCCTTACAACAAAATATCTAAGTGTTTTTCTCACCGTCTACAATACTTTTACAGATGATTTACAATTCATACCTTGTGTGAGTATGTCAGTGCAATGTATTTTTTTGAGTAGTTTTATATCTAAAACTAATTTTAAATTATATTTTTCCAAACAAAACTTATTGTTTTAAAACATATCATTATATAAAACACTAGCTTTTCAGGAATAGAAAAAGTAGACACCAAAAAAGGAAATTTCCTTTTTTTGGTATAAACTAGGAATATTCTCACAGGGTTCGACTCATTTAAACTGTTTCATAAGTCTAATCTCCTCATGCTAGGAGTAATAATAGTATGACTCTCTCATTAAAATGTGATTGTCAATAATTGAATTACAGTTCCCATGCCTAAGACTAAAATAATAAAGATAAATCGATTATTTTAACATTAATTTGTTTAATATCTATTTTTAAAAAAAAATTAATTTAATTAAAATCATTAATCCAAATCTACCCTAACTCATTGACATGTTTATTTATGTTAGTCTCAAATTTCCTAATAAAGAATCAATTATAGGCTGTGTAAGCACTAGCCAGGCCTAGCCCACAACTTTCATTTGGTGAAGAGATGACTAAGCCGGCCCATTTTTATATCTAAATAGTATTATTGATTTCGTAATAATAAAATTAACTTGTGTCAAGAAGTATTACCCATATTAAATATAAAGTGTAGTAGTACATAAAAGCAATAAATATTTGAAGACTTAAATAAATCTTTAGTTTCCATATTTTTGTGTTGTATTTATTTTAGTCCTTATATTCTTATATCTTCAATTTTTATATTTAACATAGTTATCTTTGGTTAGCTACATTTTTAATTAAATTGTTAAATGTTGTTTGACAAATAATGTTTAAATAAGTATTATTCCCATACGATGCACAAATTTATATATATTTTATATTATTTAAAATAATTTTATTTTTTCACTAAAAATAATTTCATCTAATGATTAGTATATCTATTTTAAGAAGGAATTCGAATGTGTTAAATCTAAAAATAATAATTTCATTTAAATATTGTTAGTACTCAGTATAATTATCTCAAAATTATGAAAAAAAATTTAAGAAATAAAATATGATAATAATAATTTAATTTATATTGGATTAGTGTTCAATATACATTATCTAATAAGCTCAAGTTAATTTTATTATATATGTGCATAGATGTAATTATCTTGAAATCATGAATAAAATATTGGAAAGTGGGATTTGATAGTAATTTCATCCAAATTAATTTATTTGTACTTGTCTATATTAACATCATTTACAAGTTGAAGTAATTGATTTTATTATTATGTATAGATAGATTATTTGTTGGATCAACCAATAAGGGTTAAGTGTGTTGCTAAACGAGCTACTCTCTTAAGGAAAGACTAAAGTTTGAACCTTACATGGATTAAGCATTTGTTGAAAGAGTTTCTTGGTCAAAGACTAGTTGTGATCATATCCTAATGATTAGTTTCATGACAATGCCTCTAAATATGAGTTTAAACAATTATTAAGATTAGATGTTTATATAATCTTGATAATAGTTAAGGAGTTGTGTGCAAAACATGCAATTATATAACCCAAAAGGTTTGGCCTACAGTAGTTAAGAGGTTGTGCTACCTCTATCAACTTTCAAGTATTAGGCCAGTATACAGGAAAATCAATCATCCCACATGTACTAGGTTGATGTGAGAAATGTATCCTTAAAATGGTCTAAGGAATAATTTAGCTTCTATTAACACAAAAATTGACTCAAAATATCTTCCCTGCATATAGATATAGATATATATATATATATATATATATATATATATATATATATATATATATATATATATATATATATATCTAATACATCATCTTAATCATAATTTATAAGGGCTACGTGTATTAAGCACAAATAATCAAATAAAGGATTGGATTAAAATAACTTAGTAGGAGATAGAATAAAGAGAACCTAAAAATATTTAGGGATAAAATTAACCCATGTCTCCCAAATACAATGGGTGCGATATTTGCAATATAAGCTACCCCTACAGGAAATTGAAAGGCGCTAGAAGAAGTAAATATGGTCCACACTATGGCTTGAGACCGAGCCTTCAAAGAAGGCAAGTGTTTAGTACGGTATAGCAAGGGTCTTATCGAAAAGACATGACAATTAAGATTCATTTCCTAATATCTCTAGATCAAAGAGATCAAATACTAAGTAAAGTGTCAATTTTCATAAATACAAATTCATGATTGATTAGTCATTAATTATCAGAAGATTATTCCAACTAATCACAAATTATGTCTAAAAAAAGATTCAGCAACCTGGCATATGTAAAAGTTATCCTAAGTATAATTCAAACCATTATTTACTCATTAACCTATCAATATTTCTCTTAACTTGAGCGTCGAAATATTTATTGAAAGCAAGTCACACCTTAGGAGTTATGCATTTATATATTGCGGGTTGGATCACAGTTAATGCCTTATCCTTTGATCTCATCTAAAAGAGCAAGCATACCCACAAAAACCGAGTCTTGACAATGAATGAATTGTGAAAGCATTACTCTATTTGGACCCATATTACTCACACAGAGACAACAAAATTTGTTGAGGAAATGTACGGTGCATTACAGCCCGATAGTGATACCAGCTAAGCATCGAGGAGGAGAGATAGTCAGAGGAGAGAATCAAAGTGATGGACAGGGAGCAGGTGATTGAACATGTGATGCACACCTGCCACCCCCGCCAGCTTTGCCCTTTAGACCTTTGCACGTGTACCTCTCTCGGTCACTTGTTCCTTGGGTTTATCCACGTGTGACGTTCACATGCATTATCTGAATTTGAAGTTAATGAAATCATTGGTGACATAGAAATGTTATTCTCACACCATTTTTTTTAGACTTTTGTTGCATTTTTCTTTTTAAAAAAAATGAGAAAAAAAAATAAATTTTTTTTATAAAAAAATATGTGAGAGTTGAAAAAAAAATTGATTTAAGAGTAACATTTTTTTCTGGTAATAAGAGGAGTACGTACAGCAAGAAAAGAAAAAAAGGGTTTCACTTTCAAAACTATTGTACATGCTCATGCTTCCAAAAACTCTTTCATGCGATTATCCTGTAGCCACAGTTTGTTTACTTGTAACATCCCTGGTCTCTTCTCATTATTTGCCATACATATGCACCAAATGCATCAACGGTTTTTCTCGAAGGAGAGGACTTCACTAGTAACTGAGTGGGTCATCTTAATAATACATTTTTATTTTCTTTTAGAATTGTGGGTAAGTAGGGCATGCACAACTAACAAAGTTAATTTTTTTATTTGAATTATTTCTTACTTCGATAATTATTATGAATTATGAAGTAATATTATAAGACTAATATATAATTAATAAATATTTCATAGTTCTATTTATATATTAGTACTTTTAGAGTGTATTTAAAATGAAAAATTTTAAAAATTGATTTGATTTGTAAATAAAATAAAGTTAAAAAATTAAAATGAATTAGATTTGAAAATTCATTGAATTTAGAGTAAATTACTTTAGCCTCTCATCTATTTATCTGTTTTTTATAACTTTTTTTATTTTTAAAACTTACACATACCATTTAAGTATTTTTAAATATATTTACACATGATCTTAAATATTCACACATACTTCTCTTAATCTATGTAAATTTTAAAAATAGATAAGATTTACGAAAAAATAAGTAAATAAAAAGAAAGCTAAAATAATTTTCTCTTAAATTTAAGTTATGTGTATTGATAAATCCACTCAAATTTAGTTGGATTTATGTGAATTTAATTTGATTTTAGTTTAATTGACAATTTTATCCTCATTAATTTATTTACTTATTTAATTTAAGAAAGAGAAATAAATTAAATTATTAAAATAAAATAAATTCTAATCTTCTTTAAAATATTTCAATTATAAAATTTAATTTGTTAATGATTCTAAACAAAATCTTGAAATACCATAGCAACTCCCCATCTAAAGATACCGATTATGAATCTACTAGAAGAAAAGATATTGGTTCACTTATTATCTCTATTCAGTATTTACTAATAGCTAGATGAAAATAAGATGATCCAAGTGGGATTGAAAATGATGGGTTAAAATCATTATATGCTGTAAAAATGTGATATCAAAGAGTTTCAAGCAAAATGAAGGTATACTTTTGCTAACTCATCCTTAAAAAGTTTAATTTTGATCTATTATCAGTATAAAAAGTTTTATATTATCTTCTAATTATGAGTTTTGAAATTATTAAAAAAATTTGACTAAGATAATAATTACTTAAAAAGTCAAACAATAAATAAGATGTGATCAAATAGTAGTATAAAAAAGTATATAATAATAGTAAATTAAAATTAAATCCAAAAGATTAACACCTAGTGAAAGGGACAAGGAATAAATATCTTGCAATTATATTTTGGAAATGTTGGCCATATATAAAATAGTATTTAATTTACACTACATTGATTGATTTTTTTAATAATGTTACACAGTCAGAAAAAATAATCATAATTTTTAATAAAATTCTTTTAGAGTCGAGGAGAGTTGTTAGATAAAATTAAGTGGTAGAAACTACTTATCTATCTAAAAATTAACAAACATACCAAATTATTCTATAAAAAATTTTGACTAAAAGATTATGGTTATATAATATTTTTTATTTTTTTTCACATAATTGAGCTTATGTTTTTATTTAAATCTTACTCTTCTCTTACCATTTAAGTCCAGTCCAAGTGATCCTTTATATGATGGACGGAGATTTAATTGTACCTTTTAAGGTATATATTTGTTTTTATTATAAATGAAAACTGTATATATTGTATTACCTAATTAACGGATTTGGATTTCAAATTAAGCATAAAAAGAGTACCCAATAATGTTGTGGCCCATACGGGCAATACACAAGATGAAAACTGATAAAAGATTAATATTTTTAATTTAGAGGAAAAATTTTTAAATTTTTTGTTTTTACTATTTTTTTCTCTTTATATTTTTTCTTGATTTCTCTATTTTCTTTCTCTACGTCTAAACAATGGATTCACGTACAATGTTTGTTCACGTACGTAAAATTGCTGACCTAATCACCCTCCATCAGAAAGCGTACACGTCCCAACCCAAAAGAGTCCCTTCCCTCAAAATATTGAGCAAGTCGCGATAATTGATAAATGAAACTTTTGATATTCAAAATACGAATTCCTAAATGATTTTTTAAGGATAAGATTGGTAGCTGGCAATTGCTGGAGCAAATTATCAAAGAGGAGAAAACAGATACTTAAATAATTGATCGGACTATATGTGCTGCAATGCACACGTTCGCTTGATGAAGAAAAGAGACTCTTTCCATTACGGTAAACTATTTGACAGGCTCTAAAAATTTAGTTTACGAGTAAATTCAGTTTTTATTCTTTCAAAATAAAAGTCTCATTATTTTGATCTTTTAAAAAAATTTAATATTAATTTAATTTTTTAATTTATAGAAAGTGTCTATAATTTTAGTTTTAAGAAAAATTAACATTAATTTAGTTTCTTAATTATCAAAAAAATATTATTAATTTAATTTTTTAATCATATAAAATTAATATTAATTTTGTTCTTTAATTATAAAAATTATATTAATTTAGTTTTTGAAGAATGATTTTGATATCATTTTTCATAATTGAAGGATTAAATTAATGTCAAAATTTTTTAGAGTATAAAAGTGATTACACTTATATTTTTGAAAAACTTTTAGTTTTTGTTCTTTTGACTAGGAGTTAAAATTTCATATACTATCAGCATATTGAAAAGATTATACAATTATCTTATTTTAATTTTTTTTTTTTAAAAGAGTATGCAGATCCTTTAAATTTTAAGTTATTTACAACTAAGTCTCTAAATATTAAAATCATCCTAATTAATACTTAAATTATAATATTTACACAAATTAATCATTCAAGAAGTTATTTATAAATGACTCAAAATTTAAGAAATTTATATACTCTTTTTTCTTTTTTGAATATATACATCACAAGCAATATTAGAATGTTAAATTAATTTACACTCTAAGATTAAGTCTTATGCACTCACATTATTGAATAACTATTTTTAAAATGTGAATTTTATCAATCCAACTACTGAATCATGAAATCTTATTATAACAATAATGCATATCAAATTTAAAAAAAATTAAACATTTATAAGTACTACTCTAATACTTGATATTTACGTATATTTTAAAAATATTATAAAATGTTTAAATAAAATAGTTAAATAAAGTATCAATTAATTTTTAAATTCTATTAAATTTTGTATATTTAATATATTTCATAAGAATTTTTAACTTAACGGTTAAATTGATAAAATTTAATGTTAAATATATCATGCAAAAAAACTTATTACATTGCACGAGCGAAGTTTGGGTTCACACTTTAATAAAACCTTTATAAATAAAATAACTTTATTCAAGGCATTGAAGACAAAAGTAAATAAGAGCTACGAATGAAATTCAAAAAATCTACCAGAAATCAATTCTTCTTTTATAATCCCTTAATGAATTCTCAATTCTTAATTCATAATAAAATATATATGCATCTTCCTTTTTCTAATTATTAGATGTGATTTATTCTCTTTCTTTACAAATTAATGATGACTTGATTTTGACCTATCTTTCTTATGGAATAAATTAATGTCTATCTATAATCAAGTGTAAGAAAAAATAAGATGAATTTCAAAAAAGTTTGGGTTCGTTTTTGTAGGTATATAAATCTTGCTCTCTTTATTTTTTTTTATTGTTGCATATAATTTAAAAATAAAAGATTATATAATGTGGCATTGAGAAAGGTCATAGTAATACAATACTTTATTATTTTAAGAAAATATGAAAAGAAAATTTAAAAGATGATCTTTGAGGTTTCTATAACAGAAATTTAAGGATGCATTTGGCCAAAATGGAGAAAGTTTAGAAAGGAAAAAAATGATTTGCTTTCCTAAATTTGACACACACAATCTTTGATTTGCAATGTTATTATTGCTTTCAAAGTTAAAATGTAAATTTAATTATTTATATTTGATTGCCAATATGGTTTAAATAGGATTGAATTATGTCAATACAAAAAAAATTTTTGATTCCATACTTGGTAATTATTTTTTAATTTGATTCTTATTAGTTATCTTTTAGAATAATCTACCGTTTTAATCCTCTAAAAATACAAGTGTTATTACTTTGATCTATCAAAGATTTTTGTCATCATTTTAGCTCCCGAATCTAAAAAGTGTTATTATTTTAATCTTTCAAATATATTAATCTCAATTTAGTCATTTAATGATAAAAAAATATCATTAATTTAATTTCTCAATTACACAAAATTACACAAAATTATCATCAATTTAATCTCTCGATTATTGAAATTTTGTCAATTTAGTCCTATGTCTGTATATAGAAAGATGATTTTGATAACACTTTTTAGATTCAAGAACTAAACTAATGATAAAAATCTTTGAAGGATCAAATGATGATACTTATATTTTTGAAAGATCAAAATGAGGGTTTAATCTATTTTTTATTAATACCCATAAGTGGTTAGTTGCAATGGTTAACATATCACGATTTTAAAATAAAGTTCAAATCCTGGAGTCACTACTTAAGGAAAGATTTAACTATTGCACTCCTAACTCAAAGGAATGAGAATTTATTCTCTCTTTTTTATTTCATAATAAAAAGTTACCTTTTATTGGTAATTAATTAATATTTACTAACTGTGATATGCCCTGCTTTAATTGTGGAGCATATTATTCACCTCATAAATTTTTTGTAACAAAAAATATTTATCTTTGTGTTAGACCATCAATTAAAGTAAGATATTTAGAGAATTAATTTTCTTAAATATAAAAATCCTCCTTCATATACTTATGAGTTTGAGTTGAAGTGCATTAGGAATTTTTTTTAGTGTTGTATTATATGTTTTCATTTTTTTAATATATTTTTACTGTTAATTAAGATAATATATGTAGTAGATTTCCAAGGATATTTTTTTGTCTCAAAAAAATTTAAATATTATTTATTTATTTAAGTATTTATATATAACTAAATTAAAAAAAATTAGAGAAATTAATTATATTGAAATTTATTTATTTTTATTTTCTCATTCTTTTTCTCGATCCTCATTCTTACTATGATTTCTATAACTATATTTATTATCTAATTTTTTTATCCAATCTTTTTCTCTTTTTTCGGTTGTAAATGCAATCCTTTTCTTTATGTATTCTTTTACTTTCCTTTTTTTCTTTTTGTCAATCCTCATCCATACTATGTTTTCTGCAACTATATTAAACATCTCATTTTTTTTAATCAAATCTTTTTCTCTTATTTTTGGTTACATAAAAGAAGGAAGCATTTGGATAAGGGAGGAGAAAAGTAAGTTTGGGAAAAATCAAACCTTTGATATGATCATACCCCAGTTTTATTAACTAAGGACAATGCTCAGTTGAATTACAAATTTATTGACAAAGTCAATTATGTAGGCATATATGCCTTTTCTTTCTGAAGTGATACTAGGTAAACAATTTGCTTAAATACAAATTTTAACATGGTTAATATGGCTACACTAGGGTTTGACAAAAAAATATCTAGGTTAAATATATTTGACTCTTAAATACAAATTTTAACATGGTTAATATGGCTACACTAGGGTTTGACAAAAAAAATATTAGGTTAAATTATATTTTTGACTCCTATAGTTTACACTTGTATTTAGTTTAGGAGGTGACAAATAGATGGATTAGATGAAATTTATTAAACTAGTAATCCATTTATGATTCTTTAAAAATTTATTAAAACCATCTAATCCATCTATAATATATTTTAATAGATAAATATCCAATCCATACATTAATTCATTATAATGGATAGATATCTAATTCATCTTTGATTAAATAAATACATTTAAACTCTTCTTATATTTAAATATATTCTATTATTCAAACCATATGGATATCCATTAAATATTCAATAAATATTTTGATTGATCTATTAATTGAAACTAATGGAATCTATCCAATCCATTAAATTTATTATTATAATTATTGGATTGGATTTTTATATTGATGGATTGGATGAATCATAAATTAATAGATCCAATTGCCATCCCTAATTTACTTTGATTGCTAATTTTTTGTTCTTTGTAAACAAATCTTCATATTTCCTGAAGTTATTAAAATGATCCTTAGTGTCGGTTGATGTTATTTGTATATGATTAGGTAATCAAAAGCTTAAGTGGCATTGTTTGTCTATGTCATTTGTATATATATAAGCACCAAATTGGTAAATAGAGATCAAATAAAAAATAAAAGGAGACTATTTGGTCTTTATAGTTTTCTCTTTTCTTTAATTTATTTCTTATAGTTTTTTTTTTTAATTTGGTCCTTACACTAATGATATGGGCAAAGACCTAAACATATGTTCACATGGGATGCAAATTGACGTAGTTATAATACCAATTGATGGTAGGGATCATTTTAATAATATTTGAAAATATGATGACTCATTTACGAAGAAAAATTTTATAAAAAATAATAATGGACTAAATTAAAAATATGTATAAACTATAAGGACCACTAATATATTAAAAACATTCATTCAATAGTGACATAACTAATAAGAAAATTTTGTATAGCCAAAAAATCTAATTTTTTTTAAATAACAAAAGCAAAAATCACAATTCATATATTAAGGAGGAATTTAAAATCAGAGAATAGATTTTTGAAAGGTTAGACATGTCACTGGCAACTGACAAATAATTTAAAATAATTTATCTTTTGTGCACAAATCCATTTTAACATGTTATAAATCAAATATTTTAAAAAGTTAATATGTTAAATAAAAATACATAAATATTTTTATATCTCATGTTAATAACGCTCTTTAACTTATTCTTACTACTATTCTTGGGTAAAATAAAAAGAAGTAATAAAAAAAATAGAAATAAAGAGGAGAGAGTAGGGCATTTGAAACCTTGATGTTCCTGAATATGATTTATAACTGTAAGTACGCACGTCTTGGCTAGCAAAACCAAAATTTATATGGTACTTGAGTACGTGACTGGAGGGGAGTTATTTGACAAAATTGTAAGGACCAGTTGCTTGTTATTCGTATGCATGTTCTATTTGCAATGACAGTTAATGTGCTAATTGTTTTACAGGCATCCAAGGGTAAACTTACAGAATCTGAAGGTAGAGGAAGCTGTTCCAACAGTTGATTGACGGTGTGAGCTATTGCCACAATAAAGGTGTCTTCCACAGGGATCTCAAGGTATTTTTTCAGTCCTCTTAAGAACTGTTGTAGAAATTCTGGAGCTGAAATTGCAACTACACTTCATGGTTATTGCATTTTTACATAAAAATGATGACATCTTGTTGCAGCTGGAGAATGTACTTGTCGATGGCAAAGGCAACATAAAGATAATTGATTTTGGCCTCAGTGCTTTACCTCAGCATTCTAGGGTAACATATTCTTTAAACTACACAAGACAAAGTATATCATTTTAGTAATTGACTGGTGTGATAACTGTATGAAAATTTCGGGCAGACGGATTGCTGCATACAATCTGTGGAAGTCCCAACTATGTTGCACCTGAGATTCTTACTAATAGAGGTTATGACGGTCCAACATCAGATACATGGTCATGTGGTGTTATCTTGTATGTAATTCTAACAGGATACCTCCCTTTTGATGGCACAAATCTTGCAGTTCTCTATCAGAAGGTATTCATATGTTGCTCCTCTTCTCTTTCTATATAGTTCGTTTAGTAGTTTTATAAACTAAGTGTCAATCTGACTTTTTCCCTCACAGATTTTTAAAGGAGGTGTTCAGATGCCCAAATGGCTATCACCTGGTGCCCAAAATATGATAAAGGGGATTCTTGATCCCAACCCTGAAACCCGGATAACAATGGCTATGATCAAAGAAGATCCATGGTTCAAGGAGGGTTATACTCCAGCAAATCCAGAGGATGAGGAAGAGGATGTATATATTGATGATGAAGCCTTTTCCATCGATGAATTGGTATCCTTTTGAAGAGGATGAGGAAGAGGATGTATATATTGATGATGAAGCCTTTTCCATCGATGAATTGGTATCCTTTTGAACTTCCAGCTTGTCTGTCATCCATAGTTGGTGCCACTTCTTTTTTTTCTTTTTGTTTTTTTTTCGCCCTTTTCCTTTCTTTCTTTGGGCGTAACCCAGAGCAATAATCTTGGTAACAGCCACATGAAGCAGAACAGAGGAGTCCAGGATCACCAAAACCTTATCAATGCATTTCAGTTGATAGGGATGTCTTCATGCCTAGACCTCTTTGGCTTTTTTGAGAAAGAGGTGAGGATGGAAGTTTGTTTGCAGGAGATTTGTAGCCCTATATTATGAACATCTTGTGTGCTCAGATATTCATCATCTCCTATGGATATTTCACTCAATTCACGCACAGTGTGCTTTGCGTTCCAGGATGTATCTGAGAGGAAGATAAGATTTACATCCAACCATTCAGGAAAAGACCTGATCGACAATATTGAGGACATTGTAACAGAAATGGGATTTAGAGTCCAGAAGAAAAATGGAAAGGTCAGTAAGTACTATTGCTTATGTTTGAAATAAACTTCTTGTTCTATGTCCAGCACACTTGCAAATAAACGGAAGTATTAGCTAGTTTTGGCTAAAAAAGTCACTATAACATCAAATTTCAGTTGAAAGTGACACGAGAAACAAGGTGAAGAAAAGTCAAGGTAGCCTCTTAGTGGCAGCAGAGGTAATGCATGTTTAGACTGTGAGCTAAACCATCGTAATCTGATGTTTACATCTTAATATCTGCATTGTTTGCTGACTTTATGAAACTATCTTCACTTGAAATATACAGGTGTTTGAAATAAGCCTATCCTTGTATGTAGTAGAATTAAGAAAGTCTTATGGAGTTTGAAATAAGCCCATCCTTGTATGTAGTAGAATTAAGAAAGTCTTACGGAGATGCTTCTGTATATAGACAGGTATATATACCGTCCCTCTCTCTCTCTCTCCCTCTCTCCCAAAATCAAAGGCTGATGTGTGTGTGTGTGTGTGTGTGTGTGTGTGTATATATATATATATTTTGGTATGATGTAGTTAAGCAAGAAGTTATCAAACGATTTGGGTGTTCCCCCAAGGCAAGCGCTAGCGAGCTCATAATATATAGGGTAAGAATGAATTGATACCGGTATAAATTATATAGGGTAAGAATGAATTGATACCGGTGTAAATTAAAGTTAATCTTAAACTATTGAATAATTTTTTATTGGATAATTTTTTTACAAAATTTGTTATTGGATTTAAAGTTCTTGTCATGTAGATTATATATATAAAATTTTACATTAATTTAAAATTATTTTATACTCCAATAATATGTCTAAAGATTATGTAATATATACTTTTAAAATATACAAAAATATAAACTATTGGATTACATCCTTTTTGATGTTCTTTTTGTTTTTAAAATTTAACAATAATGATCAACATGATATGTAAGTTTAATTCAATAGTTGTATCGATAAAAATTATATTATATAAAAGTAGTTATTAAATAGTGTAAGTAATAAGTACAAGTAATGAATGTCAATTGATCTCTACTTATGTATATATATATATATATATATATATAGTTAGAACTCCATACAATTGCATCTCTATTCCAAAGGACGTTCTAGTGAATCGAAAATTAAAAGTCTCGTCTTGCATCAGCTTCAGTTTTAAGTAATAAGTACAAGTAATGAATGTCAATTGATCTCTACTTATATATATATATATATATATATATATATATATATATATATATAGTTAGAACTCCATACAATTGCATCTCTATTCCAAAGGACGTTCTAGTGAATCGAAAATTAAAAGTCTCGTCTTGCATCAGCTTCAATTTTTTCTAGGGCTTTCTAACATACCATGGAAATCTATCTCTGAATCAAACCATCAAATTAAGTTAAGCTGCAACTTTGGATAATCGAGAAAAGTCTTATTGCATACTCAAGCAGTTCAATCAGGCTGCAAAACAAGTATAATTTATTAATGTTACTTAATAAGACTGTGACATACATGCACACACTCATGCACACCCACATTGAAAAAATAGACTGAATGTTTTCATTTTATAGAAAGGTGCATCAACCATAAAACTGAGTTTTAAACACTGATCACAAGCAATTAATCTGTTCAGCCACCGTCCACGTATCCTACAAATAAAGCTAAGTCATATGGGAAACTAACCCACATTGAGAGCTATAAGTAGAGCAGCCCAAAAGCTTTCATAATTGAGAATTGTAAAATTTTTGTGACATAAATGAGAGCATTGAGGTGGTTTTTTGGCAAGCCAATATTCCAATTGACCTGTTATACATTTTGATTCAGTCACTTGTTAACTTTCTATACTTGTCCCCTCATTCTTCATTTAAGTCAGATTTTTGTTTTGGTGTGAATAAGGAATATACTCACAGAATTCGATCCATTTAAACTGTCTTAGAAGTCTACTTTCTTGGGTTAGGAGTGATAATAATATAGTTCTCCCTATAAGATGCGACTTCTAGAAATTGAATAATAGTTTTTATGTTTAAGGATGTAACTTACTTTTATTGCGTCAGCAGCTTGTAGGTATCATTTAGGTCAAATGTTGTAGGAATAATACTTCCTAGTTTGAAAATTATTTTCCTCCCTTTCTTCTCCTAATTCTAGACTTTGAAGATGACTTTGAATTATAAAATAACATGTCAAAAATAAGATCTTCAGACAATTTCTCAATCACTGGAATTTTACTATACCATTAATTTATATAAATGATAAATGTAGCACTTCATTACCAAAAAAATGCAGCGGTTACAAAAAGCTCTGGCCCAACGTTCATTGGCACTTTCAAGACCAGTGAAGCAAATGAAGTGTTTTCTTTATTTCAACTAGGTGCATCACTAAGTTGCAAGCTTGTTGCTAAACTCCTTGTTATATGCCTGAATTAATCAATTTTCATCAGCCATGTGAAGCTTCTCATCCAATATTTTCTTGTATTTGGCATCTCGGACCTCTAAACTACGCACAAACTCAACTTACAAAAATCAAGTTAATTGCTAAATTTACAACTGATGGGACTCAAGATTTAGGTAGCATTTGCTGTAATAAATAGAAACAAAAGCTGGTATCTATTGTGAAAAGAAATGTCATGATTCCATAAAGTATTACTGGGCCCTTAACCAGCAGCATATCATACATTCATTGTAATTTTGGATATCAAAGCCAAACTAAAGTTTGTATTAAGTATTGACCAATAATGAAAGCTGAGAAACAGATTTAGGGTATGAAATAATCTATCTGCAATTGCTCTAACTTCTCCACGAACATGTAGTGAAAATAAGAGTTTGATGGTCATCGAAAATCTGCATTCCAAAAATTATAGCATTAGTAATCAGATAGTCGGATCATTAAGAAACTCCGAATAATTGTATAACATTTTTGAAAAATGCATGAAGATGCATATATCATCCAAACATGGAAAAACTTAACGAAGAATAAATAAAATATAACTCCATTCATAACAAGACCTCAAATCACCTGTTTTTGAAGCATGTAGAATTCATCAGAGCTCAAGGAGCCATCACTGATAGAATCAAGGAGCTGCATCATCTCTCGGACATCTTCCCCTAGTGCACCATGCTCCTCCATCACCTCTGTAAATTCTTTAATGCTGACTTTACCATCTCTATCTTCTCACTAGAGAAGGCAAAATATTATGCTTCTGATAAATCTCAAACACTTTATGATTTGTGCTTGGATGATCTTTATAGTGTAGAGCAACCTCTTCAATTGCAGCCAAGGTCTTTAGACGTTTGCCTGAATATCAACAACTAAAAAATAAATGTTCATTTACTTTTTTATCTTATCATTTAACTAGATGATATATAATATTAAGATATAAAATAATTCATATATTTTTACTTAATAATTTTTAAAATAATTAATTTATCGTACATAAACTTTAAAATTTTTTTTTTTCTCATTTCATAAACTGGATAAATGTATTATAATTTGTTAACTGACTCTCCTTAAATATTCAACTTTTAGATACATGAAAATAATATCGCATTCAATTTTTTGTCTTACACTTTACAGCTGCACAAAGGGTGGGGGCCATGATTCCATTCTGAGTACAGTGTTTTGATAAATTTTTTAATTTTTATTTTCAGAAGAGGCAGTAACCTCCTCTGGATCAATAGGGCCACTTTTGTACATTGAATAGATACTGTTCCACGGTATTCCATTAGTGGTTCGGTCCTACCACTGTCACTTACAACTATTGCCATATGTAAACTTTTCTACCCATTTACCGGGCAATATAATCGTCAGTGCAGTGTCTTGCTGATTAATTTGCGGTGGACTATTAGATCTGCTTGCTGCTGGGAGTCTTGAAAGGAGGAAATTACTTGATGGGTCACATAAAAGTTGAAACTTTACACGAGTTGTCTGATTCATTTCGAAGCATCATTCAAAGAAGCATTGAAAGATAAAAGGAAAAATGAAATATGAACAAAGCAAAGCTTCGTACACGATACGCACTAAACTTTGTCTCGCAGACCGCGTGAGCAGGTCAAGTCAACTTCTTTTGCTAATAAATTATGAGTGCCTCGCTATGCACTTGATAAAGAACCTAGTTTAGAGCACAGCCTGCAAGCAATTCCTTACCTTTCTCCCATCTAATCTCATCTTCCATTCTTGAGAACATGGCAGCAGAAGTTGTGGGTGGAGCTTTTCTCTCTGCTTTTCTTGATGTTGTTTTCGACAGGCTCTCTTCACCTGAGGCTGCCAACTTGATCCGAGGAAAGAAGCTTGACCAGAAGTTGCTTCAAAGGTTGAAGACAACCCTGAAAGCCGTTAGAGCTGTGCTTAATGATGCACAGCAGAAACAAATCAAAGACGAAGATGTGAAGAAGTGGCTCGATGATCTCCAAGATGCTGTCTATGTTGGCTGATGACTTATTGGATGAAGTTTCTACTAAAGCTGCAACTCAAAAGGAGGTAAGTAACGTTTTCTCTCGCTATCTCAATTTGCAAGACAGGGAGACGGTAAATAATCTGGAAAACATCACTAAGAGACTAGAATCTATTGTAAAAGACAAAGATAGTTCTTGGTCTGAAAGAGATTGCAAGGGAGAACTTTTCATGGAGAGCTCCATCAACATCTCTAGTAGTCAAGAATCTAATATGTATGGCAGGGTTCAAGACAAAGAGGCCATAATCAAATTGTTAGATGATAACAGTGATGATAAAATATCTGTGATCCCTATTGTGGGCATGGGTGGAGGTTGGAAAAACCACTTTAGCCCAATTGGGTGTACAATGATGACAGTTTGATGCAAAAGTTTGATTTGAAAGCATGGGTTTGTGTTTCTGAAGAATTTGATATTCTTAAGGTTACTAAAGACTATAATAGAAGCAGTTGCTTCTAGCTGCTTGTAGTATGAAGGATTTAAATTTACTTCAACTTGATTTGAAGGAAAAGCTGACTGGAAAGAAATTCTTTGTTGTTTTGGACGATGTTTGGAACGAGGATTATGATAATTGGAATGTTCTTCTAAAACCATTTCAATATGGGACTAAGGGAAGTAAAATTCTTGTAACAACTCGAAGTAAAAAGGTTGCTTCAGGGGTCCGAAACACTTCGACCTCACGTTCTATGTCCGTTGTCTAATGAAGATTGTTGGTCAGTGTTTAAAGACCATGCACTTCTTTCCATGGAATCATGTGAGGATTCTGCTCTAGAAAAAATTGGTAGAGAGATTGTTGAAAAGTGTGGGGGATTACCTTTAGCAGCACAAACACTTGGAGGCCTATTGCGAGCAACACGTGATCTGAGGGACTGGAATACTATACTGAAGACTGACATTTGGGAACTTTCTGAAGATGAGAGTAAGATTATTCCAGCTTTGAAAATCAGTTATCACTATCTCCCTTCACATTTAAAACGTTGCTTTGCTTATTGTTCATTGTATCCCAAGGATTATGAATTGGAGAAAGATGAAATAATCTTGTTGTGGATGGCAGAAGATCTTTTACAGCAGCCAAAGAGAGGACAGACTTTAGAAGAAGTTGGTTATGAGTATTTTGATGATTTAGCATCCCGATCATTTTTCCAACATCATAGACATCAGAGGGAAGTGTTTTGGTTATGCACGATCTCATGCATGACTTAGCGACATCAGTTGCTGGAGAATTCTATTTTAGAGTTAGAAGAACATGGGAAAGGATCAGAAGAGATGAGTGATGGGACTCGTCATTTGTCATATATCAGTTTCAGTGGTGGGATCTCAAAAATTTTTGAAGCCTTTGGTAGAATAAAATTTCTGAGGACATTTCTACCATTATCAATATACTTTTCTGAAAACCCTGCATTATCGTTTTGAAGTCGAAGTACTTGAGGGTTTTGTCATTTCATTCCTTTCTGGCAATTGATGAATTGCCGGATTCAATTGGTGAATTGATCCATCTGCGTTATTTGGATATGTCTAGGACAAGCATCAAGACATTGCCTGAGTCATTGAGTAACTTGTATAATTTACAAACGTTGAAGTTGGTTGAGTGCTTTAAGCTGACTATGCTGCCCAGTGGCATGCAAAATCTTGTGAACTTGCGTCATCTTAATATTGCAGGAAGTGGTTTAAAAGAGATGCCAAGAGGAATGGGAAAATTAAAACATTTGCAGTTTTTTAAGCGGCTTTGCTGTGGGCAAGCATGAAGAGAATGGAATCAAGGAATTGGGGAAACTTTCAAATCTTCATGGATCACTTGAAATCACCAGTGGATTGGAGAATGCTACCAATAGCAGTGAAGCTTTGGAGGCAAGGATGGTGGATAAGAAGCATATTAACCGATTGCGGTTGAAATGGTCTCCAGGTTTGTGATATGGATACAAGCTCACAGATTGAAAGAGATATACTTGACAAGTTACAACCTCACGAAGGTTTGGAAATCTTTAACAATCGTAAGGGTACAGGGGTACAAGATTTCCAGATTGGGTGGGGCATTTTTCCCACAACAATATGACTGTTGTAGAGCTATATCAATTGTAGCAATTGCTGTATGCTTCCTTCACTTGGACAATTACCCTCTCTCAAGTACCTGAAGATTGAATATTGTGATTGGGCTGGGGACTATTGGTGCCGAGTTTTACAAGAATGATGATGATCATTCTTCTTCCGCAACACCCTTTCCATCCTTGGAATCGCTGACATTTTATTCATATGCCTTGTTGGCAGGTGTGGCGTTCGTCTGAGTCCGATGCTTTTCCTAAACTTAAGCGCCTTGAAATAAGTGACTGTCCCATATTAAAGGGAGATTTGCCTAATCATCTTCCTGCTTTGGAACAACTTTCCATTTCTGCATGCGAGCAGTTGGCTTTTTCTCTCCCAAGGGCTCCTGCAATTCGCAAGTTAAGTATACATGGAAGCAATAAAGTAGGGTTGCAGGAGTTACCGCTTTCACTGCACTTTCTATCAATTGAAGGATGCCAGCTAGCTGAGTCAGTGTTTGAGGCCTTCGCCGTCACCCAACCGACTCTCCTTCGAGATTTACGCATTTCAAAATGTTCGTCGGCCATATCATTTCCAGGGGGTTGTCTACCCGCATCATTGAAATCACTGCAAATCTGGAATTGTAGAAAACTAGAATTCTCAAAGCAACAACACGAGTTGCTAGAGTCAATAATAATAAATGACAGCTGTGATTCACTCACATCCTTCCCATTCGAGGCCTTTCCAAATCTCAGGTTTCTCGATATAATTAAGTGTGAAAATATGCAATCTTTCTTGGTATCAAAAGATGCTAATATTCAAAATCTTATAAGTTTTAGCATCCGTAACTGCCCAAATTTTGTGTCGTTTCCCAAAGAAGGATTAGCTGCGCCCAGACTGACTTCTTTCGAAGTCAAATATTGCACCAACTTGAAGTCATTGCCTTCTCACATGAATACTCTTATCCCAAAGTTAGAGAGACTCTCCATAACCGATTGCTCAGAAATTGATTCATTTCCGGGTGGAGGTTTGTCGCCCAACTTGAGATCACTTCGATATCAGCTACAGCGAGAAACTAGTTGAGCAGCCTAGCATCGATGGAGAAGCATGAGCTGAGTCTCACCCATCTTTGCATCAGCGGTCCATGTGAGAGTGTCAAGTCCTTCCCGAAGGAGTGTTTGCTGCCTCTTCCTTCCTCCCTTGCATCTCTGCGACTGGTTGGATTTTCAAGTATGGAGACATTGGACTGCAAGGGGCTTCTCCACCTCACCTCCCTCCAAGAATTAGATATTGTAGATTGTCCGAAGCTAGAGAATATGGCGGGAGAAAGATTGCCTGCCTCCCTCATATTTCTCCTAATCCAAGGAAGTCCTTTGCTGGAAGAACGGTTCCCGCAAATTTGGCCCAAAATCACCCACAACCCCAACATTCAAGTTATCCGATGACGGAGGATTATCAAAAGATAATTGTCATGCACTCCTCAAAGTAAATGCCAGTTGTTGACCATTTCATTATTATTATTATTATTATTATTATCTTATTAAGCAAAACAAGCTTACTATGAATATAACTAATGTTCTTTATCCTGTTTTATGCAGTTTGTACATATGGGCACGCCAGTAAACTGCACAGTCAGAGCAAAGATTTTGTTTAGCATTTTGAGGTAAAGATTATCCAACAAGAGATCTCACTACGGAATATTAATCTTTGGGTACAAAAAGATGGTTACAAGTAAGATGAGGAACTTGTCTCATAGAACCAGTGTTTTCTGTTTTGACAAGTCGATATGGGAAATATTTGCTTTCGATCTTTGAATATTTTGGTCATCAATTATATATCTTACCACTTAGTTTTGACCTCAGATTCTAGAATCAAACAGCCATAAGGCATTTGTGTGTCTTCATAAACCATATGAATAAACACTGTTTATTGCTTATTTCTTTTCTAGTTAACAAGAATGACATTTTGTAGTGGCTGTGTCATTAAATGCCAATGCCGAATTTCATTCATTTTCTGGACTGACTTTTTCTTTACAGTGAACCTTTGTGCGTTTTCTAAACAAAACACCCACTTACTATGAAAATAATTTATTGTCTTTGCCCTAAGAATGGTGCCAGATAAAGAACACAGAAGCCCCTTGCAGTATTAGGGTAGGTTACAAGTATGATGAGGAAGTTCCCTTACAATATTGTTGTTTTCTATTTTGGCAAGTTAGAGAGAAAAATTTACTTTTTAACTCTGCAATATTGTGGTAATCAAATATACTTTCTAATCACTTAATTATAACTAACTGGCTTTGTTTTCTAATTTTTAGTATCAGATTCTAGAATAAAAAAAAACCATCCAGCATTTGTGTTCTTGATAAACCATATGAATAGACACGAGTTATTGCTTTTTGTGTTCTGGTTGACAAGAATGACATTTTCTGGTGGTTGGGCTTGAATTCAAGTGTGCCTTATCTGCCTTTTGTTGTGTTAAACTGTGTTCTCTGCTTTCTTGTAAGCACTTTCATATCAGTAAGAAATAAGAAGGATTTCATCCTGCATTGTGTTTTTGTTCATTAGACATCATACGAAGTGTTGGCTTTTTGCTCATCAGCAAAAGTGCTAAGACCCATGGCAGATGGATGATTGTCAGAAACTTTACTTGACATAATTTTTCTGGGTTGGCTTATTTGCATAGCCAAAATGTAGTTCACAGTGGTATATTCATATGCTTGTATAGCATGAGCTTTGGAACAAAGTACGATATAAAATCTATAGTAGATGGATAGTCATGCAAATACTATTCTGTGGAAAATATTATTATTTTGGGACTGTTAATTCAGTATGGTTTTGACTGTTTGCAGGCTTGTTTATTTCCTTCCTTTTCTTGTTTGTATATTGGGACATCAAAGCGGCTAACTTGCTTGTTGCTTCTGCTGGGAATGTCAAGCTTGCTGGCTTTGGTTTGGCCAATCATGTTAGTTCTTAAACTTCCCCTCTGGTCTAATGGATAGCTTTACTGTTCACACTCCTTTGTGGAGAGGATGGAGCTTTCACTAAATTGATTATTTGCATTTTACAATTTGTTGTCATATTTGAAAGATTCCTGGAGAAGGAATCGAACATCAGAAGTACAAGCTTTAAATTAAAAGGCTCAAATTATTGTTCTGCAAATTTCTTTATGTTAGTCGAAATATACAATTATATGACCTCATTAGAGAAAATTTTGTTATGCATGCCTAAAGAAAGTTCTATCAGATTAATTGAGTAATTTGTTTCAATTTATTTTTTTATTAAAAAATTATTTTAATTTGTCTAATGAGTAAATTTTTACTGCTTAAGCAAGTGACTGTATGCTGTGATGTTTACTCTAGACTAAAAATTCTGAGCTGATGAAATGAGGTGTTCCTTACAAAGCCTATTCTGGATATTCCTTTTGAATTTTTGGTAACATGTTATACTCATTGATTATTTGTGGCCATTATAATATTCTTAGATTTAATCTGACTATCCTTATATTCAGCTAGAATAACTTGGGATTTCCATGTTCAACAGTTGGTTGGATCTTTAGCTGAACTTTACACAATGGTGACTCCAAACTGAATGGGTCCAGAGGTATATATCATATTCATATGTTCTTACTCTACATTATGTCTCATAACATTCCTTAACGGATACCTTCTCATACAGCTTTTCCAAGGGAGCCAAAGAGATGACTGCTATGGTCAAGAATTTGCTTTTGATGTATGCAGTTTGTGTTGCAGACATTGAAATTTGGGTAGGACAGCCTCTTTGGTGGGGGTTGTGAGCAAGTAAGCACCTGCAGAAAATTTTCTTGGGTCTTTTTCCAATTTGTCATGCAGACCACTTGTGCACTATTGATATGGATTAACCTTGAATTAGATATTCTGATTGGTTTTGGGCCCCAATATTAATTACAATAATCTTATTGGGATGGTAACTTTTTTTTTGGGCTTTGATTTTTTTTTTTTTCCCTTTGATGATGAGATGGTAAAGTTTGGTGATGGGGGTAATCTGAACTGCACTGTAGGGCAAGAAAGGATGTTGTATATACTTGTTGATGTTAGCAAAGATGCTGAATTTATGTGATTCATTTATCAAAATTGCTCAAATGCTCGTGTTTAGATAAAGATATTGACATGCCCTTAACATTTTATCCCTCCCACGCTTGTTTCACAACACGCGGAGCATGAACCAAATTAATCTGTGCGCAGTATCTGAACTCTTGTGAAAAAGTTGTAATAGAGTTCAAAGTGCTGTGTTGGTTATTAATTTAATGATTTGTAAACAAATACTTGGGTACCACTACATTTTGTTTAGAAATAATTTTTTTCTTTTTCTTTTTCTTTTTTGGAAAGTTGAATCTGTTAATTTTATTTATATATTTATAACTATTTTTTCTTGCCATGTAATTGATGGGAGAGTTAATTGATAATCCTAATTATCTATTGTTATTCCTATTAAACTAACTGTAATATACTATTTACAAAATACCCTTCTTATTTATTTTTAGTCAAATACTAATTTAGTGTCACTTTTATATTTATGTACATATTCAAAAAGAAATATATATATATATATATATAATAATAATAATTTAAAAATTATATAACAATTATATTGAAAAATAGATAATTATTAAGAATTTTTTAAGTGCACAAATAATCAGTTTCAAAACTCTCAACAGTGCATATCCCTTTCAAGAATGAATGTTAGTAACATTTATATTTTCCATCAATTTAATTTTCATCAATTTTTTTTTTTTTTGCATTTGAAAATAAACTAATGTGTTTATGAAAAAAAAAAAGAAAAAGGCAAGATAAAAAAAAATTCTTCATAAAGAACAGAGACATGGTAGAGGAAGAGTAATGGGATAATTAGAATTTTGCTAATACTAAAATATATTTTTATTTTAAAAAATAAATTAAAAGAATAATTAGTCATAAGTTTGTATAAATATGAGAGTGATGTTTGACTATAAATAAGAAAGAAGGATATTTTGAAAATATCAAATAAAAGATAGTTTGTTAGGAATATCAATAGACAATTAGAAGTAGCAAGAGGTACTCTCATAATTGGCCCAAGTAATTATAATTGTTGAAATTATATGCTAAGTTTGGTTCTGGAGTCTAATGAATATTTGGACATATGATATATTTCTTTTGCTAACACTTCCCAATCCTATGAAGTAGAATAGATGTAAAACTAATAATTTTTTGTGTGTGTAGTATCTATATTCTTTAACTATATTTAAATAAAGGAGAATAAAGAAAAGGGAAGGAAACCGAAAAGCTTATGTTAAATATTTTAAATTAAAAATTTTAAAATAAGCCTTTTCTTTTCTTTTCTTGTATTTTATTCTTTTCCAATTGAAATATACTCTTAAAAAACGTTGTAATAGAGTTCAAAAGTTGTGTTATTTGTTAATTTAATTATTTGTAAACAAATACTTGAGTACCATTACATTTCTTTTGTAATGAGATTTTTGTCATTTCTTTCGAAAAGTCGAATCAGCAAATTTTACTTATCTTTTTGTAACTATTTTTTTAATATATAACTAATTCCCTTTTTGATTTTATTTTGATCCACTATCAATGTACAAAATTTTTATGTTACCTAATATTTAACTTTTTAGATCATTATTATTTTAGTTAATTTTTTTTAATGATTTGGTAACTCACGATTGGATGATAATATAAAACTTTGTAAATTAACAATGGATAAAAATTAAACTCTTTTCTTTTTCTTTTTTCTTAGTCTTATTGTTTAACTAGTTGAAATTGAAATTGTAAAAATTTGTGCTTTGCTTTTCTTGTAAGTACCTTGCATATCACTAAGAAATAGGAAATTTTAATTATATAATAGAAATGTGTTTGAGTAATAACTAACTGGTTGCTCCTGATATACCACAAGAATAAACACTAAGTATTACTTTTTTTTTTGGTGAAAATTGTTTATTTATATCAAAGTAAGGCAATTGAGATTTCAGATTAGCAAGAATGATATTTTCTAATGGGTAAGTTTGAATTCACTTTTGGCTTATTTGCAAGTAAAGAAATAACAAGAATAATGCAAATGGGAGTTCAAACATTGCAAATTGACTTTTTTATGAAAAAAAAAAAAAGATATGGCAGTTTATGACTCAACAAAGCATAAGCAAAGAATGATGCATATTATCACCTCATCACAAGAAAAAACAACATAAAAATATTAGGTAACCAGAGAAAAAAATAGAAAAAATTGATTACATAAAGAAAAACTTTTGACAAAGAAGCATTGATAATACATTTTATTTTAGCCGTTTAAATGTCTACACTCAAAAATGGCTATATGAAATTTTTATGTAACTTATGCTGAGGGCTAGTTGAGCATAGAATTTTTTTTCTCCATAAAAATTTTAAGTTGCTTACCGTTCTTGCAAATATAGGCATGTTACTATGTTCACAAGGTAATTATAGTTTTGAAGTATTATTGCAAGTTACATGCACTGTGATTCTGTGCTGATATATAATCAATTTTTATGGACTGAGACTATTGAAGTAATTTATTTCCTTTGCTTTAATTTTCAGTGATACTGCTTTCGGAATATAATTTAAAAAATAATATTGTGCATTGTTCAATTAAATTTCAACATTTGGACTATCATTTCATTCTTCCAATTCAACTTAGATGCTTAACTTGCAACATTAATTTATACATTTTAATTATGAAAAGTTTAAATGCTATGGCTACTTGTCTTTTGTAATTTAAATGCATTATGTGATTCTCAAATCCCATCAACTTTGATAGGATTTCATTGTGTACACTACATGGCATTTCTTCAATTTAATGAAAAAAAATATTTCATTCTAAATAATTCAATTAAGAATATGAAATTTAATTGGATTCCTTTTAATTAAAAAAAAAAGAAAGAAAAGAACAATTCATTTTGAATTCATCAAAATTTGATCCTATGACCTCCTGCAAACTACCCAAACCCCTAATCAATAGCCTATTTCTAGTGACTTTCTAGGTCCGGTATAGTAATTATGAAGTAATTAACACTTTTGTCATGAATTATAGATATTTTTTTGTAAATATTTCTCTTAGGTTAGTGTCAAATAACAGACGTCATTATATTGATTATGGTTGCCATAAGTGTTATACTAACAAGGCGAATCTTGGTTTCCCTTGCTGGAATTAATGGTCATGCTACGTTAGAAGGTCCAATTAAGGAGGCGGCTAGAATAGAGGCTAGAGAAGCAAAAGATTTACTGAAAGAAATGGGTATTTCGGTGCATAGACATACTCCATTTGCTTACTTGTTCCTTATCTAGTTGCTTATATTTTGCCTTGAAATATTCTGTGGCGCCTGTGTTGATGTGTGCTATGCTACTATTTGATGGATGTGTCATGAATATATCAAGTGGTATCTTACCATCTGGACTTATGTGACTATTTGCATCATTATCATTTTATCAACTCCTCTTGAGATGGATAATGGACATTATATTGACATGAGTTGTGAAGACGTATGCATAATATTTTTGGAGTCTCAAAGTGAAAAGTTATAGAGTAAATTACATTGGCCTCTCCTGTTTTAAATGTTTCATCAGACAAATACTGTCCGTATAATTCTTTTGTCAAATACATATATTATCTGCATAACTTTTTCCAGACACCCTCTAAAAAACACCTAAAGGCAGGCCCTTTGTATAATACGAAACCATAGGGTGTTTGCATTGGTTTCATAAACTAGAGAGTTTGATGTAATTTACTTATATTATCTTTTATTTATTTGTTTAACTTTATCATTCAAGTCCCTCGCAGATGAATACATTTTTTGTTTTGTCATGGGATTATCGACCTTGCATGTGAACGCATTAGTTCAATATCTGCCTTGCTCACAGAGTTGTGCCAAATTTGGGAAAATTGCATATAACATTAAGATTTTGCTGTTTTCTCATTGGTTATTGTGGTGTGTCATTGTACTACTATGAACCTTCTTTTCTTCCTTCTTAATTAATGTACTATTTTAGAGTAAAGTGACATGTCTATTTTATCTCAAGATTTGGGCCTACTACATGTTTCACCACTTGTTATTTTCTTCATCATATTCCACTTTTTGTTGTTGTGTTTTTCTATTTCTACTTTCTCACTCTTCTCCACTTGTACTTTGACTGGGAGGTTTTTTTTTTATTGTTCATTACGTAAATAACACTGTTTCATGTCCTCATATATAGTCCTTTTGCATCGAGAAATTCACCTCGTGGAATATTCTGCAGCTGTACATTGAATCTATGGTCAATTAGTGCCATTGGTTATGACATGGACTATACCTTGATGCATTATAATGTGATGGTAAACATCTGTTTCATGTTTATGATATCATATAGTGTTGTATGAACCATTATAATTTTAACTACTAAGCTTGTTGTATTATATGTCATCTCTGTATAACAAAATATTATAAGTACACGATCATTGTAATTTTAGCTTTAGGTAATACTAATTATGACCAGGGCATCAAGAGAGTATCTTTATTCACATTCTTTCTTTGACATTTGTTAGTTCTTACGTTTTACCATACAAGTAAAAATACCAATTATTTTCCCTTACTTTGTGCTTAAAGTTTTTATTTATGTATGTTAAAATAATTGGCATTGTACATTTGCACATCAAATCATAGAAGTATATAAGTATGAAAGAGGTTATTTATTATGTTGTGTTTCTTGAAACTATTGTTTTGTCTCTGTTCAGGTAAATGAACTTTTCTGATATGGATATGTGCCCTTACAGGCTTGGGAAGGGAGGGCTTATGACTACTGTATGGAAAACCTCAGGAGCATGGATTTCCTGTTGATAGACTTGCATTTGATCCAGACCTAGTAACATGTTATCTCTGGCAAGCTTAAGGCATTTGTCAATTCATTTGATTGTATTATCTCTTGTTTGTCCAAGTCAGCTTTGCATTGCATTGCATTAAATCATTCAAGTTATTAGAGGCCTTGTCATAGACAAAGAGAGGCAATTTGGTTAAAGCTAATCGATTTGGTTAAGTAAAAAGAGCCATGCATGGAACCAAAATGTTATCTACTCGAGCTGTGAGGTAAGTGGTGAGGCCTTGTGATTCTGATTTTTTATAATGGAAATCCATGCTGACTCTTCTTGCTAACTTGTTATAGCAACATATCCTACAGTGACAACTCATCAAAGTATACATCATTTAAGTGACATTGAGTCTAAAAGAGTGCATTATAGAGAAATAAATATGTTGTTTGACATTATTTATTAATGAACAATGGAATTTGATACAATGTAGTGATCTACTCAATTGGCTAGAAAAATACAGTTAAGGTATCACCTTAGGATTCTGTTATATGTATAAGTAGGAGACATATCAAGTGAAAGGAGTGATTTATTTCAAGAGCGAGAGGAGTAAGTTTTGACTATTAGATCTTACATGAATGGTAAAGATTAAAATATTATATTATTCAAATATAGAATCATGCCTTCTAAGGTGAAATGGTTAGTTGGGTGTCATGTTGCAATGGCCAACACAAATAGTCTTCCATAGGGTAGAAAGGGTTAAAGAGAGTAACCGTTAAACTGAGTATACTTGATTTTTGGTACATGTTTGATTACATTTTTTCTTGCATTGTAGTTTAGGCGCTTATTTGGTAGATTGTATAGAATAAGACCCGATAGTAAAAGACTTTGATAGTATAGTGTAAGATAATATAAAGCTTGCTTGCAAGAGTTTATTTAGGATATGAGTATTATATTTTTGTCTAACCTGATATAAAATAATCCCATCAAGTTTTATTAGTTACTTGAAATTTGATTAGTTTATTCTATGATCAATGAATTAAAATGGATAAACTGAAATTCTTTCAAATATCACATCAAATATATAATAAAAATAAACTATATAATATAAACTTATATTATTAAATTTTATACTATGTACCGAAATACAAGTATTAATAGCCTTTAAGAGTGTTTTATTCATCAATAATGAATTTACTAGAGCAAGAACTAAATCCACTTTTTTTTTTCCCTAAATATCTGCGAAAACAATGCTTTGATTTTGGCTGAAGGGAACAAAATGTCACTTGCAAGCATATAGATGGTCTGTTAGGATATGGATTCCTAATTTCCTATGCCTTGAAATGTCAAAATCAAATTCATAGAGGTCATCTTTTGTCTTATTCTTTTCTTGTCTTCCACGGGTAATTACATTTTCTATGGAAATATATGGACCACGGATTGAAACAAAGATCATTACAAAACACACAAAGGAATCAAAGACAAAGAAAGCAAGAGGTAAGATATTCAGAAATTTGTTGAAGGATTTAAAGCAGAATTTGACATATATTTTGGTATATTAGTGTGTGCATGTATGTGGGATATATTAATGTGAGCAATGAAAGACAATGCACATTCCAAAGTTACAGCAGGCACGCAAATCTAAGTAAGGCCTAGGATCAAGTATTTTCAAAGTGCAACATTTTATATAGAAAATCCACCCACAAAACAGACGTGTCTCAACCAAGGATCCCATAAAACTACTATTTGAATACGTTCCCTTCCCGTTTCGTGGGGAGGGATGTCCGGTTAAAACAGCTATTGAGCAATAACAAGAAAGACAACTATATATAATCTCAACATTCTGCATTAAAAGGCACAAAAAGGGAGAGGGTATCGTGACCCATAGTCACCAATTCCTTATAGTTCTTGAAGCAAGGAAAAAGGTAAATTCTTTTAAGGTGTGTTTTTTGGAATCATACAAAATTAAAATTAAATTAATTTAAATTATATTAAATTTAATTAAATTAGAAATTAATTTTTATATTTAGAAACTCATTATGAAAATTATGATTTGAATTAATTTAAAAATTAAATTTTATGTTTGGAAAACAAAAAATAAAAACTGAAGTGATTTTATTTTAAAAAATTTACATTTTTATCATTTTTTTTAATAAACCTTCTTTTTCATTTTTAAATAAATAATTAAGGGTAAAAGAGTAAATTTAAATAAATTTTTATCCAAATTCACTTAAATTCTCTCATTTTTAATAGAATTTCAAAAATAACTTAATTAAAATTCATGAGATTTCTAAAGATTTCTAAATATTATCAATTTATATTTTATAATTTTTAAAATAAGAAATGTTTTTATAAATGAAATCAAATCATAGAATTATTAATTCCAAACACACCATTAGAATATGCTTGGAATTACAAATTTTACAAATTGATTTAATTTATAAATGAAATTTTTTATTTAGAAGATTATAAAATAAGAATTAATTCAATTTTATAATAATTTTCAAGTATGAAAATAATTTTTAAATCAAATTAAATCACTTCAACTTAAATCAAATCAAATTAATTTTATTTTTTAATGATTCCAAATATAATGTTATAGCTTTCCACATTTAAAAAAAAAAAGAGAAAAGACTTGTTACCAGGGATACTTAGATAAACATAAAAGTTGGAGAGTTTAATTAATCTTAATAATGTCCTACACCAATGCCACAGACTTGTACCACCATATTCAAATACTATCTCAATTAGGCTTAACATCATATTTTGACTAAAAATCTTAAGATATTAGGTTTATAAGTCTTTTTACTCATATGGTTCTGATATCCATTCATATTTTATGTGAGACTTCCATTGGCACTTAAATTTTAACATTTTCTATAACTCAAATCATATTGTTCGTCTAATTTTTACAAACAAAATGTTACAATTAATTATAATCACGTAGAAAAATTCCAACATGTCTTAGTCTTGAATTCAAGAGTTTCATCATTCAATTAGTCTTCAAGGTTGAACTCGAGTGCATAGTTTGTACATGTCAGTGCATCTAGAATTGTCATAGAAGAGTATAAACAGATGGTATTCTGTTCTCTTGACAATTGACATGGAAAAACTTCCCATAAGAGTTAAGAAAAGGACGGGGGAGCATGCAGGAGAAGGGGAAACAAATCTCTGCCATCAATGTTAGACATCCATATGAAGGTGTATATTATGGTTAACATAGAGAGGAGGGATACATGTCCTGAGAGACCTTGTAATAGTTGAGCACATGGATACTCTCTGTCTTGAAATTTGAAGGCTTTTAAATCTCATTGAGATGGGGTATAGTGAGATTTACACAAAGAGGATAAGCTACTCGTGTTGTGTAACTTCCAATTGAAAAAAAAAAAAAGAGGGGAAAAATAAGAGGGATGCTTATAAGCTATGTTTCTAACTTGACTGCCAGAGTGTCTCATGAATCTGTGAAGTAGAATTAGATTTGTTAAATTTGTAACAGATGGGGATCACTCCGATGGTTTGAACACGTAAATTTTCCAAGCTTTATGTGAATGCCAAGGACATTTTCATATAATTTTTCTTATCATATACTTATGGTATATTTAAATTAACTTATTTTATATTTAAAATAATTTATAATTAAAATTTTATTTTGAGTACTTTTTTTAAAAAAATATTTTTTTCTTAAAGATTAATTAAAACCAAATATTCACTGAGCTTTTAGCCGTAAAACCTGGATGAACTACATCTGCAGCAGTGCGCCTGCTAGATTTTAGAGCCACCGCACACTACTTACAGTTCAAAGCAATCCTTTGGTGCCACACGTCTTCCATAAGAGCAAATACAAACAACACCTTTACGGAATCATATGTTTGTCTCCTTTTGAGACGTCAGGACCATTTTGAGCTAATTTCTTTGGTGAAGTCCTCAAGTACTAATAGGAAGTGTGTATTTTACGCAGAATTCCCATGAGTTTTAGATGCCAATGATGATACCCTCACTAGACCCAATTGAAGGTTAAATACCTATATCAGTTTACCAATTTTATAACTTCAAAATGCTTTTCTTTTAATTTCAACTCTTGTTAAGTTTGCTCTTAGATCGTGTCAAAAGTCAAGCACAACAATTTTTTTCATATTAAAACTAAATAAAGAACTCAAATACATTGCTCTAGTTATGAAGGGCATTTGAGCCTGCAGCTTTCACTGTTTGAGAGGGATCAAAATAAACTAATTAGCTAATCAAATAAAGTACATATCACAAACAATAAATTCAAGAGATGCTTAAACTACACACTTCAACAAGCATTGACTTGGTTAATACCGGTGTTTAAATTATTGTGAATGATTAAAAATTAACCAAGTACCTGCCATAAAGCTTCCTTTATATTTCACACATATATTGTTTAACGACCCGTATGCATCCGGACCGTTAACTTTTATGGTCTCTAAGCGCAACGTTTAATTAAGTAATACAGCGGAAGGAATATAAACATACATCAATAATAATCACTCACATAATTCTTGAGGTGGATTAGTTAATAATAATCAATACAGCGGAAGGAATATAAACATGCGTCAATAATAATCACTCACACCATAACTTATAAGAGAGTCCACAAGTTGTTCTTCAAGAGAAACAAGAAAACAGAGTTTTCACCATAATTCAACCATGAACAGTCTTAAATATTTCGATAACTGGGACTAATCTACTTCACCAAAAAATCTCATATTCTATTAGGATAAAGTAGACATCATAAGCTTTCCAAAAAGGTATATTATGAGCCATTTGGTTAAGTACAATCCAAGTTATGCATCTCACCAAATGGCTGTACTATACTGGCCACTGCATCCGAGTCCGTCACACTCACGAACTTTCTGGGAATAAACCACTTGGCTAAAAATTATATATTTTGGATATGTTAAACTAGAAAATCTAAGCTTTCCAATGACATATTAGTTTCACCATTTGGCTTAGTATAACTCGAGTTATGCTTGTCCCAAGCTACCTGTCCAGACTGGACTCCTGGAAACAGAGCAGCGACTTTTACAGGGAAACTGGGAAACGGTCACTTGTCCATAAATTATAAAAATTTCCAGAATTAAAGATATCTAAGTTAGCTTCACGTGGGTTCAAGTTTCACCTCATTTGGACCACTCTAGCTCAAGTTATGTTTATTTTACCACAACATGTTCATCAGCCAAAACAGTGAATCCGAAAACAGGACAGCCTCGGTTTTGCATGTTGTAAGGGCACATTCATGGACCCTTTAGGTACCTAATTAGCCTCAAAGCATATATTGAATGTCTACTCACATAATACACAATCATTGTTCCTAGAATCCATCCATGGATACACCTAATTTGCATTTAACCAACATGACACACAATTTATCAATTGGACCAAAACATAGCACATTTGCATAATTTGCATACAAGCTCAATCATATCATACCATCTCACATTTACCTAATTTGCATGGTACCAAATTGAATATCATCACTTGGAGTACATACACATACTAGGCACTTGATTCATATGGCATATTTAATATTTACAATGCCTCTAAATCAAGAGTACCAAAGAAGCTGACAAAAAGGATTACAAGTAATTATACATCTCAAAATGGTTATCCATACATACGATCCTAAAATATCTACATGTCATCTTTCCTCTTTTTCAAGAGGGCTACACATGCTTCTTTCTCTTGGAAGAGCTAATCCTTCCTCCTTGAGGACCTGAAAAACATAGCCCCAAATGGGGTGAGAAATAAATCTCAGTAAACTCAGGGTCCTTGAAGACCACTCCACCATTGAGTTCACTTTCCTGCATACAAGCGTTAGGCAATTTATAACATAATACACCACCTATATCAAAGTGAGCACACAACAATAGTAATAGGACCACTCCATTGAGTCGTACCTCAAAGTGAGTATCCGTATGGAATTTCCAAGAGCCGTACCTCTTAGGGCAAAACCATACACATTATTCTCCTAACTAGGGAACCTACACAATCAACACATACACTCGGGTTACTCCAATGAGCCGTACCTCAAAGTGAGTGCCCAATATTCACCTTACTAGAGAACCTCCCCAATCAATGCAACCAATGCCTCAATGGCTCAAACACATCATAATATTCACATAATTACATATTATACCATAAGCTAACACACCAATTTTGCATCCAAGGTAATAACCGTAATTCCAAAGAAAATGGTGAAACAGCAAGTGAGAATTATCCCAAGGTCAAAGAGTTTACCTCTTGAAGCTTAGCTCTCTAAGTTCTTGCTTTTCGTTTCACACAATCACAATTAACAAAGTCACCAATATCACCTATTAAAGGCAATACACTCAATTCACACACAAAATCATCAAACCAAGTATCACAATTTCTAAAATTCTAAAGTTGGAACTCTTACCCCTATTCTTGAAAAATTCAAGAATACACACCACCTAAGCCAAACTTGATTCCAATGGTATTTCAACCATTCCTCCTCCACCTTCAATATCACCAGCAAACCTTTTCCACACAACAATACATACATATCAAAAACCATAAGAGAAAACATAAACCCATTATGCACATAAATCAAAACCCTAAGTTTAATCCATGAAAAAGCAAAGGAATCAAGTCCTACTCACCTTAAACACTCTTGAATTGGTAGAACAACAAGATTCCTAACTTCTAAAGTGGAAAATCACACTTTCTTCCCACCCCATGGATGGCACACAAAGACTCCAAGAGAGGGCAAAAGGGTTCTTTTTCTTCTCCTAAACTTTAGGTTATCTAGGGTAAGAAGAACCTAAGTTTTTATAGTTTTGAAAGCTTGAAAACTTTGTATATTTTTTGCTAAGAAAGGTGGAGCACAAATAGAGGAATGAGAGAAAGAAACTCTCGGCCATCACAAGGAAGAAGATGAAGCAAATGGTTGACCAAGTCCAAGAATGTCTTAAAAATATCCTACTTTGATCTTATGCTTCTATTCTTACTTTTGGCAACTTGCAACCTTTTCATCATACCATCAAATTTTCATCCAATAGCCATCAAATTAGGGCTCACAAGACTAATATATGATGGCTTACACAAGATTAATTCTAAAGTTTTGACAACTTTTGCTTAATTACACTTTTGTCCCAAAACTTTTAATATTTGCGCTTTGACCCTTATAACTTCACATAATTTCATTTTGATCCCAATTGGTCCTAACAAAAATTTTAACTTCTTAACTCACATTAACCTTTACATAACCTTATCATTTCCTATTCATTTAGGCTAATTTGGGATATTATAGTTGTAGTACTCTAGGTACTACAACTCTATCTTTATATCTTATGATCCCTTCTTAATCAACACGAAAATTTTCGTCTTTTTCTTACTCCAGTAATTCCCTTTTTGACTTAATATAGGGATCTGAGGCTTAAGATATCTTAATTTCTTCTATAAAAGTAGACATCACCTGTACATTGGCTATCAGAACGTATTCCTGAGTTTAAGATTTTTAATGACACTCAATTGTCTAATATTTCTTCTAGTTCCTTTGATAGCTTTTCTTGTTTCTACTGATATATGAGATAAGCTACCCATTGACTTCCTACTTAGAGCGTATGCTACCACATTTGCCTTGCCTGGATGATAGAGTGTGGTGCAATCATAGTTTTTTAGAAGCTCAATCCAACGTCTCTACCTTAAGTATAGATCTTTTTTGATTAAAAGTATACTTTAAGCTCTTGTGATCCGTGTAGATTTCACACTTCACACTATACAAATAATGTCTTTAAATTTTTAAGGCAAAGATTACTGCAACTATCTCCAAATCATGGGTGAGGTAGTTTTGCTTATACCTCTTTAATTGTCTAATTGCATACGCAATAACTTTACCACCTCAGTCTTATTATTCATAGTGAATCCATTAAATTTCAGTTGTTTGTTTAGGGTTCTGAGATTCATACATCTGTTAGGAAAACCCTGGTATACAAATTCAAGGCCCTGCTAACTGAAGGCTGTGTGTATGTCAAGGCCTATTTTGGAGTGGGTTCAAATACAAGGTCTTTCCGCCCTACCAAACACGAGTGTTGTCTTAACTTTCAACTGAGAACCGTGGTTAAACCCTGTGATTTTGACCTCATCTCCTTATATGTTCTGTCTTTGATCCCATTGAAGGAGATATTTGGAACTGATGGGGACTGCACATATTTAGTTGGTGAGCTGAGTTTAGTTTTGTTTTGAGTTGTTATCTGAGTTGGTCTTATTGAAACTCATATTATTGTTTTTTCCTGATGTAATGGGATTATTAACTGAGGCTGGTATTGAGAGGGAATATGTAAGAGATGGTAAGGTGACAAAGATGATTGCGATGGAGTTTGATGTTGATAGGTAACTTGCATATTTTGGCGCATGTGGTTTGTTTTTTGGGATGGGTTGCACATTTAAATGTATGCTGTTTGGTCTGTGCAGCGTCAAAATTGTGTGTGCTTTATTTGGGAGTTATGTGGATGAGGTTACTGCATTCATTGCTTATGAGGATTTTGTGCAAACTGTTGTGGTTGTTCAGTATGCTAGAGTAAGGACATTGAAAGGTTCAGATTAATATATCTATAAATACGTCCCTGTTTAAGTAGTCCCTATAATGAGTTTGTGATATTTAAGGTTTGTGTTGACTTTAGTTTCATGCAATTATTAGGCAAGATTGTATTGCAAAATGTGATGTATGCAACTCAGTTGTTGTTTAATCCTGACATAGCAGAGGTGTCTGAGTTCATGAAGAGGTCTTTTTTTTTTTTTTTTAACATTTCTGTTATTTTGTGCGGTAGTTCATCCTTTAAATTATGATTCTGGAATTGTGTAGGCTGGCTGAACATAGCCAAGATGTTTCTCAGACATTGACAGTGTTGTCGGATGCCCCCAAGTACTCTTCGGAGGAAGACTTCTTGAGGGTTACCCCATATATGAACATTGAGTAGTTAAAGGACTGCAAGGAGGTTTTATCTAAATACTTAGACCTATGCCTCTAATTCTTATTTATTAGTGTGTTATTAATTCATTTGATGTATTAATTATTGTTGTATGCTTTATGCTATGTTTCCCTCATTAATGTTTTAGTTAGATGCTTACCCACATGGCTTCAGTGATTTACTGTTATATTTTAGTTAGATGTTTGATTCAATTATGTGTTGCAAGGTAGTATTTATGGCTTCATTCCTTATCAATGGTGTTTAATGTATAGGGTTAAATGATTAAATGATTTATTTTTGAAAGGCCATGTGTTGAAATCCTTCATCCAGCAATAATATCAATACTATATCAATACTGTCATAAAAAGTATCATAATATTTGTCCAAAGTCAAAAATATTTAATTTGAATAAGCCAAAAACTAATCGTAAAAGATTTTAATTCGATTAGATAATATGAAAGTTATATAAAACACTACAAGCAAATCATTCACTTTTCATGTCACGATCATTTCTCTTTTTATTGATGGTTCACTTCGTTATCATTACTTCATTATTTCTATGATGTCTAGCTGTAGATAAAAGTCATACACCTGGTGAGATTTTCTCACTTCCTGCATCTAGACTTTGAAATTTAATCATCAATCGTTCAGTATCCAATTACTAATAAAGAGATTGCAGCATTTTGTTATAGAATCATGGGATGTGTAATAATAGAATTTTCCACTTTCAACTTTTTTGCGAAGTATTTTTTTAAATGAATGTAATGGTATTTTGGAGATCACAGAAGTTGAATACTAAATAAGGTATATTCTTGAGTTTTGTAAAAATGCAAAATAATATTACGATTACGTACATTCTTTCTCAAAGCACATGGCGTTGATAAAGTTAAGGAGCAGAATGGTGGATGAGATCAATTTGTTGTGGCCCTTAAAACCGCAAAAATTGTGCTTCCTCTAATTTATTTTCTCTTATTGATATTATAATTGCCTTTCCTTTTTTACTTTTCACTTTATATATAGTTATTATATGAATTCATCTAGCATCCCAAGAATTCCGATTATTTTCATAATATTCTATAGTTCTTGAATCATCATTAGTTTGGATAACCACCATAATACCCCTTCCACATATCAATGTGACATACATGTCACATATTTAATATGACTTTTGAATACTAAATATGTATTATAAATACATATTATGTTTGCGACAATTTTTTATATTTTGTAAAAATAATATCGTTTTGAAAAATTTTGAAATTATATAAACATATATTCTTGTAAAAAGACATCCTATTGTAAAAGTAAAAATTGATCACTACAATTATGTACAATCTTTTATCTTATGTACGGCTAGCAGGGCACTATCTTGATTAATTCTAAGGATGTATTATTTGTAATACAATAATAAAATTGCAGGAGTAATTAAAAGCTTAATAACAAAATAATAAACTTGCTTCAAAACCTGCATAAATTCCATTTCTCCGTCTCTCAAAGAATATTGAGATACATAAAACTAAGATTGGAGAAGGATAAATATGCTAAACCCCTTTTATTCATGTCATATATTACGTTATACAAAACGAGGAGGCATATATTTAAATGTGAACTATTGGTGGTTGACAACAAAGGCACCATCCACCTAAGCATTGATTGCCCAAATCAGGACATTTGCCAAATGCACAAGCCTTGTTGCAGTCTTCATTTGATAGACATTTCGCTTCCTCTTGAATGTCTTTGTTGTCTTTTGTTGCCATATTTGGTGCCAAATCTATCAAATAATCAAACATATTTTCATGTTAATTTTTCTTTTTCAAAATTCAAAGAGCAAAACATTCTTTATAATTTTGTAGTATACATTGCAACAGAAGGAAAAAGCCTTGCAAAGGGGGAAAAAAAGAAAGATATAACTACATAAAATAGAAGAGAAATGGAAATTAGAAGTGCTGGTTATTTCAGAATCAAATGAAAAGCATTACAAACTTTTACCAGAACAAAACAAAAAATGCATCACAAATGAAGAAGAGAGATGAATTACCAGATGCAATGAGTAAAAAAGCCAACAAGCAAGCCAATTTGAGCGATGCTTTTGCCATTCCTTTGAGCTTTACTTGCAATATCAACACCCACAATGTGTTTGTTTTATATTTGTGTTGAATGAAAATGACACATGCTATATATAAGAGTGTGTTTGGAACTATTAAAAAATAAAATTGATTTGGTTTTATTTAAATTTGATTTGAAAATTGATTCTCATGTTTATAATTCATTATAAAATTAAATCAAATTCTTATTTTATAATTTTCTAAACAAAATATTTCATATATAAATCAAATTAATTCTTAAAATTTTAGTAGTTGTAAACATATTCTAACAGATCGTGATATTAATTTAATAAAGACAACATCTTCAAACAAGATTGCAAATGGATATCTAGAAGGTAAAAAGAATTTTAGACATTTGAATTTTCTGATTACATTTCTTTATTTCCTTTCTTTTTTTTTTTCCTTTTTATTGGTTTATTCCCACCAACCGTAGAGAATATCATTGGAAAAAATTATAAGAAAAAGTGTTATCCCAAATTCATGATTTCCTTATTTTTGTTTTTTTTCTTCTCTTTATTCCCACCAACCATATCCAATACTGAAATATAAATTTGCATTTTGAATTATTATTAATTTCATATATATGGAAATTAAATAAATTTATTATAACTATATATATATATATATATATGTGGATCATTAATAATGATTTGATATTTTGATTTAATTTTTATTTTTAAAATTATTTTCCAAAATTTGGAAATTTTAAATGTTATCATCAATAAATATGTGAATATTATTAAGAAATATATTTATGTAAATAATTTTAGTATCCTTAAAAGATATGAATACCTTAAAGTTTGAATCTCCGAATTTGCACACATTATCATTTCCAAATTTCCCTTCTTCTCATTCTTGTAAGTTTGCTCTGTGTTTTTATGATTTTGTATTTATCAACCACTATATATTAATTTGAATATTGATTAATTTGATATTTATGGGAACCAAATTTATTACCAATAAATATATTTAGACATTCTATTGATATTTGAAAAGCTGGTGTGCAATATTCTCTCTACCTAACCTCTTATCTTGTTGCCTAAGGATATGCGCCAATCAACAAATTAATAAATCGTATATTTATTACAAATTATTTTATTCCACCTAAAACATTTATTTCATTTTAGTAATTTTTTTTGGTACATATTCATTTTAGTAATATGATTATTCTTGAAAGTGGGTGGGTTTTGAAACCCATCTTAGGTGTCCCAATTAAAGAATGACACCTGATTTAATTTTGTTGAGTTGGAGATATGATTTGGAAAGCTGAAATAGAAAATAAAACTCAGATTTTCCAAGTTATTCCTCCCCTCATCGTCCAAGTGGCCAGTTTTAATTTCACTCCCTCTCTCAACTCAAGCGTCAACATATTTTTGGCTTCAAGAAATGTTTAGGTTGGGGGAGGATCGAAGCATGGCACCTAGTTTTTCGTTTCCTCTATAATGTCGACGGCGAACCCAGTTTTGTTCCGACGACGGCGACGGCGACGATGATAGGCGATTACGGGCGGCGGCGATTAAGTCTGGAGAAGTAAGTTTTCTACATGTATTTTGTAAGGTTCTGAAAATCGAACCGATCACTGAACTGGTCGAGGTACTGATTCAAGGTTCAATAGTTCAACCGTGGTCGAACCGGAATATAATTAAATATATATTTATATTTATATATAAATATAAGTATATTTATATATATATATAATTATTTATATACTAATAAAATAAATATAAATTATAAAAATACAATACAAATTAATAATAAAATTATTTAAAACATAAAAAAAATAATATCATAAAATATAAAAAATATTACATTCATATAAATAATATAATATTAATATAATATATGCAAAACAATTCACAATGGTTCTATTTTTTTTGGTGGAATTTGTTTGTTGCTTTTACTTCCCTGCAAAAGCAAATTAGAAATGCAATTGGATGAGACCTAACTCAAGAGGAAAGAATGCGTAATGATTCGGCTCCCTCGTGTGGTGGTGCTTGATAATATAATATGATCATCACATATTAAAGTAAACCCTTCCATGCACGTAAAATCACAAGATGGCCACTCATAGGGAGATCAAAGGAAGTGGCATTTTCGTAATTTATAGTAATAAGAGGGCTATTGCCTATTTGTGTTGGATATTGGTTAGCGTGAAGAAGAAATCATAAATCTGCATCTACTAGCTACAATCCTCCATTTTCTACTGCACCGCTTACTACATTCGCTTCGCAAAGAGATCGACGCACGACCTGCTACATTCGCTTCGCGAGCGGGAAGGCAACGAAGTTCAGTTCATGAGACCACAGCGGAGTGGAGGAGCCGCGACACGAAGTTCTTTACCTTAGCTAGATCTCGCTGAATCCCATCAACTTCCTCCACCGATTCCTTCATCTCAGGGGGTTGCTCTCAGCTGAAGTTCACGCCGGGCTCCGCCTATGAGAACAGCGTCAACTCCGTCCTCTCCTCCCTCGTCAATTTGGCCATATTTTTCACTTCACCATTCAGGTGCCGGATGCCACTGTCAGCATTATGGACTGGTACGGGATTGACCGGTTCAGTCGGTTTGGAACCGGTTCACCGATTTTTGACCTTAACAATTTTGGAGGGTTACCCGAACCGGTGAAAGGACCGGTTCCCAGTCCGACCGGTTGAACAGGCCAGTCCGGTCTGGTTTTTAGAACATTACTATTTTGTTCAACATCAACCATTTTTCTAAAATGGTATGACAACTACGTAAAGGGTGCAATAGAAGCACAGGAACTCTACAAAAATTCAAAGGTAGAGCGCTTGTTATCTCTAAAACTGGGTAAAAATGAATAATTCCTTCAAACTGAGAATGGGTAAAAATTCAAAGGATTTTTTTTTTCATTATATGCCATAAGCACCACCAACGGTGAGTCATTGGAAAGACTAATTCAATGGCATTTTGCTTTGCCCTGCATTGGTCCGTGATAATAGTTTATGGAGGCTTTCTTAACATAAAACGAATCAAAGATTGAAACAACCAGACAAATAACTTTGTATTTTCACTAGAAAGTAAACCACATCCTATTAAAATATATTATCCATGATGATTCACACTAACAAATGCAGCAAATGCTTATTTGTCATATAGGTTGTATCAAATGTGACCACTTCTCCAAATGATTCATATGTTGCTCTACTTCTTGTAACAGTCCAAAATACAGTTTTCACATGAAAATCATCATCTATGTATATACCATAGAAGAAATTAATATTTTGGTCCTACATCCTTGCATAAGAACTCTTCATAGCCTTTACATCACCATCCTTGCCAATTTCAACTCTTTCCTTATGTACATAATTCTTTACATCTAGTTCACCAAATGATAAATTTTCATGCCCTCCCATCATAAACAACAGATCAGAAGGTCTTGCTCATCCTTACCCTTACTTCATGATTGATTTCTACTCTTCTTTTTACATACATGCCGATGCTTTTGTTTATTTATTTATTTATTTTGGTAAAATGTTTTTGTTTATTTTGAATATCCTTGCCTTCTTAGGGCTAAGTTCATAAAAGTGTTCAAATATTGCTTTCCTTATGTGCCATAGTCCATCTTCCTTGGAACAAATTGTAATTTTTGCTTCACATTTATTACTCATTGTTGGAAGTGTCTTCAAAGTATTGAGTATTGTTAACAAACAATTTCTCTATCGAAAATATGCCGATATGAAGTAATATATTTTTTCGTCATGTCTCTTTCTTGAATTTCTTCTCATGAAGCCTAATCCTTGTTTATAAGCATATTGCTTATAGAAAGATTTAATAGCAACCTCAAAAAGAAATGGCGTTCAGAATCCCCATTTAATCTATCAATCATAATGATGACACCTTTGTCTACTTCCTCCATGAATTTAGTGCCATTATCAACCTCGTGCGAGGTCTCACATACATCATGGTTATTTGTATCCGCTATGAAATACATTATTTTAAACACAAAAGAGTTGCACAAGCATTTATCATTTTACAATCATATTTGATATGTTATCAACTAATGTACTATTAATTCTCAACTATCTCTGCATAGTTACAACCTGTACCATAACATTTGACAATATGCACAAGTTATCATAGGATAGACAAATGTATGTGAAATGCAAGAAAAACAATATAGAACACACTAATTCTGCCACAAAATAAGCTTGCACAAGTTTAACTATATTGGATTTATAAAAAAATATGTAAAACAACTCATCTGGTTAATATGAAGAAATAAATACCATAAACTTCATCTAAGATCAACATACCATCTTCAATGAATAACAATTAATGGGTAAGAAAACAGTCTTTAATATCATATTTTGATTAAAAACTGGGAATTAAGTCATATAACACGAGGTGGAAAAAAAAACATATATTAATTAGGAAATATGTTGTGGTTATTCCATTTGTTTAACTATATTTAGTACTTATGTTATGCTTATCCTAAAAAACAATCTTCCAACTTATCATTACTTTATACAAAAGGAGGAAAATATGAACAATAAATTAAATCTATAAAGGATAGTTCTTCAAGTTTCTGCTTCATAAAATTGGTTTATAAACAAGTTATTAACGAAAACAATCGACAGTCTTATGTTCTGAAATAACCCATTAAATAAATTAAACACTGGATTCAAGTGTTACGGCAATATGCCCACAAAGCCATTTATAGGAACACTATATTTATTGAAAATGTGTTCAAACCAGCAAACACTAATTCTCCATAAAGTAAAATCCTATATTAAAAAGAAAAATAAATATGCTTCTTATGTAGCTTAGGAATTTAATAAAATAGATTATGCCCACTGATGGCAACACTTATTAGATCAAATATATAGCTCATAATAAGGGTGTTTGCGGTTTAGTTTAGTTTAGTTTCCAAAAAGAAATCATCTTAGTTTGGTTCGGTTTTTCTTATATCCGGTTTTATTTTAATTAGATAATCAAATAGTTTGAACTAATTGGTTTTTTGCCAAGTACTTTTTTCTTTAAAAAAAATATATCTAAGTTAGATTTTTTTTCTTTTTATAACTCAATTAACAATAAATTATTTTTAAAATATTAACAAAAGTACAATTAAGTAGATATAAATAATAAATTAATCTAAACATTTATATGAAAATACTAATAAATTAAAATCAAATCATATATAAGTATATAATAATATATATATATATATATATATATATATATGTGTGTGTGTGTGTATAATTATGTGAGTTTGGTTTGATTTGATTTAGTTTGGTTTCATAAATAAAAATTAAAAAACGAACTAAACCAATCGATTTGTATAAAAAGAGAACCAAAGTTTTTTGATTTTTTTGTTTGGTTTTTTCAATTTAGATAAGTTGGATTTGATTATGAACACCCTAATTCACAGCACCACCAACCACAAGTATTCACACCCAATGATGTCTGCACCACTGCACAAATCATCATCTGACAGAGCATGAAAGCATTTCAATCAATGTGATTGTCATATTAGATGCCAAGATCAAGGAATTATTGTCATAGTTACCACACACAACTAGTAAATCAACAACTGCTGTTCACTTTCACCAATTGCCCTGCAGAGTTTTGTCCGTCTGAGCCTTTAGACGCATTCCCTTTTTCGTTCCTCTACTCCATTTGGATTGTTTATCTCCTAGGTGTGTGTTAATTGATTAGTGGGTGAGGGAGAGTGAGAGAGAGTGAACGCACATGAGGGAGGTTGGAGATGGGATAAGAAGATTGAAGGGAGAGAGAGAGAGAGAGAGAGAGAGAGATACAGGAGAGAGAGCAATGCAAGAAAAATCCTTGCTAAGAATGAATGTGAAGGTATGTGAGGGAGGTTGGAGAGATGGGGGAAGAAGGTTGAAATTTTGGGATTTAGCTGATGGTACATAGAGATTTGAGAGTGTGGGATGGAGCTGGAACCCTTGTTGACATAGACCCTTGCTAAATATTAGGGTTCTGAAAACCGGACCGGACCGGCCGGTTCAACCGGTCGGACTGAGAACCGGTCACCTCCCCGGTTCGGGTGACTTTCTATAACCGGTGAGGTCAAAAAACCGGTGAACCGGTCAAAAACCGACTGAACCAGTCAACCCGGCACCGGTCCGTGCGGTTGCCGGTTGCCTCAGCAGCAGCGCTCGGTGACTCAGTCGGCCTCGCACCGCGGCCTCCATCCCAACTCCGGCGTCGCATACCCCAGAATGAAGAAAGAGGAAGCCGAAAACGCGATGCGATGCAGAGAGGAACAGTGAAACCGGAAGGCGGAAACGCGATGCAGAGTTGCAGACTGCAGAGGAAGCCGAAAACGCGATGCCGAGAGGAACAGTGAAACCGGAAACGCGATGCAGAGTTGCAGACTGCAGAGGAAGCCGAAAACGCGATGCGATGCAGAGAGGAACAGTGAAACCGGAAGGTGGAAACGCGATGCAGAGTTGCAGACTGCAGAGGAAGCCGAAAACGCGATGCGATGCAGAGAGGAACAGTGAAACCGGAAGGCAGAAACGCGATGCAGAGTTGCAGACTGCAGAGGAAGCCGAAAACGCGGTGCCGAGAGGAACAGTGAAACCGGAGACGCGATGCAGAGTTGTAGACTGCAGAGGAAGCCGAGAACGTGATGCGATGCAGAGAGGAACAATGCAGCGGTCTGGGCGGCGCCGGTTCCGTTTCATGCTTTTCAAGTTTTCGACTTTTCGTTACTATTGCAGACTGTTTTCAAGTTTTCGGTAGCGTGTACACAGTTTTGACTGTTTTGTAACTTTTTTTTTTTTCAAATTTTGAATTTTGAATTTTGAATTTTGAAATCAAAGAAAAATAATAAAAATAATAGAAAAAAAATAAAAAATAGATAAATCACCACTATCCTATCCAAAAAAAAGACTGCATCTTTAGCTGTCATTTTTATAGTACAAAATTGCTTCATTCTCTCTTTTAAAAAAAATAATAATTTTGATAAAACTAAAAAAAAGGAAAATATAAAAAAGAGATGGTGTTAGACTTATGGGGAAAGATCGAAAAAAGAAATCATTGCCATAATGCAAGAAAGGGGTGATGATCATATATAAACAATTATATATATATATATAAATATATTTATATTTATATATAAATATAAATATATATTAAATTATACTCCGGTTCGACCACGGTTCGACCACGGTTCGACCATTGAACCTTAAATCAGTACCTCGACCGGTTCAGTGACCGGTTCGATTTTCAGAACCTTGCTAAATATAGAAACGTGGGAGAAGCTTATGGTGGTGTAATATTATATGCAAAAAATTGTTGTTGTGGAGGCGGTGTAAACTGGAAGAATTTAGTGTGCATATATCATTTTCGTTAATTAATATAGCCAAATGGAGTGAAGTGTAAGTTTTATTTAACAAAACTTAGATTTCGTTTGGATGTAGAGAGCAAATGAGCGGAGAAAAGATGAGAAAAAAGAAAAGTATATTTTTTTTACCTATATGTTTGGAAGAAGAGAAAATGAAAAAAAAATGAAAATTAATCTTTTCTCTCGTCTGGTTGAGTAAAAAAATAAAAGAAAAAAAAATGTAATCTTTAAAGTTTAAACACATTTTTTCCTATAAATTATATAAATAAATAAATTATACAAAAAATAACTTGAATATTCATTTATTAATACCCAAATCATAAAATTTCATTGTAGATTATTTGTTCAATAAAAATAGTGTGTTTTCTTTTATAAAATATTCTTATATTTTTTAGACGAGAGATTAATTCTCACTTAAAATACGAATTATTGTCTTGTTATTATAAATAAAATTTATTCTATTAAAATTTTAATTTAATTGAGCTATATCTTTATGAATTAAAATTTAAAAAAAATTATGTTTGGTTATTTTTAATTTTATGATATTTTAAATATGTTAATTTCAATTGGTAAAACTTTTCTGTATCTCAAAAAATTTTAATATATTTTTCAAAAAATCTCCTTTCCTCCTAACCCCATCCCCATCCCCGCACAGCCCTCCCATTCCCCTCTCTGCCCATCTCCCATCTTTAAATAGAAATAGATTAAGTCAGACTTTATTTAAATAGATTTATTTTATTTTATAAAATATTAAGTATGAATTTAATTTATTATTTAATATAAATTTTTTTTGAGTTTATTTTAATTTTTTTATAAAAATATAAAAATTTAATTTAACTTATAAACTTATTTAAATATTTACATTACAGTAAAATTTTAAACTAAATTAATAAATTTATATTTTAAAAAATATCAAATAATATATATTTTTAATTAAAATTAATAAATTATATTTAAAATTAATAAATTATATAAATATATAATAATAAATAATATAAATATTATATTTTTTAATTTTACACACACATATATATATATATATATATATATATATATATATATATATATATATATATATATATATATATATATATATATATATATATATTAACTTATTAAATTAAATAAATATTTTTAATGACCTAAACCTCACCTATTTAACAAAATAAGTTTTTACGAAAGCTCACACTTAGCTTGTATACTGTACAAGCCTATTCCCACCCCTTCCCATGCTCAACGCCCCCTCCCCGTCCCCCTCGCCCACCCTCATTCTCCCAGTCTCCCTCCCCCTTCCGCACTTCTCCTCCGCACCCCTAAACCATCGATTGTGGCCTCTGTTCGAGCTTTCCGAGAGAATTTTCCGACCACCATTGAAGCTGATTCAAGCTTTTGGATCTTCTCTAGACTAGGTGAGAATCATATCAGTTTTCCCCTCACTTGTCTCAGTGACCCAAATAGTGATTTCTCGATGCATGGTGATGGGTAGCGGAGTTGTTTCGTTTTGAAGTTCTAATATGGTTCCTGGAGATAGTTAAAGGGCCTAACGTTGCTGTAGGCGTAACTTACTTCATGGGTTGATCTAGGGAGAATTTGGGTATTTCTCGCCCATTGAGAATAAGATGAAGATCGTGTGTTTTAAGATCAGGACAATTCTCTACATCAAAGAATTGTAATTTGTGAATGGTTTTATAAGGTTTTATGTCTTCTGCAATCATGTCCATTAAGGATTGGTCAATTACATTATAGGATTAGGATCTCTTAATGAATATTCTGTCTTTTTTTGATAAGATATCTGTATATGGAAAACACTTAACAGATTGGGTTGACCCTAAAACTTCTAATTCGCTAATAGAGGTCATAGTTCTTGGTGGGACAGTTTAAAAATACTATTTCATATGCGTTTTTCTGTTTCTATTTGTTTGTCCTACTTTGGCTTGAATTTGGGATACAAGTTAGTGCTTAGTTCTTAGAATTTTGTTCTGTACATATACAATGTTGGTGGGTATGGGACTATGATAGTTGTTATCTTCAGTTTGGCATCATGTTTTGTCTTTGGATGCATGACTGGTCCTTTAGCGTGGTTAAAGAACAGTTTTCCTCAAGAGATATCAGGGGCTTTTCTTTTCTGCATGGCTGTAATAGCTCAAACTTTACTCGTTGAAACATCAGACGTATGTCCTAGCAAAATGATTGAAAAAGTATGTAAGAAATACGACATCTGGAAAAGATGTTACAACTAGTGATGAATGATATGATGTGTAATATAAATATTTTGGGTTTATATACTCATGATCCATTGAAAGATGTATCTCTCTTTGTGGGTAATTTTATTCTAAGTTAATTTGGTTTGAACTTTATGGTAACAAGTCAAGTTTATATACTTGTGATTAATATAGTGGATATGTAACTACTGATTGTTCTTCTACAAATGATTATATTCTAAGTTAATTTAGTTAAAGTATGAACTCTAATTTATGTAGACTTACGTTATTCAATATTATTGTCATCCTTTATTCTGAGGTGATTTAGCTAAAGAGTGAGGGGCTCCACACATGACTGTACCTCTTGCAGCAATATTTTTCTATCATAGGATCAGGAAATTTGGTTCTTTCTGCAGACCTTTGTCTCTTGTGTGTGCTTGTATGTTTGGGTGCCATTATATATATAAACTGTACCATGTGCATGCTATCTCCATAAATAGCAACTGGATGTGCTTCTTGCACTATAAAGTTCTTCTTCATGTTCGAAAGGTGTTTATTATAAACAAAGTAGTGGTACTCTTTTTTTCCATACAGGATATGTCTTATCTTTTTTGCTTCTAATCAATTTGTTGTTGCACCTCCACAGAATCATATCAGTTTGTTGAGTTCTTATGTTACATATTTTAGTTATAGTTTGTGGAATTTTATTGCCTAAACTGGTAACTTTGCCCAACTGAGCTGGTTGATTTGCATGACCAGAGGACTAGTTTGGTTGGATTTCCTTTGCAGTTTCTTTGCTTGTTCAGAGCTCCAAATGGATATAATCTTAAACTCTATTTATTAGGTTTCTTTATGTAAATTGGTTTCAGCTCTCAGTATTGAAATTCTGTTCAAATAGCAGACAGTTCAATATTTTGATATAACTTATAATGGCCTCTACGTCTTTCACTAGTCTTCTGTGACTACCTTCCAAAGTTACATTGTCCCTCATCTTTACCCCAGAAACTGGTTACATATAATCCTTGAGCCTTGCCTTATACTGGAACATCGTTGGCTTCTCTTATATTCATAGAACATTTTGTGGGTAATCTAAGGTCCACTTGTTTTATGGAAAATATTTTCTAGAAAATATTTTCTGTTGTTTGGTGCAACAAAGCATTTTTTGAGAAAACCTTTTCCTATGTTTGGTGTAACAATCAAATGGAAAAAAATTTCCTGGTCAATTGTTACAATCCATTGAAGGAAGGGAAAAATCAAAATCGGTGAAAATATTTTTGGGAAAATATCAATCAGAAAATGTATTTCAGCAAGCTATAGGCACACACACACACACACAATATTCAAAAGATCCCCTTTGATTTTTCTCAGTAGAACATGTGAATGTTTGTGTCTCTTACTATTTCTGATATTTTATCTTCATTATGTTATTGATACGAGAATTCTTGCAATCTTGACAAGCTCTAAGTTAAGGACTTAAGGTAGATATTTTAGCCATTGCCACAACAGCTTTTGCATGTTTGCTTAAGGCCTACTATGAAGGATGCGTTAAAAGAGCATATTCAAAAGATATCTGCCTTTGCTTTTTCCCAATAGTCCATGTTAATATTTGTCTCTTACTGTCTCTGATATTTTATGTTCTTTTTTATGTTGTTGATATGAAAATACTTGCAATCTTAACAAGCTTTAATTCAAGGCAGCTAATTACCACCCAAAAAAAAAAAAATCAAGGCAGCTATTTTAGCCACTGCTACAACTGCTTTTGCATATTTGCTTAGGGCCATCTATGAAAGATGCCTTTGAAAGAGCACCAGCCTTTAAAAGGGGTGATCAGAGAAATGAATTTGTCCAAAGGATTATAAATGGAAAAAAATCATGATTGTGTTAATCAAGTTTGGATGAGCAAAGAATGATTTAGAAGAATCGTGATCTATTATGTGGAACTCTGAATGTTACTGTGGACATAGTATTAGGAATTGATCACTTTTCATTTTTGTTGATATTTAAAAACACTTGGTAAATGGTAAGAACTTCCATATCATACTAAAGTGCTTCCATAGCATATTAAAGGCAGTAGCAATAGAGTGTTCTCTAATTTACTAATGTTTAGCTTTTATTCAGTTATAAAAAGTGCTTTGCACTTACCCCAAAAAAAAAGTGCTTTGCAACCTATGTCTTATATTGAAATGAACTTGCTTGTTTTTCCAAAAAACAATTATTGATTGATTTATTTATAACTAGTTAATTTTATGTATTTATTTATAACAAGGAAAACTTTTCACACAAACCAAACAAAAGAAAAATTTTCTAAAAAAACAACAACAAAAAAATTTTAATAGATCTAATTTTTTGAAATTTTTTTTACTATAGAATTTTTATTTTCTCTTATTTTTTTAAAATTTGATTCATAACAAAAATTCAAGCAACTGGTGAATTTTTGTTAATCCTATCTTTCCCTTAACAGGTTGAAAGGACATATGGGTGATCGGCAAGTAGTTGACCAACAGCACACAGTTGATCCACAACTGCCATCTTCTCCTCTCTCAAGGGATGATATGGTTTCGTGTGTGATGGCTTTGGAGGCTGCTTTGCTTCCTTGTTTGCCAGCCAGAGAACTTCAAGCAATAGACCGTTCTCCCCACCCTTCGCATCAAAGTGAGCAATTGCATTCTTGTTATTGGGGTAGCACTGTCTTCAATTTATTATTAATCGTAGGAGCAACTACAAGTCTTTGAAATTTCTGATTTTGATGCCCTGTATTACAGTGAAATTATGAGGTTATGTTAATGGTGCTGTCTAAAAGCTTGATTTCCCTTATAAATAAAATTTTTACAATTTTTTTATTTATTAATCAGGATGTCGAAGATGTTCAATTAAATCAAGATGGTTTTTGAATGACAACAATTTCAACATAATATTAGTTGTTCTCTAGAATAGATTGAGTTGCTAACTGGAGATGGGTATCAAACTTACTTCAACACATAGCCAAATGAACCCAAGGGGGTTGGCCTAGTGGTTAAGGAGGTGTGCTCCTTACCTACATGGGTTCAAACCTCGGGCCAGCAACTTGGGTAATTAATTCTCCTAAATGCACCAGGCCGATGCGAGTGGTGTGCCCTTAAGATTGCCCAAGGAGGGACTTGGCATCGGTTGATGCGAAAGCTGGCCTGAGGATACCCTTACCATACAAAAAAAAATGCCAAATGATAATCCTTGTGAAGGTAATTAATTTAAGTTGAGAGGAATGAAATTGCTCCATGCTAAAAGAATATGTGGAGGATTCTTAACTGAAAGCACCAAATATCATAAGATATACTAGTCAAGCAGTTATTTATATTAGTGATCAACTACTCAGGCTTGATTAGGAAGAAAATGAGTGCTAAAAAGCCTTTGAAAAGTCATTTAAAGAAATTGAAATATATATGCTATATTTGTTAGAATGAAGTTTATTTATCTGAATTCTGAATCCATATCAGTTAAACCTTTGAGGGATGATTTCTATACCAAAAAACAGAAAGGAAAAACATATAATCTTTTGTTTTTTATATGATTAGAGTTTTTCTTTTTTTTTTTTTTTTTAATTTTACGTTTTTTGGTGCTTAAAGTGACAATCAAGTAGACATTTCCATTTTCATCATTAATGAAGGTGGAACTTTGTTGAAAGCATTTTAAAAGAAAATTTTATTTGTTAAAACTTTGTCAAAGGATGAAAATTGTTAGAGATATAAAATAATTTGTGCCTTCACCTAATAGCTTAAGCTTTTTGGATAGTTGGTTTATGACATGATATCAGATTACGATTAAATGATTAGGAGTTCTATCCTTGAAGCTCCCATTCTTCATAATTAAGTTGAAAGTTGAATTTCAACACAAGATAAGGTGGGCCTATATGTTGTCCTTGCTTCAATCCTAAAGGGCTTTTATGTAAGGAGGCATGTTAGAGAAATAAACAATTTATGTGCCTTCACTTAATAGCTTAAGCTTTTAGGATAGTTGGTCCATGACAAAAATTGTTACCTATTTAGAGTTGGATGTAATGAAATCTATAAGTTAGCAAGTACTTGCAATCCTTGCTTGATTCTGTATCAAACTGATCCTGTATAAACATGATATGACCTTACACACAATAGGATATGGCTTCTTTGAATTCTAAGAGGTTAAGTACTTTCTGATACGAAGTAATCTTGCCCCTCCTTTCCTTCTTTTAGTACCCTTGTCTGAGTCCATGCAACCTTGTTCAGTTTTTAGTATGTCAGTTTAATGGTGTATTGTTGGGCAGCCATGAAGCCTTAACACTTTTAAAATGGAGCCTTTTGTATCTCAGACAAGTATCAAACTCGTGTCAGGCACAATGCGGCACTTCAAATCACATTGGGACACTTTATTGTTGTGTTGCTGTTTCCATGTTGTGTCACGTGAGTATCTATGATTCTTACCTGGAAACTAATACATCAAAAGAGAGAGAGCTGTTAGAGATATAAAATCATTCATGTACCTAGCTTATAGGAGAGTTAGTCATTGACATGGTATTAGAGCCTCTATGAGCAAGTGGTCAATAGTTTGATTCTTATTGCCCCCATTATTCATAATTAAGTTGAATTTCAGCAAAATGTAAAATGGGCTTGGTAATTGTGCATGTCTCAAGCCCAAAGGGTTATTGTGTGAGAGAGCGTGTTAGAAATATAAAAAATTTCATGTGCTTCCACCTAACAGCTTAAGCTTTTTAGAGAGTTGGTCATTGACAAGAACAACAAAATGACTTAGGAGACCAAGGAATGATATGTTTGCTTCAATTTAACGTTTGAGGAATGAAAACAAATGGGAAAAACATCATCTATATTTTGGAATACATAATTACAGGAAAAATGAATTGAAGCCTGCAAAAGTTAGAGAAGTAATTTTGATTGCACCATATCCTTTCTATGCTGGTAGATTGTAAATTGGTTTTTGGATTGAAGTGGTCCAATTTAGGGAATGATTTATTGGTTAAATATAGCATGTCTAATACATGTTAGAAGTTTTGGAAGCTCTAGATATCCTTCCCCCTTTTGTATTCAATTTATTTTATTTTAACTTTTCTTTTTCAGAAAATATTTATGCTTTCTATATGAAAAGAAAATGTTATAACCAAATGCACGACAGAGAATTAAGAGAAGAGAAATAGATACAGTTTAATGTGGTTCAACCAACAGCAAACCATAGGCCTACATCCACAGGAAAAATAGAGAGAAAAATCAGTATGATCAATGGAGATTACAAAGAGTAACTGCTCAACACTCAAACCCTAATCTCAATACACCTTGTTGACCTATGGGCCCAATCCCTGAACTTCCATCATATAATCTCCTCGAAAATTCCTTGTCGAGTATGTCACATGTCAGGTCAAGCCCAAAACTAATACAAGCCACTTGTAACATAAAAAGTGTAGACTACTGTGCCTTATATGGGCTGTGCTAGAAGTTTTTAAGTTATTTTATTTGTATGTAGTTGCTGGTTTCAGTTACATGGAACTTGACAGCATATTGTATTTGATTGACATGTTTACTTTACCATGGTTTTATTCCCCTCTATAGGCTGATACCCTTAACTTGAGAGGAATGATAGTTGCAGTTTTACTGTGTAGTCTCTGCAGGTTAATGTGAAACCTGTTGTGTGATGAGTAGACGAATATGATATACGATGTGGTAATTTTGAGGTCTTACGATAAAGTGATTTACCAGACCTTCAAATTTTAAAGTTGAGCATCCTTGCTCCAGCAATACCTCCCTCATGAATTCAGACTAGCTGCTTGGAAAAGTTTGAAACCTTTAGTTGTGTTTCACAGAAATTAATGCATTCTAAATCAGTATTTGTTGTTTTTTAGTGAACTAGGTAGAATATAAATATGACCTCCTGAATAAATCTTGCTTTGAGACAGTATATCCTGCAGGGTTAACCGTTTTAAGCCCAATTTTGAGAAATTAGCCCTGGTAAATAGAATGGGTATACCTAGTGCTTTGACATTTCTGTCTGATGGTTTGATATTAAATTTTTAATAGATTGTTCAATGTGCACGTATGCATACATCAATCATGTAGGGGGAGAAAAGAAGGGTGGTAAAAAGATCCTATAGATTTTATTAGTCATCATCAACTCAAAGCAGTTGATATGTAAATTTTTGAAGAACCCTGTTTACATCAACAACCATTGGCTCGATACAATCTAACCACAGAAATGACTGTTAATGGCATATATTGATATCATATCTTTGGATGAAATTCAGTTTTTCATTTATTTCTATTTGTTCAATATTTTTTCTTTCAATTTTTGTGGGGCAATGACAAGGTTTTTATTTCCTTGTTAGCTCTAACTTGAGTACTTTTTGTATAACTGCAACATTGGTACTTTTTCATGCAAACATGTAACAGTGGAGCCACAGCACTAAAATTAGCTAATGAAGTTAAATAGAAAAGTGATCAGGTCATTGTGACAAGATGTTAGCCAACCTTTAATAAAGAGGGTGTATGTTAGAAAGAATAAGAGAGGAGCATAGAATCAAAGCTTTATTAATAGTTGACTTGGTTAACCTTCAGTTACAGGAAGTTAGCCAATAGCCAATGAGAGTCGGAAGTTGTATATAAGAGTGAATAGTTGTCTTAGAAGGTTAGGAAATAATTCAAAAGGAAGTTAGGAAAGGGAGAGAAGTGGGATCTCTCGAAAGTCCCATAGGGTTCTTGTGAGCTTTCCAGTTTGTTGTAAACAGTGTAATTACCCCTGTTCTGCTATCACATTGATACCGGAATAGGTGTCGAAGAATAAAGATACATTTTTCTATTATTTTTCTTGCCAATCTCTGATCCAGTTCTATTACAAGACCATATAAAGTTTGACAGCTATTTCAAGTAGGGTTGGAAACCTGAAGGGAGAGACAAATTAAGGTTCAATTATGTTCCAGGGCTTTAATTCACAGAGAGGAGAAATCCTGTCTTTGCTCTGTGGAAACTAAATATCTTAGGAAAGGGATTTTCTCATCTTGTATTGAAATGCTCTGTAAACATAACTTACAGACTATGTAACCTAACGGGGTGATTTTTCCAGTTGATGTGGACAGGTATGCAAGAGATTTTATGGAGGCTGCCAAGAAGCTTCAGCTTTATTTTATCGGCCTGCAACGTGAGGATCAGCCAACAAAAGCTGAAATGCTTAGAAAGGTATGGTGACCACTGCAATGGACATTGTGCATAATGTTCTTACTTCCACAAGTCATGTTGACCCAGTAATATTGTCATCTGAACTTCTGCTGTATGTCTTGTCTATGCAGGAGATTGTTCTGATGGAAGAGGAGCTTAAGATAAAAACCGAGCTGATAAAAAAACAAGAAAATTTAATTCAGGAGTGGAAAAAACAGTTGAAAGATCAGTTGGACAAACACAATATTGAGTTGGAAAGGGTTTAGGATAAACTTGTTCTCATCTTCTTCTCTTCTAATATTAGAATTTCTGGCACATATTATGGTCTTTCTTTCTCTCCTCTGTTCTCGCCTTTGGTATTGCCTGACTTCCCACCATAGTATTAACGCCAACCACACTTGTACCAAGTAAGCGGTTTACGAAATATGATATCTTCTTGGTGGCAAGTGATAACTAGTAAAGAAATATGATCTTTTTGATGAGATTATTCAGAAATCAGTTAGTTGAGTTTTGATGACAATTAGTTACATTGTTCGAAATGGATGAAGAAAAAAGCTGAAGAATATTATTACACTTTGTTAAATTGACAAGTCAAAACTTCAAACGCCACAAGGAAAACAGGGATTGCATATGGGATCTCATCAAGTGGAGGATGCCCTCCGTGTTGAAGATCATACCATATGGTAGCCTTCTCTCTGGCAAACAAAATTTCTAGTGCTTCATTGTAACTTTGAATTTTATCTCATCCCAGTATGCATCATCCTAACTTCCTGCATACCAGGGCATTGTGTTATCATCAGGGTTGTCTTGTTAGGAAAAATACTCCATAAACAATGTATTGTTGTGTCAGGAACTAACTTGTTTTTTATTGTGGCAGTCGAATTGGCAGTACTGCTGCACTGGCCATTTCAGTTTTAGCGAGGTCATGAGCCTGCTCAATAACTTCCTTTCTGAATTTAACCGTTTAACCAGAGGATTGATTTTGGTCATGTGGGAAATGAATGTGACAGAGTAAGTGCATACTTGGTAACCAATTGTTTTTAGGAAAAAATTGCTTTATTTTATCAAAAGTTTTCTCAGGATTTTAATTATAAATTATTTTGAATACAAAATAAGTTAATTTAAATATATATTAATATTAAACTGTATGAAAGGTGAACATGTCCCCTATCTGCTGATTTCATATCTATATGAACATCTTTGTTGACATATGTGATTCTTCTCTTTATTAATGATAGATTGATGTTTCTTTATTTATTAATAGTATGCTTAATGTTTGTTGCATGTTGGTACCTATGTATACATGATTTTAAGACATTTAAGCGAAGATCGACAGATAAAGTCGAATGTCAGAATTCTATTAAT